>JADLZK010003832.1:0-85145 GCA_015847255.1 Hyparrhenia diplandra
CATCGACTTGCAAGATTCCTCTGTAACCATCCGTCTACTATCTTCGTACAAAACAATCAGAGCACATTGGAAGGATTCCTTAGCCTAATTTCAAAGCAAGAGGAGCCCAACCCAGGAGGGAAAACCTCCTATAGATACCAAAACAGAATAGCTGTACAAAACATTCTAAATTTTCCAAATTAGGACTAAAGTAGCTTTAATTTTCATACTACACAATGTACACATATATTGTTTCAGTACTATCAAATTTTGTACTTTCTTGATGCAGACCCATAAAATGTGTAATATTTGATGAGTTTTCACTTTAATCAAAAATTGCTTCAACAAATTGGTGCTGTGAAAATCTTTACTTTGTAAAGAAATATTCAGGGTTATTTTATTGTTACTTAAATTACATTAATAACTTTGCACCGTTGAAATATTTATTTTACATCTTTCCTATCCTTCCGTCGTCTGAATTCTGTTGGGCGCGTTCAGGCGATACGTGTCGCTCACGGAGAGGACGCGAGCGGAGGCAGCCGTGCCTGCTTTGGATCGTTGTTGTTGTTGGGTTCAATGTTGTTTATCGGGTCCAGAACTGTTGAACGCATCCACTACCCATCGTTGACCCCTCAACACTACGAACGAACACGGACTCGTCCACCACTCTCTCGCACTCACAGCTACTCCCCGCCGCCACACCTCCTGCGCGGCCCACCAGGCGGCCACCTTCTTCCGAGCTCCGACGATGTAAGCTGCGAGTGGGGCTCTGAGATCCACGGCTTCCAGGGCGCGGCGGCGCGACTCCCCAGGACACGGATGCTCGGGGAGATTCCTCGGGCTGGGGTGTTCGGGGCGCCGCCATTTCGGGGCGCTGCGGCGATTGTTCCGGCGAGCTCGTGCTTCCCCGTTGCGGAATGCTGCCGAAGGTTTGTACACGATCCCTCTTCGTAGTGGTGGTGTAGATTTGGTGGTCTGGTTGCTCCGCCCCTCCCCGTCTCTGTCTCCTCCCTCTCACTGATTCGGTTTTTTTGTTGGATTTAGTGTTTTGTTTGGGTTGTGGCTGTGCCATCTTCTCCTCGACATCATCTGCTTCCAGGTCCGACCAATTTGATGATTTCCCACTCATTAAACTGAACCCCAATGTGTCAAAACTCGAAACCCTAGCTTAGTAATGCTTATCAGTCACTGTCAGACTCGACACCACTGAAGCCGCCGGAATTTCACTGGATATTGGATGGAATCCAAACGGTTGATGTTTGGATGTTGCTTTTTGATGCCGTCCTCTACTCTGTGATGACATGCATGCATGATTGGTAGGTTGATTTGTGACTGTACTTAGGATTTCTATTTTTGGCGGTTTTGGTATATCTATATTATTCAATTCATTGCACTGATGGCATTTGTGTGTTGGATCTATGTCATGGCGATGTGCTTGGTGATTTTCATGCTGGGGCGAAGCAAATCAATCAGCAGTCTGGTCAGAGATTCAGAATGATTTTGTGTTGATGTTGTCCTCTTCCTCTGCCTTGTGTATCTGCTCAAGAAGTTTGATGAAGATGGATGCATGCATGCAGCTAATATCTCATGTTTCATGTATAGTATATGATACCCCCTGTTCCGCTAGGGCGGCGCCTAGGCTGCGCCTAGGCGGCTTTAAGTTCTCGGCGGAGGGTCCCCGCCTCGCCTAGGGGGTGGGGCGGAACCCTAGGCGGGCTGGGTCACCGTGGCGGCAGGTGGCGGGCGGCGCGCGGCAGGGGGGGCGAGGAGGCGGCGCGAGCAGGGGCGAGAGTGGCGGGCGCGTTGGGCGGCGCGGATCCGGTGGGGAAGCGGCGGGGGCGGGGAAGGAGGAGCCGGGCGGCGGGGTCGGGAGCAGCGCGGCGGGGAAGGAGCTGCGACCGAGTTGGGATGGATGGGAGCAGAGTCGTTCGGGTCCTTCGGGAGATGGTTGGTTCGGGAGAGAGAAAACAGAGGTGGAAGGGAGAGGATAAGGTGTCGGTGGGCTTGGGCTGTTAAATGGGCCTTCTTCTCCTCTTTCTCCCCAACATTGAGCACTTATCTCCTATTTATTTTCTTTTATTAAGTATAAAAAAGCATATATTAGCTCTTTTTGTTAAGTATAAAAGCATGTATTATCCACCGCCTAGAAAACGCTTAGAAACGCCTAGGCTCGCAATCCCGACTAGGCTCTAGGCTCCGGGTCACCGCCTAGAATCCGCCTAGCGCCTAAGCGAAACAGGGTATGATACTATGGCTGATTTTCTTGTGCAAGTCAAATTGGGGATTTTCTGATGACAGTGATACTGAACTTGTTATTGAGGTTACTGAACATCTGTTTTTAGGTTACTGATACATCTATTTCAGCTTGGGTTTGGATTTTCCTGAATACAAGATTGCTAGGCTCATGTTTTTCTAGCCATGAGTTTTCCTCGTTACAGTCTTAGAAATTACTTGCAAATATACATTTTGCCTTTTGGTTATTTTCTGTAGACAGGATACTCTAACTGGAACACATAATAACTATTGTTCATGTTTACTGTATATCATGGGTGGCCAGTGGGTGGAGAAAAAAATTTAAGGGCTTGTGACAATTGTTCATTTGATATCTGTTGCAGTGTATAGGCACCCATCAAATGCTAGTTAAATGTTTGGTTCTGTAGTGGTATTAATTTGTTTTTTCTTGTGCATACACACATGGACTGTAGATAAGATTCTTCAGATTGTAGTCATACAGGCTTGGATAGTTATACAATTCTGTAGGAGGTGCCTGTAAGTACATACCCTTTGGCTGATTATAGACTCAAATCATGGATAGGAAACAAATCTGCATCATCCATTCCATGATAGTTAACATGTCACTGATATTATTCACTAAACAAACTTGGAACTATATGTCTGAAAGAAGTGACCTTATTCAAACCGAACAAATCTGTACTTCTTACTAGCACTCAACGGCACATAGTACACCTAAGACAGTTAACCAGTAAGCATCCCCATGACTCATTGGTCAATCGAGTCGTGCTCCAGTTAGTTATTATTTACCCCTCCAGTCACCCCTACTGTGCAATGGACGAGCAGCACTAGGAGTTGACACTATTCTTTTGCGACCTCGATAGTTAGCCTGCCATTGCCATCTACTAGTAGTACCCAAGAGCCTTTTTGCACCTCAATACATGTGTATAGTTGCATCGGTGGACTGTGGGTGACTGAGTGTGTCGTGTGGCTACAGCCTGCAATGCAGCACAGTTTTTTATTGGGAGGCCAATACATTGTTAGTCTAGGTGGTGACAATAATGGATAACTGATGGCCTTACTTCCCTGCCTGATGCTGTCAGTCTCATAAGGAACTTATTTCCATTTTGGTGCTACCGTTTTTGCTCATCTCAATTTTTGTTTCATGTAGATTTCTTTGGAGATAAACTGTTTTGTGACTATACTATCAAAATATTTGGAAGTTCAGAGACCAAGTGTGTTTCTATTTTTTTGGGACGATTATTGGACACATTTTATGCTAAAATTGCAGGTTTCATTAGCTGCATTTTCTCTAGGTGTGATGTGTAATTTCTGGTGGCTGAGAAATAAAACCCATTTCTCTTTTGGACTAGGGATGACAGAGAAATGGTGTAATATCTGAGGTCAGGCTAGGCTCATCCTTGCTACACTTGGCAAGTTCATGCTATGGTTGCAGTGAGCTGGTAATGGAACAGAATCCCACGTACTGAGGTAGCTATTTATTTTCCAGACCTTATCAGCCTTATAGATAATTTTTTTCCTATGCTCTAAAACTGTTAGTTAACTGAACTTATCTTATTTGCTAATTGTTGGCAAGAGATTGATCAGCTAGAATTTGGCAAAACACTAGCTTGTGTTGGCTGTTCATATTTATCTTCACTAAGTTATGCTCTCTTCTTATTAATCTTCTCGGTTCATGAAAGCCAAAAAAACATTTAAATAATTGCAAACATGAATAATGTAAATTGTAAGGTATAGAGCACCGCAATTGTAGTTATGAGTATATGCAATTTGGTTGTATGAATATGCTTGCTATATGGATCATGAAACTTGAACTAATTAGCTTGTTAGATCCATTTGTACCACATTTAGACCATTTATCTGATTCATTGAACTAATATGTGTGGTCACATATTTAAATTTCTCTCTTAGTTGCTATCAACTCTTCTTCAATGCTCTGTTGCAAATTTGTTTCCAATGCAAATCTGCAAAGCACTCACTTATCGGCTTACTTTGTTTGCACACGCCATAGGCATAGATGCCAAGATCACATAGCCATTGATGCATAGAACAGTCTGCATTAAAACAAATCACATAACCCTAGGTCTGTGCTAGGGTAGACTCAATGTACTTCTTTTCTGTACATTGATAGCTTCTATTTGTTATTGAAGAAACTATATACATTTATTGATTGCACATTTATTATTAGTAAATTGCATACTTAATTTCATGTAATTATTGTATTTTTCATGTGCAATATCTGACCTTTAACTTTAACTTTCCCACATTTCCTATAGTTCAGTCGCCTGAAATCCAGGGGACTCCTCGGCGCCCTGCCCCGAACCGAACCACGCCCATCCGGCGCGGGGCGAACTTCCGCGGCGGCAAGGGCGTTGCCGGGCGAGGTAAGCCCCGCCTCTCCTCCTCCTCTGTTATTTGTCCTTCCTATAGAAAGATTTGTGGACTCCGTGGGAAAAGGGGTGATCGCCGCTGGGGCGCTAGGGTTCACTGGAGCTCCGGCAAACCCTAGCGCCCGTGGCAGGGTGGTGGCTGCTGGCTGCTGTTAGGAGTCAGAAACTTACCAACTTTGGAAGGTAACATGTATAGTAAGCCAATCTTGTCAATTGCATTTGATGGGCATTCTTGTCAAGAACTATGAAGCTTGTCACCTGAATGAGGATTTTCTCACTGTAGATTGATGACACCATTTTTTTTTAAAAGGTATCAGATAGCATATCATAAAATCTTAGACAGTGTTGTATTATTCTGAAAAAGATAGTTCAACCACAATCTATATATGTAGCCTGATGGCCGTGCATCTGTGACTGAATCCGCTGAAGTATATGTGAGTTGTGCCAACGGAATAGCTAGGCCTTTACCCTTTTTTTTTTACTTTTTTATTTAGTGACTGAATGTTCCTTGTGCATCTGTTTACTCTCAAGTCTTAGGTCACCACAGTCACCATTCTTCAAGTGTTTGTTGCATATACTGTACAAAGAAAGATATGGTTATTATCCATTTCTTTATTGCACATACATAAGTAGTAAATTGCATACTTTAATTTCTGCAATTATAGTGTCGAATATGTGCAATATCTAGTCTTGATGTTGAATAATATCTAGTTCTAAAAATGGAAGTTCAACTAAAGCCAAATGAAAGCAAATCTTGCCAAACCATTTGTCAATTGTCCTTCCATAGAATTAAATTGTCCCTTGTAATCTGTCTGTGTCCAAACAATTTGTAATAATTTGTCATTGTCCTTATGCCTATATTTATTACACTGTTCCTATAGTACTGCTTTCTGTATGTTGTCCTTCCTATAGAAAGCTTTGTTTGCTCTGTGGTGGAAGGGGTGGTGCCGCGCGTATAGGGTTCGCTGGGCTCCGGTGAGCTAGGGCGGCCCCTAGCTCACGAGCTCCAGCGAACCCTTTGGCGGTGGTGCGTGCTGGCGGGGGAGTGAGTGGCGAAACGACGGGAGGAGGGTGGTAAAACAGTTTTAACTCCGCCTGCGGTGGGGTGGTTATGGTCACATCCCCAAGTCTTGGTAAAGGAGGAGGGAAAAAACTGTTTTTTTTTTTTTTTTTGGCTTTTTGGTTTGGTAAGATTTGCTTTGATTTGGCTTTTATTGACTGTTTTCTGGTTGAACTTCCATTTTTTAGAAAGTAAAAACAGAAGATATAGGGAAGATATAAATACTGATTGTTTGTTTTAATTGGAAATTGTAGAGATCTGTTATTAGGTCTAGAGAAATGGACCAAGGAGGATTTTGTCCATGTTTTTGGACATGATTTGTTTCTTCTAATAGGATTAGCGTTATGGTGCTTGGGTTATGCTTCACTTGTGGAGCCATACTGTGCTCATTATCCTTATATAGGAATCTGCAGAGTAGCTGTAAAGAAGATTTTGTGAAGCAACAGAGTAGACCTAAAAAATTGTATGCGACTCTTGTTACATGATATGCAGATCCTATTAGTTACTTTAGTATTGCTATTGTCTACTTTGCTTCCCTTTCTCATACTAAAATGCCTTGTTACTTGTGGAGTTGTTTGCAGATCACATAAATAATGGTTAAGGTTGTTCCTGTGCTTGGTAGCAGTGAGGGGTGTCAAGGGCACCATCTTCTTCACCCAAGAGGGAGATGGCAACAGGAGACCAAGGCCAAGAGCAAATGAGCAAAGGAGGCGGTGAAACAATTTGATGCTTTCGCTTTTTACCTCGTGAGTATAATTTGTGTTGACAAAGTTTGATTCAAAATTGTAGTAACTTTGAATATTGTCTTGTAAATCTGTTATGAAAGCAGTCTGCACAGTAAAAGCTAAATTGATGAAACCTGCATCTACCATTTCATTAAGTGCTTTGTTCTGAACTTGCATAGGGAAATACATTGTATTGCTACTCATCAAACTCTTCTAGTAAACTGCATTTAGAATTTATCAAGTAAACTGCATTTGCCAATTGTCCTACTATAGATAAAAATTGTTTGTTGTTATCTGTTTTTGTGCCGATGTAGTGATTAGATTTTGTCTATTGTCCTCCTATAGAAATAAATTGTCTCTTGTTCTCTGTTATTGTGTCAATCTAGTGATTATGTTTTGTCACTTGTTGTATGTCTTTGTGCTGATCTGCTATTGTCACTTGTTGACTTTTTTTATCTGTTTGTTGTCTTGGCTTTGTTGCTTGGCGTGGTGGATCCTTTTATTGATGATTTTGAGGAGGTTACACATGAATTGAAGTCTTTTGTGTGTTATCTGTACATCCATTTGAAAGGTTATACTCTGCATGGATCATGGTGCCCTTTGTTTTGTAAAACTGTATACTCTTGAATGTTACAAGGAGTGATGGATGCGTCTGAAAATTGTGCTCATTTGAAAGGTTAGACTCTGTACGTCCTATTTCTGAAATGGTGTTTGTTTATCCAGGTTCCAAGAGTTCCTACAGATTATGAGAGAACATAATGCAGGAGGTGCTGTGCAAAGATGATCTCTATGTCAGTGTGCTTTGCAATCGCACAAGATGTTTGGGAGAATAGAATAGGGCAATTAAGAGGAGTTTTGGCATGCAAGTTAGTACCTTTGGCGTTGTTTGATCTTGATATGCCTTCATCTTCTTCTTCTCATCTTCCTCCATTTTGTTGACTAATTTTCGCTCTTTTTTTCTCCACTCGCATGTTGTTGATCCAGATTAGATCTGTCGGGGTGTGTTTTCTTCTTGCTGGAGGGTTTAAATGGCAGAGTTGTAATTTCTGTGTTCTTTTATTGGACTGATGGCTACGATGGCTACGATGTGGCCCAAATGAGCACAAATTGGATATACCGGGTATTGGATCCTATGCCCGTTAACCTTTGCGGGCCCGGTAGATGGTTGTGTTGGTTTGGCGGGTTCGTTTGTGTGGACCAGGTAGCACTGCATGCAACAGAAACAGAGCTGGCCGTTAGATGCAGATCTGACGTCTATCCTTTCGTCTGAAATCTAAGGTTTTTTCAGACGACTGAATTATAGCAACTCCCGAAATAAGGGTGATGCTATTTAGCAGGCACCAGATTTTTTTTTTTCATCCAGTCCATGCGATGTACATCATCCTTTAGATTGCAATCCAACGACATGAAAGCCAGCTTTGCCTACCTTTTCAATGCAGGCAGAGTGGCGATGAGATGAGAGATGGCTACTGTCTCAATGCCTGCACGCAAGCTCGTCTCCTCTGCTCTGGGCGACAAGTGCTCAACATGTCATAATAAGATATGTATAGCAAAAATTTCTCATATCTTGAGCTGCTGTCCACACAAGCTTTAACTTTTGTACATAAAACTCTACTGCTAGGTTGCATCCTATAGCACCTACAGATTCTGTCTTGAGGTGTTGAACATGAACACCCGTACGTATATATCATCAGTGATGATTCATCACCGAATTGCAATTTGTACAGTTTCGTCAATTTCAGATCGCCGCCTCCAGCTAGCTAAGTCAGAGCACAGACAAAAAATCGTGTCTTTGAGGCAGAAGAAGGCCGCCGCCGCGTATTACACCGGCGACATGGAGGACGGCCGTGACAAGGACGGTCCTTCGGAGGTGTAGCTCCTGCCGCCCATGGACCTGTCGAGCCGCCTGTCGGACCTGCTCCGGATGGCCCTCTTCACCTCGGCCTCCTTCATGTCCACGAAGGACATGAGGTCCCGGATGCTGCTCAGCCTGGCCGGCCGGCGCACGCTCCTCTCCGGGTCGGGGAACGGGCCGGCGCCGCCGTCCTCTTGGGCGCCGGTGCCGTTCCCGGTCCCGTGGTACTCGCAGAACTGGCAAAGTATCCTGGCGAAGTAGATGAGCAGGGCGATGAAGCAGGCGACGCCGCTGATGAGGAAGAGGCCCCAGAAGCTGCCCAGGTTGAGCCTGTCGGCGCCCACGCCATCGGTGCTCTGCGACGCGCACGTCCCCGGGTTGAGCCACTTGTCGTGGATCCGCTGCAGGTCGCCGTTCTCCGACAGGGTCAGGATGGCCGTCGACAGGTCCACCGCCAGCGGGAGTCACGCTGGAACGCCTGTATGGAATCATCGTCGTCATCATCAGATGGTTACTTGGTTTGGAGGAATAAAGCACAAACAACAAGAAAAAAACTTACAAATCCCCATCCGCTCTTGGTGAACTCCTGCCCCACCGTCCTGAACTGGCAGTTGGTGGACAGGAAGAGCTCGACGTACGGCAGCTCGTCGACGATGGCCGCCACGCCGCCGTTGCTGGGCCCGCGCTGCAGGCTGTCGGCGTAGTCGTCGATGGCCAGCTCCCGGAGGCGCGACGCCGGGACGCCGAGCTCCTGCATCATGTAGCTCCGGGCGAAGGAGCCGACCTGGTAGCCGATGGGGTCGTTGCTGGAGAGGAG
Organism: Hyparrhenia diplandra; assembly: GCA_015847255.1. NCBI lineage: Eukaryota > Viridiplantae > Streptophyta > Magnoliopsida > Poales > Poaceae > Hyparrhenia > Hyparrhenia diplandra. Next base: position 9,080 of record JADLZK010003832.1, read on the forward strand.
GCTGTCCAGGCCCTGGATGCCCGTGGACAGCTGCTGCACCGTCAGGATGGACGTCAGGCTGGCCGTGTAGCTGGAGTTGATGATGAGCACCACGAAGAGCCAGATGATGAGCACGAAGCGCCCAAGAGTGCTCACCGTGTTCTCTCCTGCGTGCATTTCCTAAGATTAATACAGGGGATTTCAGCTGAATCAACAACATCACATTGTACTACTCACTGTGCGCGAAGAACATGGTGGAGAAGCTGAACCAGAACATGGTGACCATCTGCTTCCTGGGCGACCCCCGGAACTCCGGGTTGAAGCGGTGCTCCAGGATCCACACCACGGCGCCGACGAAGAGGAAGAAGGCGCCGATGATGGCCCACATCCCCGGCGTGAATGGCCGGAGGAAGGCCCACTCGTTGGAGTTCTTGGTCTTCACCGTGGACACGATCACCAGCCCGGACTCGACGTACGGCTGCGTGAAGTCCACCACCCGCGTCCGGTTCGTCACGATGGAGACGTCGCCCACCGCCGCGTCGAAGAAGCCGTCCGCCACCCGCTGCACCAGCTCGTTGTAGCTCGGGTTCTTCACGCCGTCGCCGAACAGGACGAACGACGCCGGCACCGGGTACGGGAGCAGCGCCACCGCCGCGTTGAACACGTCGATGCAGTAGCCGCTCACGCCGTCGGGGCTGGACCGGTCCTGGACACGAACTGCTTGTACGTCGTCCGGTACGGCACGCCGATCCGCAGCGGCCTGCCGTTGTTGGGGAACACCCACCCGCGCGGCGTGGCCGTGGTGTCTCCGGGCCAGATGACGCTGTACATTTGCTGCTGCTTGGTGGTCGTCGTCGTGCTGTTTGGCGGTGGCCCGCCGTCGGCGCGCAGCTTGGGCGCCACCACCGACAGGCGCGTGTAGTTGGACCAGTAGGCGACGCGGCGGACGCCCGTGCCGCCGACGTTGAGGATCTCGTAGGCCGGGTTGACGAGGGTCCCACTCCCATCGGCGTCGGACTGGAACCGCACGCTGCCCGTGACGCCGGTGAAGTTGGCGAGCATGACCTTCCGGAGCAGCTGCTCGCCCTGGTCGAACACCTTGAGCGCGGTGAGACCCAGCGCGCTGCCGTTGGCGTCGCGGATGTTGGTGTCGGCCGAGAAGGAGACGTTGGCGTCGTCGAGGAACTGGTCGATGGCGCGCGCCGCCATCCAGATGGAATCGTAGGCGAAGAGGCCGTACGCGTTGATGCCATTGCTGGACGGTTTAGCGGCGGCGGCGAACCTTGAGACGAGCGACGCCTTGGCGCCCGAGTCCGGCGTGTACTGGCGCAGCGTGAGGACGCCCTGTATATCGGAGGACATGGAGGCGGCACCGGCAGCAGCAGCATCGATGGCGGCCGCGGCGAGCCAGTCGGTGGCGATCCAGACGTAGCCGGCGGCCATCATGTCGAGCGACCTCGCGGCGGCGAAGACGTCGAGGCCGGAGTCCGGGCTGGCGTGGACGACGAAGACGCGCGACTCCATCATGTTGGCTTGGAGCAGGAGGTCGGCGATCGCGGCGCGGTCGGCGCCCGGCGGGAACGCGGCCTTGTAGGAGAGCCTGGCACGGTTGGCCTGGAGCGCGTCGCCGAGCGCGACGACGCCGCCGCGGCCGTAGTCGTTGTCGACGTACACGGCCGTGACCTCCCGCCAGCCGTGGTGCGCGACGACGTCGGCGACGGCGGCCATCTGGAAGCGGTCGTCGTGCGTGGCGCGGACGAAGTAGGGGTACTGCGCGGAGGCGAGCGCCGGGTCGGTGGCGGCGAAGGAGAGCAGCGGGACGCGCAGCTGGTTGGCCACGTGGGGAGACGACGTGCGCGATCCCCGAGGACTGCGGGCCCACCACCGCCACCACCTGCCTCTCCATCAGCTCCAAGGCTGTGTGTGTGTGTGCATGCAGTGCAGGTCGGATTCAGGGGGGTCAGTCGTTGACTAGTGGCATACCGGTTGACTTTTACTATTAGCATCAACAGTAACAATCAATCAATTGACTAGTGGAATTGGATTGGCTTGGCTGAGTGACTCATCTCATCTGGTGATTTGTTTAACTGACACGCGCACAATTTCTTACAAAATCAAAAGGTTGACCCAGCTAGTATAGTAATCATGGTTGTTATTGACATTATTTAACAAGTATATATATATGCAAGCTAGGGCGGTTTATTTGAAGGAGCCTAACCTAGTTACATACTCCTAGTACCATGTACCTAATGAAACTCTGAATGTAAAACTTGATATAAAAAATATCTGAATGTGAAAACTTGATAAAAGGAAGAACCGTGAATGTAAAGGTGTGGAATCTGCAATGCATCCCACCCATGAATGCAGTGTGAAAAGAGGAAGGAATACTTAGAGAATGGAAGCAAGGAATGTAATGCAGACCAAAAAGTGAAGGAAAGGGGAGAGATATTTGTTGGCTACACACACACCACAAATTAAGGCCCACATGAGTGACATGATAATTTGGAGGGAGCTGGTGATTCGAGGCGTAATGACGGGGCAACCACCCAAAACAGGGGGCAGCATATCACATCACATCAAGATTCATGGCAATCACACCAAGGATGGCATGGAAACCACAATCCCCAATTGCCGTGAAATAGATAAACAAATGAACTACATAAAACAAAAGAACGAAAGAAAAGAAATGACCTTGGATGGTGCCGACGAATCCGCTGCACTTGGTGTCCTGGAAGACGACGCTGAGGTTGGTGCCCCTCAGCACGGTGGGGTCGCCGTTGATGTCGTCGACGGCGAGCTGGATGGCGGTCCTAGCGGACCTTCCGATGACGGAGTCGAACGTGAAGAGCGCGCCGATGGTGACGCTGGCCGGGCGCGCGACCGACACCTGCAGGGCGACCGGCCAGGCGGCGAAGAGGCAGAGCAACCGGAGCAGCGTGCAGGCGCTGGAGAAAGAGGAGGAGGAGGAGGACGCCATCTCCTTGCCGTTCCCTGCTCCGGTGAGGGGTGATAGAGGGCTTATGGCTGTCGCCTCAGCCTGCCCCTGACTCGGGCCGGACATGGCAACGGCGGCCGGCCGGAGACAGACAGAAAGATACGATTTTGGCCTTTTGGTTTGGGGGTGAAAGGAAGGAAGAAACGAGCACCGACGCCGACAGCACAAAAGAAAACTTGCAGGCACCACCAGCACCAGTGAATGAAGAAGAGGAGGAAGAATCAATCGAGCAACAAACAAGAGTACTAGTGCTGCTGCCTATGTACATATATAAGAAAGAAAGAGAAAAAAGGTGGGCTGGCACTGGACTGGACTGGACTGAGAGGCTCCAAAAGAAGAAACTTCTAGAAAGAAAAGGTGGGGTTGGAATGGATTCGATTGAGCTGAATGCAGAGGAGAGGAGAGAGAGCTCCCAGCAGATGGAGAACCCAGGACTGGAGGAGGATGAGGAGATGGATTCGAGTAGTGCTGTTGCTGCTTTCTGTGCTTGATACTTGTTGCCTTGTTGGACTGGAACTTGATGCAGATGTAGACAAGGATGGAGAGAGACTGCAAGAGCAAGAATTCAATCCTTGCTGCTAGCAGTAGCAGGGGCACGGATCAGAGTAGCAATCAATCACCAATCAGAGCTCCATGTCACTCGGTTATTGCCAAAAACAAAGGGAATCAGAAACCATCGGAGGTGTGTAAAACATGCATGCTAGTGGGTAGGCCTCTCTCCACCAAGTCTTTTCTACCACCGTCCGCCTTCGAATCGGATTCTCTCATCGGTCGGTCTTACAATCGCGCTAGCTCCTCATATTCACACCACACACATAGGGTCACAGTAAAAAAGAGGAGGAGGCTCCACGCACAACACAACACAACACAAGCGAAAAAGAGTGAAGTCAAGTCAAGCCACAACCTGTCCCCAGTCCATGATTATTCTAGTGCATATGTCATTAATATTCTGCTACAGCATGTATGAGTACGACCCACCCGGGCACCCACCCATGGTGCAGTGGTACTACTGTAAAAATCATCAACTTGCAAAGCTTCCATCTGATACCGTCGCTGCCAGCCAAAAAAAAAAGAGTTAAGTGTAGCTCAGATGGTTAGAATATTATCAAATTTGCTCATCTAAGTTGAAGCCAAGCATCTTCGGGTTACTAGTTTGAAGCTCATCTAAGTAAGCGTAGTAGGGTTAGTATTTAGTTTTGTTCGTTTATTTTTTCGTGTGGGAGTATGTCTTTCTTCCTTCTTTTGATCTGATCTGGGTTTTGTGGCAAGCGCATGTACAGAGTGGAAGGCGGAAGTAGAGTCGGAGCGGCGAGCATGTGCTCAGTTCTAGTTTGCATTTTTGCTTTTTTTTTTTTTTTTTTTCCTTTATCCGTCTAATAAAAATCTAGCAAAATCTATTTTGCTGCCTTCCACAAAAAGTTGAAGCCATAAATGTGAAAATTGTTGCTTATTTTAGAGACACAGGAATAAGCCCTCCTTGTTTTTTTAAAAGAAAAAAAAGAGATCTATCTATTTCCTAATATAATTTTTGTGGTAATGATGGATATAAATGTTTGGCCTATAGTATACAACAAATCTAGAACTACGATATTTGTGAAACAGATGCAGCTGTAGTATATTTATTTGTGTCATGTGCGCGTGTATTATTTTGTTACTCGTGTCCTAATCAATAGTAGTGCATTAGAGAATGGAATAAAACCTTGACAAACCGCCTCCAACCGCTTCTTCCCTCAGTTGTTCATCCCAACCAGACCGGCTTCATCACGGACCGGCTACAATCTGGGATAACTTCGCCCCTAGGAAGTGCAATGTTTTTCTCTGGCTTCTCCACCGGCGCCGCCTGAGTTCCAACGCTCGCCTCCACCATTGTAACATGAGACAAGATGGGCAGTGCCCCTTCTGTGATGAGGAAGAAGACTACAGCCACCTCTTCATATCCTGCAGGCGAAGCTCTGACTTTTGGAAATTTCATTGGTTGTGACCTCACTAGCCTTGCTGATCCTGACGACATCGAGTCTCTATGGTCTGACAATCCTTTCGAAGAACGTGACTCTCGGATCAGAAGCACCCTCCTGTGGTGCATCCTATGGAATATTTGGAAATGTCGTAACTCAAAGATCTTCAGGAGTGAAGATGAGTCCAATTCTGCTATCGCCTGCCGCTGTCGTGATGACCTCCGCCTTTGGTCCAATAGGTGTAATCGGCAAGTTGATAGAGACAAGCTTCTCCTGACGATTGATCGTTTCTTTCCTTTGTAAACTAGTTTAATTAGCAAGCTGACTGAGACAAGCGTCAGTTCTTTTACCTTAATCTGTATTTCGGTTAAAAAAACCTCCTCACCCGCCCTCAGTCCTGAAGACACTGTTTGTGAGCCGACCCATGGGTGACGTGGTGATGGCCCATGGGGAACGGCACCGGTGTACAGGGAGGGCAGAGGTTTGGGGTTTTTTTTAATCTAGTTTAGTTCTGTTTCCGTTGTTTCTTTTCTCCTTCTCCTTTTCCCTTCTACCCTCGGGCCTGTAAATCCATATGTATGTTATGTCTTTTTGATGAAATAAAAGTTCAGGTAGCCTCCTTGGTTGCCGTAGTTTCCTAAAGAGAGAGAGAGAGAGAATGGAATAAAATTAAGGTGCAATGCAGCATCTGCCCTCTGGCCAGATGGGGTGTACGTATTAGCAGTTTTAATTAATCTGCATATACTATATCGCATCCTACTGGCCGGCTGGAGCAAGGATACTTTTGTCTAGCTAATTGTTGAATGTGCAATGCAAGGGCGGAAAGATAATAATAATATTAATAATGCGCTTATATACGCTTCAAGTGTGGGGACGCGCAGTAGCTTAATTGCCTACTCCTGCTTAATTCCAACGCAATGCAATGCATCCCTCTGATGATGTTTTTTAAGATAATGGATTTTTTGTCTGTTTCTATGCCAGTCACACTTGAACCATGTGCTGCTACCTAATTCCCTGTCGCTCGCTTAACTTGAGTCCAAGAGATTTATTTTATGTTTTCAATGCATTGCAAACCTAGCTTAAATCTTGTGCTCACCTGTACCATGTATGTGTATACTACAGTACGGTAGCTGACGGTTCAAGTTCAGTCCAACAGATTGCACTAATCAGATTAATTAGTATAAACAAGGCACATTACTGAATTGAATAGCTAGTGGAACCAGGAATTCATGATCCATCCACCACGTGCCCCCATCTCCACCTGCTACCTTTATCTTGTAGCACGTACTACCTACTACTGCCTCTGCCGGCATGCATGCAGCTCAACAAAGTACAGAATCGTAGTGTCCTCTTCTATAGTATAACAAAAAAAAGGAATAAAGAAAATCTCAACCGAAAAAATAAACAAAGTACCGTTTTTTAAAAAAAAACAGTAAGGAAGATATATAATGAGTCAACTCCTGGCCGGGTCAATTAGTCTTGTGGGCTACTACTCATCATCACAAGCCACACCCACTTAGCCTAACAAAACCGACACACAAGGACACGCGCGATAACTTCTGATGCTGCTGTGCGCTAAGTTAGGTAAGAATAATTACTAGGGCATATTGTGGAGATATATGGAAGAATATAATATACATTATTGACTATATACATTGGAGATATGGAAGAATATAAATTACCCAACTGCATGGAAATGCATGGATGTACTTAGGGCATATGGAGGATGAACAAACCATGGTACTTGAAGGTGTTGCATGCATCGAAGGATTTGTGGATTTGACATTCACTTTTGGATTGCTTGGATCCCTGAATATATAATATCACTGTTCTCCATAAGTCTCCCCTATTCCAACAGCTACCTTTAGGAACTTCACTTTCTATTGAGTATAAGCTGAATGGCAACAAGTAAAGCATTGAGTTATTATTTTGGCAGGAGTGAAATGCCATGGATCCTTAAACTTTTCCACACCACTAATCCGGGTCCATGAACTTTTATTTTGCTCATTTGGGTCCTTAACATTTCCCCGCCGTCTGGGTCCAAAACCAAGTGTGGAAGGATTCTCCATAATTGGTTGCTTGGTAGGCAGTATTCCTTTTACCTTTAGGCACTACCAAAACCAAGTGTGGCCGAATTCTCCCCTCTTCTTAACAGAATTGAAAGAAGGTTAACATGAATAAGCAGGTTTCTCTCCTACCATGGTAGATTAATTTTGGTTTACTCGGTTTTTAGTGCCCTACCAACTTTCTACATGTGCCGTCTAAAGCTCCCACCACACAGGTTATAAAACAAATTGACAAATATAGGAAACATGCTTTTCTGGAGTAAAAGAGGGGCATTAATGGAAGAGGGAATTGCCTCCCACCACAGGTTATAAAACAAATTGACAAATATAGGAAACATGCTTTTCTGGAGTAAGGGGGCATTAATGGAAGAGGGAATTGCCTGGTGGCTTGGGAGACAACATGCAAAGCCAAAGAGGAAGGAGGTCTTGGAATCATAGATATTAAGCTGCAGAATAATGCTCTACTCTTGAAATTTCTTGACAAATTCTATAACAAGGAGTTGCCCTAGGTTAACTTGACATGGTCAAAGCTTTACAACAATCATCAGACCCCCCTCGGAGATGAAGCCCGGTTGGATTTTTTTGGTGGAAAGATGTTCTAAAAACTATTTGAGGGCTTTTGGTCACTTGCCATAATAGAAAACCAAACCGGGGGGTCAGACGCTGCTTCTTTTTGTCATAGGTATGGACCGACCATAACCAATCTCCCCAGCAACTATACCCCCACCTCCACTCCTTTGCAAAGAAACCAAAGTGCTCCATTCAGTACTTTCTTGATCATGAAGTAGAATCAAATTTTATTCTACCACAATCCTCGATTGTAGCATCCGAATTACTTGACTTGGGCTAATATCAATGAGCTCAACATGGATGAGCTAATGACTCTTGGTCTTATAAATGGAGATCACCATCTTTTGGCATTTAAAAATGTTTTACATCTTAATGCAAGAAAGGTCAGTAGCTTCTCCTCTTTTCTCCTGAGCTCTCGTCATCACACAATTTGGGAAAACACAAGTTCTTGTTTTTGGTTGTTGTTAAGTTCTTAGAGTGCTTATCATAAACCTACTTAGAAGAAAGCAAATGCATCTTGATGATTACACCTGCCCGCTATGCAACTCAGGGTGTGAAGAGACAAGCTTCCATCTCCTCTTTGAATGCGGCTTCGGTCAGAAGTGCTAGAATTTCCTCTCCATTAACGGGATTTAAGTCCGCCTCATCTTGACATGATGATTGATGCTAGACAAAATTTTGGAAGCATAGAGATTATAATCACAGCCTCTTTGGGCCATCGGCTTATGAGAAATAGAAAGGTATTCGACAATGAGTAGGTCAACTTTTAGAGCTAGAAAGCCAAATTCATGGAAGAGTTTGGTTTTGTGTGTGTCAAAGCCAAACCCAATTACCGTATCCTTCTTGAAAACCGGAGAGGTAGCCTTAACTTGTAATGTTTTTTCCTTTCTTCTCTTTTTGGGCTTGAAAGCCTTTTAACTTTTTTTGTACTTTTATTCTTTCATTTAATTGAAAAAAAAAAAAAAAGGTAAGGGGCTCCCCGCCGATTCAATCAAAATCTAGGTCCAAAACCGTTCAAACTACCCTCCATGTGGCGATTTTGCTACAGTAACCATGGTTTTGTCTTTTTAATTTTTTATTTAATTTTGCTAAATATTTGAAAACCCATAGAAAATCATAAAATAAAAATCTAATTTTGTTGGACTCACATGAGTAAATTTACATACTTGGGGCACCTGCACCTTCTTCGCCATCTTTGGGAGATGTGCTAGGGGTGGGCCAGCCGGAGGGCTTCGTGTGGCCTCCCTCACTCACTAGAAGAGCCGGCCAACGCTGCGGTGTGAAGAATTGAAGGTGGACCCGATGCTTGATGAGCTGTTGAGGGCTCTCTCGTCATGCCCCGCCACCTCTCTAGGGGTCCAACAAGTGTTGCCGGATCCCTTGTTGCCCAACCCACATGGTAAAACTCAGCTTTGCGGATGCTCTTGTGTCGGAGGCGGCCCTGGCCACGAGGAGGCGATGGTGGATCCAAACGAGGTGGTCATGCCCAGCACCACCGACGCCCTAGGCAGGTCGAGCCTTGGTACACCCCCGCCCGCTTGTGCTAGGCCCTGGCACGGATGGGATTGCCGAGGGGGAGTCGTCACCCACACTCGCCCGCCATAAAACCCTACCAATGACGATGAGGAGCAACCTCCGACGCCGCCAGGCCTTCATCGACTCCCTCCGTGCTCCCCTCGACCCCATTTTTGCTCACCACGCCCATCCGCCGTTTAATTGAGAGAATGAGGATGAGCCACGGTGTTGGTCCCTAGGACTAGTGTCAAGATGGAGGTGAGGCGCCTCTCGAGGGAGAAGGAAACCTATATTGTAATCTACTTGGTAAGAGTTGCTCAAGATATAGGAGGGAGTGGCGACCGGGACGGATTATTTTGAAACAATCTTGTGGAACATGCATCGTTCAATGAAGAATTTCACTAGCTAGTGCGGCGAGCCTATTTCCTTGTCCAAGCGCAAGGTCATGTCATTTGCCACGAAGGAGTTGTACCCCAGCTAAAAAATAGTGGACTATATATCATTTAAAGCGGACTAATAGCAATTTTAGAAGCACTTGAATATTCAATGCCAAATGCATAATTTAATAGCGTTTTTGTAGTAACCTCCCGCTAAATTCTATAGCCCGCGTTTTTTTTCATGGGTTGTACCCGGAGCGTCGCTGCCGTGCGTCCTCCAGGCGCTTGTGAGCCGCTGTCCCTTCAGTTTGTAGGTGGTCTCATGGCTGGTTCCCCTTCTTTCTTTTGGGTTTTGTGCAGGCACTTCGCTTGTCTTTTGGGTTTTTGTTTTCTTTTGGCTCTTGGACTTAGTTTAGCCCTGCAGATCGCTGTGCTCGAGCCACGCTTCCTAGTTTTTTTTTTTCTTCGGTTTACTTGTTTGGTCCTGTAATGGCTTTTAAACTCTCATTCTTAATGAAATACACGTGAAGTCGTGTTCTAGAAAAAATGTCATTTGACTTGATGAGATGTGATGAGCTATGCTATATATGCTGGACTATATCATTTAACTCGGACTACATTGCAATTTTAGTTTAACCTTGAATATTCATATTTGCATGCATAATTTAGATATGGTTCTTCGTAGTGAAATCATAAATAATATATCATGTGTTATGGTGGTGTTGCCAAATGCATACGTACAGACGGTGAAAATATGGAGTAAATGTCCTGATCTCAAAAAGTAGGAGAGGCCTTGAAATCAATTTGAGGGCTTCGTTGGAGTAAGGAGACGGACTTGAGCAAACAGGATATATCTGTGGTTGGCATCTGCATATATATGAGAGCTCGATCAGGCTGAGGTTGCGTACGTGAGAGCGGTCAACGGTCTTGGTCGCCTTGATTCCCTAGCTTCCGTGCGCGTGCGGACGGACGCCATGGCAATAGCCTGATGATAGCTCGTGCATGCATGCGGACAGAGAGAAACGCTCTCGCTTCACAAACAAACTCTCCCAATGGCTGGCGGGCCAACCACTGGTCTCCCCTCCCTTCGTCCCCATGTCCTTCGCCAATCCATATGTATATAAATAGGCGTGTTCCTCTGCCCTTGCACGCCGATCGATCGATCGATCGGTTACTTTCCCTAGCTCGTCGTCAATAACCAGCAGACCACCGCCGTACCAATTCAAACGCCAAGCGCGCGGCCATGGCACAGGAGAGCAGCGACGTCGTCCTCAAGTGTGCCACGAAGGCCGCCACGAGCGATGAAGCAGACGGGGCCGCCGCGGTGGCGTCGCAGGGGCCGGCAGCCAGCGCCAGCGCCACCGCCACGCCTTTCAAGTTCAACGTGCACGCGCCGGAGTTCGTGCCCATGTCGCCCGCCGCCGCCAGCCCCATCGCCAGCCCCATGTCGGCGCCGGCGGGCGGCTACTACTCGCCCTTCATGCAGATGCAGCCGGGCCTCGCCCCCGCCGACTGGAGCTTCTTCCACGAGCACGAGCCGGTCTTCTTCATGCCCGACTTCGCGCATGCCAAGTTCGGCGCGGCCACGGCCACCGCCACCGCCGCTGGCGCTGCTGGGAGCAACAGCGCCCAGGCCAAAGGGAGCGCCACCACCACGGACGTCGCACAGAAGATTGTCAAGCAGGTAGGTGCCTTTGGCACTCTGATGCAATTGCAATGCAATGCATGCATGCAAATGACCAAGTTCATTCGTTCGCTGCTCCTTTTGCACTTGGACACATACATAGGTTGAGTACCAGTTCAGTGACATCAACCTGGTGGCAAACGAGTTCTTGCTCAAGATTATGAACAAAGACACAGAAGGCTATGGTAAGAACCAGCTACGAGATAGCAGGTCCTCGATTAGAGAGATATTGTATCACAATGTTAGTCAGACTGAGACATCTATCCTAGCTAGAAAGCAGCCCAATAATGTTCAGTTCAGGCTGCATTCTCAAATTAAGTGATGGAACAATGAATGAACCTTGTTGCATTGTCTTGTGCAGTTCCCTTGTCAGTGATTGCATCCTGGAAGAAGATCAAGTCCCTTGGGGCAACCAACCAGATGCTGGTGAAGGCTCTTCGCACCTCCACAAAGCTTGTAAGCAGCAGCCCATGTCCGTCAATGTGAAACGAAACCATGATGATCAAACTATGAAACTCTTTGGTTCCTTGTGCAGAATGTGAGTGATGACGGCAAGAAAGTCCGGCGCAGGCAGCCATTCACAGAGAAACACAAGGAAGAGCTGCAGGTAAGTCAATATATAGCTTGGCTTCAACTTCAACCGTGTCATACTGTCCTCCTATCCTATGCATCTCTGAATTCTGATGAGCATGCAGTAAACAACAACAATACACAACTGAAACTCGTGTTTAATCCTGCACGTACGCAGTCCCGCATGATCATAGCGGAGAATTTGCCAGAGGACTCGTCTAGGAACAGCCTCGAGAAGATCTTTGGCGTTGTCGGAAGGTCAGCAATATAAGGCACACAAACTCAAACTGCACACCACACATACTGTAGCACACATGCAGCTCACACTGACAGTAAAGCATGCATGTAAAAGATGAACTAACACTGAGTGCATGTACCTGTTGATGCATGCATGCATGCAGTGTGAAGAACATCAAGATATGCCATCCACAAGAGCCTAGCACTGCAAGGGCTTCAAAGTCTGACACGCTAGTGAGCAACAAGGTATTTCATTCTTGATTCATTCATTCAAATGCATTGTTATTATATATACAACAGGAAGTTCACTAATACTCTTTTTACCTTTTCTTTACATTATCTTATCCTAAATAAAAGATGCACGCACTTGTGGAGTACGAGACGTCACAGCAAGCTGAGAAAGCAGTGAGTACCTAGTAACTAATTTCCAGGAACAGGAATCTAATTAACTTGATTACCTTTGTTGTATATATATTATCTATGTGTACCATGCATATACCAGGTGGAGAAGCTGAATGACGAACGGAACTGGAGGAAAGGGCTCCGTGTGCGCACAGTGCTCAGGCGCTCGGTTTGTTTGTTTTCATGCATTTCCCTCCTTCATCTGCATGTCTGAATTCATTCAGTACAAACTAACAATGCAATACATGCATGTTTTTCAGCCCAAGTCAGTGATGAGGCTGAAGCGTGCAGACTTCGACCACTTTGTGGGCTCCGACGACGACTCCCCGCACTCCTCCCAGATGTCATCCGACTCCCCGACAGCAGACTACTCTTCACCTTCAGCTGCTGCTGCTGCCGCCGATCCGGCGGCGGCGGCGGCAGCCCACGGTCACGCTCACATTCAGGAGGATCAGCAGCAGCAGCCGCAGCAGAATGGTGGCGGCAACAAGCAGAAAGGGTGGGTTCGAGGACGAGGGACGACGAAGCTGCACATCACGGCGCCGCAGAGCCCCCAGTCGGCTCCGGCGGGCATGGCCGGCCACTTCGACCCGTCCAGCCCCCGCACGTCGTCGTCGTCGTCCCAGAAGCAGTGCCCGTCCAGCCCCGGCAGCAGGCAGCAGCAGGTGTCTGCTGCCTCCTCCCAGAAGTGCCCCTTCAGCCCCAGGCAGCATCAGCCTCACCCTCCGCAGGGCCCCAGAATGCCCGACGGCACGCGTGGCTTCACCATGGGCCGGGGCAAGCCGCCGGCGGCAGCAGCACCAACGTCGCCGGCAGCAGCAGCTGCGCGAGCGACTCCTGCTCCTGTCCTTGTTTAGTCACTTTTTCACTTCCTCCTATTTCGTTTTTTTCCTTCTTCTTTGCATGTCTGTTTGGTTAATGCATGAACTCTGTGTCTCCTCTACAGAGAGATACAAGCGGTTGAGTTTTTTTTTTTAATTAAGGTTGTTGTTTAAATAAAGTTGCCTGGCTGCTGCTGCTGCTGGCATACTGATGACGGACGGGCTATATAGATAGATAGAATAGAAAGGTGTGTGTTGGGACTATACAAATACATATACTGTATTGTTGTTGCCTGGAACTTATTATTCCCTTTAACAATAAAGAATTACCATTCCAGTGTTTCATCACTTTATTCGTCAACAAGATAACAGTGTGCATCATGCTTTGGGTCCGAGTGTTGAGTGCATTGTTGACCCAAATGACATGCTAGATCATATCTATTTAGCTCACAGCAGCTTAATAGGAGTGATTTTTGTTTTGTCAGACACCATTTTTTTTCAAAACAGCTTCATTCATGAAGTTGTTTTTTTTTTTCTCCTCTCATAAAGGGATAAATTGAAGTGAAGCTAAAAAAAGAGAGTAGATTTTCACATCTCTCTCCCTCATTTGTCTCTATAAACCATGCATGAATGGTTCGTGAAACTGTATTGTCAACTACTTTTTTCAAAAAAAGATTAGCTTCACCTAGAAAGTTGCTCATTAAACTATTAAAAAAATAGTTTCACTGAGTTGTGCCAAATGGGGCCTTAGTTTTTCTATATTCAGTTTATCCAAAGTGCAAAATTGTTACATATGAGCTTTTCTCCTGTTCATTGTTCGGAAATTACTCACCTTAGATAATCTTATTTTGCTCTATCAAGGAATTCCCATACACTTTATCTTGGCCTCCCTCCCTACTTGCAAAACCCTACTAAGACAGAGTTTTTACCTCTAATTGATAATGTTGCAAATCTCACCTCCCGTTCCTTAGCTTTGTTGAGCCGAGCTGGGCATCTGGTTCGAGTAGTGTTGACATCTGTTGAAAACGATCATCAAGGTTTTCTTTGGAAAGGTCATGAACAGATTAATGGGGGAGCAATTGTCTTGTGTCTTTTTGTAGCACCAAAGATTGCGGAGGAGTTCGCTGTGATTTTATAAAATTAAATTAAACATACATGGGAGTTACATACTAACAAAGAGGAGGACAGGAAATTCAACTAAAGGTACGTAGGCAAAGCTGCCAAACGCAAGAGGACTAAAATCCTCCTTGAACCGATATGACTGAAGAAGGCACCCCAGATGCGATATCCCACTTTTTCAAGATGGTGTTTGGTTCTAGAACGAGTAGAGTCAATGATGTCCCATTCCAGAATATACCCCAAAAATGTAGAATGACCCCGCCCCTAGAAACCTAACATACAAAGTCAACAACCCAAGTGTGACGAGCACCGCGTGGGCACGTGTGAGTGCGAAAAAAAGGGTGTCATGTGAGCATCGGTCACCGGTTGCGAAAGCACGACAGGTTACACTGGATAAGAACCATGATTAGCGACAAATGCCGAGGGCGGCATGGACCTAAGGTTGGAAGTGGGGCATGCTAAGAGGGTTTGAGGGTGGCGAGCTGAGATTGATGATGTCGGCAAGGTCCTAAGCCCGAGTTGACGAGGGAAGATGAAATATAGAAGAGAAGAAAACACTACTCTAGAAAGCTTTTGCAAGACGGTAAAAACGATTCTATGAGGTGGGCAAAGCAACCGCCTCCATTGAAACGTCTATGCTAATGTAGACATAGAGGGTGGGGGCAAAGTGCCTTCCTTGATTGATAGATTAATAGAAACTTAGAAAGTCAGATGTCTTGCAAAGGCTCGTCTCTTGTAAACTTATTTTTATAGTTGTGAAATAAAAATTATGTTGATATACAAAGCCCATGTGTCATACTGTCTTTCTATTTTTCAATGTTGACAAAACACACACGAGCTATTTCTCAAGAAAACAAGAAACTAAACTAGCCATTTCTCGGATTTTACGGTATGTCCTAAGCAAATGGTACCTATGATTTCTCTTGGGTCAAATGTTGATCCTTCTCCTGGCTCCAGCTGATGAGGATTAGGAACTAGGGAGGGTAGCTAGGATTAGAGGCCGAGAGAAAAGCACACCATGTCAGCCTGGCAGGTGGACCCCAGTTACCCGGTGAGAGGCAAGCAAAATGGAAGGAAGTTGCTAGTAGAGTACTAGGCAGGAGGGGACACGTGGAGCCGACGTGTGGCGGCGCCCAACGCAATCTCATCTGCTGACGCAGCGCTGCAGAAAACAATCCCACCGCCCTGGCCCGCACCCTCACTGTTGCCGGGCCCCAGCCGCCGCGCACGACCGAAACACACACTGACGCGTGGGCCCACCGCCTTTTCCCTTGTTTGCCTCTCTTTCTGCGTGTCTTGTTGCTCTTCTTCTTCTCCCTCGCGGGTTGGGGGCGCAGCGCAGGCAGGAGAAAGCACAAGGGGAGAGGGAGGAGAGAGATGGGGAGGGAGCTGGCTTCCTCCTTCGCTACTGCCGCCTCCACGGCGGGGGCGGGCGCTTTCTCCTCGGCCGCCGCCATGTACGCGCTCCGGGGCTGGTGGGACGACGTCAACGAGTCGCCCCAGTGGCAGGACGCCGCCTTCTTCTCCCTCGCCGCCGCCTACGCCCTCGTCTCCGCCGTCGCACTGGTAAGTTTACCAGCCCCCTCTCCTCTCTCTCTGCCTCTTGCCTCTTGGGGACATGCCGACAGGGCAGCGCGGGGACGGGGTGGTTACTGCTTCATCTCAGCTGCCGATTGGTGCCGCGCCTGCTGCAAAAACCAAATCTCTTCTGCCCTCCTGCCGCCCTACGCCCTCCTGCTTCTACAGAGGAGCAAGAGGCACCGGGCAATTTCGACTTGGGGACTGGATTGATCCTCACCTCTGCCCCCACTTGCAGATTCAGCTCATCAGGATCCAGCGCCGGGTGCCCGAGTTCGGATGGACCACGCAGAAGGTCTTCCACCTCATGAACTTCCTTGTCAATGGGGGTAATTAAGCATCTGCTCTTTACTAATCACTCTGCTGCTTCATTCTCGATTGACTTGCATACCCTATTTCATTCATTCATCACTAGTATGCTGCTCACCTAACTAACTCGCTCTTCCTGCTGCAGTCCGTGCTCTGGTATTCGGCTTCCATGCCCATGTCTTCCTCCTTCGCACACAAGTAAGTAGGATTGTATACCTGCTCCATGAATTCCATCGATGCACGGTCAAGGTTCACTCTCCCTATTCCACCTCAACATCTTCGCCTTTTGCTTCCACAGGTATACAAGTTGGTGCTGCTAGATCTCCCCGGGTTGTTGTTCTTCTCCACCTACACCCTGCTCGTGCTCTTCTGGGCAGAAATATACCATCAGGTGCCTTTCGTTTTAAATCCCTCCATTTTTATTTCATTCTTATTACATCAGGAAAGCAAAATCGCAAACAAATGATACGAGCACAAATCTTGGGTTGCGTTGCAGGCTAGGAGTCTCCCAACAGACAAGCTAAGGCCTGCATACATAGCCGTCAACACCATCATATATGTTGTTCAGGTCTTTTCATCTCTTACTTTCTCATCATCATTCAATAAAGTCGTCATCGCTTTCTTCCTGTCCGTGCAATTTCTCTGTGTATATAACTTATTGGAATTCTTTTCTGAGGATTATAAATTACCTTTTCCCAACTTTGACTCCGTACCTCTGCTTGTACATCTGGACAGGTTTGCATATGGATATACCTCGGAATAAATGATAATGCTGTCGTTGAGCTGGCCAGCAAAATATTCATTGTAGCTGTCTCCTTCATCGCGCTTCTTGGCTTTTCAGTATACGGTGGAAGGTAACCAAATGTTCAGTGTCTTTTGCTATCGTACTCACTTGCAACCCTAGTTGTGTATTGTCTTAAAAAAAAGCTGCTGTTGTTTTACTTCAGGTTATTTGTCTTGCTGAGACGTTTCCCTATTGAATCTAAGGGTCGGCAAAAGAAGCTTTATGAGGTGATTGCAACCCTGCAACAACTACCTTATCTGTTCAACTGCCCATGAGGAGGCTAATGTAGAATTAGAAAACAAATCGCTGACCCTAGTATGCTGTCACGACACAGCATTTGGTTGACACTGTCACTGACTATGAGTTACGAATATCATACTTATAAAAAGTGGAAATTGAAATGTGTTGAATATTAAATTCTTTTGCCATGTTTGCAACATCTTTTTTTTGGAGCTCCATAACTGCAGCTAAATCTTGTATCAATTGGTCATTTGTCTAGTGACTAACTAACTATAGTATATAATATCTCTACGTATATATATTTTTTCTCTCTTGAAAGGGTAGCAAGATCATTGCCACTTACATTATCACATGAAACTCTGCATAGAATTTCCATTTGTATCGTTTGAAAAAGGTAGTATTTTATTTACTATCTGGTATCCTTTGTACAAAAAGACAATCTGGTATCCTTTGTAACGAATTTAGGTCTATTAGTTCTTCATGTAACAATATGACTGTTCAGAACTGTAGCATCTCCATAATTTCCATTCTGATGTTGCATCTTTTAAAATGTCTCAGGTTGGGACTGTGACAGCAATTTGTGTTACCTGCTTCCTGATAAGATGTGTTGTGGTGAGTATTTTGTTCCCACTTACTGATTGGCTGAACGTTGGTTATTCCTTTGGTTGGCCGAAAGTAGATCTATGATGCTGACCTGTCTAGTGCATTAGACTAGTTTGTACCACATGGGATGCTTTATGCTGTTTTGAGAACTATGACAAAACAAATGAATTTGTAGTTTGCAATTTCTCTTTAAAGAAAAGACACCACACATGTATATGTATATAAATCGTACAGGGTTTTTATTCTGATAGTTGCTACTCATGTGCACTGATGGTAGGTGGCGTTATCTGCATTCGATGCCGATGTATCTCTGGAGGTTTTGGATCATCCGATCCTAGACTTCTTCTATTACATGGTAAAAGCACTAACACTGCCTTGTGCTTGATTATTATAGCATCTTCTCATCCTCGGGATTAAATGTTCTTATGAATGTTCTCAATTGTACAGTTCGCGGAGATACTGCCTTCTGCGCTAGTTCTCTTTGTCCTTCGGAAGCTTCCTCCCAAGCGGGTATCGGCGCAATACCACCCTATTAACTAGAGAGTTTTTTTGTTTTATGAACTCCGGATAAGCTGAATCTGCTGAAAACCTAGATTCCGGTTGTAGTTGAATGGTTTTGCTTGTGCTGTTATGTTTATGGAAGCATCAACATCATCATTCTATATGCGAAAGAGTTGAGTGGTGCTAATGAATTTGACGACTCCTTTTGGTTGGTTGAAAAATTTATTATAGCATCTTGGAACTCCTCAGGATTAAATGTTCTTAAGACGCGTTTTGTTTGTTTGTGATAAATATTATCCTACCATGGCGTAACTAGCTCAAAAGAATCGTCTCAAATGCTTACATCTAAACCGGTATGTAATTATTTAACCTACATTTCATACTATTAAACATAGTTTTTTGTTTTACCTACATTTGGATAAGGGGGGAAAAATGTGAAACCATATATGTACATCTAAGTTGTAATTAGTTTTTTTTACCTACATTTCATGTTTATGGAAACATACATCATCATTCTATATTTAATGTGATGTGATTGACTGGGGCTAAAAATGTTAGAAACTTTAGCCAACTAAACCAGGCCTTATTTGGTCGGTTGTGCTACTGCTGCCCGGAGCATGACATGACATCTGCAGCAGTACCATACCATTATTTGAATTGCATGTGCATTCTTGACGCAAATAAGGCCAATTATTTGTTGCCTTGTTGGCCCCAGTGATGTTTATGGAGTACTTGTGTGGTAATTGTATTCTTGAGTAGTGGATCTGAAACTGAATGAACTGTGCAGTAATGCTGTTACATATTGTAAATTTGAGGGGTAGTTTAGGTAGGGTTATTATTGTAGTTTTGGTACTATAATTGGATTGTTCTGGCAATAAATTGATCTTGTACGCTTGCTTGAGAAATGATAAAAGAACACTAGTGATAGTACTAGTGGTTCCTGTTTACTCCTCCTGTAGATCATCAGTCTCTTCCAGATTGAAGCAATGCCGTGTGGGGCATGAGCCAGCTGCCAGGCAACCCGCCGGCTCCTCTGACCTGAAGTGCAATGCGGAGACCGGCGACTTGGCTAACCCTGACCTCCTCCAGTCAACCTTGCTGCCGCCGTGGCTGTCACTCTCTGCTTCCATCCATTGCGTAGCACTCGCAGCAGCAACGTGACCGACCTCCAAGATAGGACAGACATAGGAGTCGTAGCTCGATCGCCATGTCCCCGTCCCGTCACCGTCTGCTCACCGTCTCCGTCGTCCTCGTCTTCCTCCTCGCTGCCCCTGGCGTGCACCCTCAGGCGGCGCCGCCCAACCTCTGCGGCACCAAGGCCAATGGCAGGTACGCCTGCGCAGACTGCTCCACCTCTGCTGCCACCTCCAATCGCGGGCCCGCCTTCGAGTCGAACCTCCTCCGCTTCCAGAACTCCCTCAAGGACATGGTCGCCCACAACGACGCCTTCCTGAACCGTACCTTCGCCGCCGTGGGCGACGCGCCGGAGGACACGGTGTACGGCCTCGCTACGTGTCTCGCGGACGCCGAGGCGTCCGACTGCGCCGCCTGCCTCGCCGCCGCGGCCGTCGAGCTACCCGGGACGCGGTGCGCGAGCAGCAGGGACATGGTGCTCTGGTACCCGCAGTGCCTGGTGCGCTACGACAACGCCACCTTCTTCGGCGTGACGGACACGTCCAAGGCGCGCTGGTTCGGCGTGCCCAACCCCAACAACTTCTCCGACCCGTCCGGACTCGCCGCGGCTCGCGAGAGGCTCAACGACCGGATGTTCGTGGCGGCGGCGGCGTCGCCGAGCCGGTTCGCGTTCGACGAGGAGCGGGTCACCGCCAACGCGACGCTGCACGGGCTCGCGCAGTGCACCGAGGACCTGACTGCCAAGGAGTGCCGGCGCTGCTTGGCGGGGAACGTGGTCCGGCTCGGCGTCTGCTGCAAGGACATGGACGGCGTCCGCATCAACGCGGCCAGCTGCTACCTGCGCTACGAGTTCATGGCCATCGTGCCTGGCACGCCGCCGTCCATGGTGCCGCTCGTGGTGGAACCGCCGCCGCCTCCGGAGGCACCGTCAGGAGGTGCGGTGAGCTCCTCGAGAACAAGGAGAAAGACAACAATCTGTGAGTACCGATCGATCAATCGAGCATCCATTCACGATGAAGCATTCTCCTAGCTTTGCTCTATAATTTGATCATCTAATTGACGAATTCAATTGTAATGTTGATGATGCCCGGCCTCGCAGACATAGTAGCAGGCGCGCTGGGCTCGTCGGCGCTGCTGTGCTTCCTTGTTGCCGGAGGTTTCTGGCTATGGAAGAAGCGAAGGGGATCCTCAGACTCAGACAGGAGGAAGAGGATAGAGTCCCTGCTGCAGCTGCAGCACCACTACCCACGACGGTACAGCTACGCGCAGGTGAAGCGGATGACCAAGTCGTTCGCCGACAAGCTGGGGCAAGGCGGCAACGGCACGGTGTACAAGGGCAGGCTCCCGGAGCCGGACGGGCGCGAGGTGGCGGTGAAGATGCTCAAGGAGGCCAAGGTGGACGGCGAGGAGTTCGTGAACGAGGTGGCCAGCATCAGCCGGACGTCGCACGTCAACGTGGTGACGCTGCTGGGCTTCTGCCTCGAGGGAACCAAGAGGGGGCTCGTCTACGAGTACATGCCCAACGGCTCGCTCGAGAGGTACGCCGTCGGCGATGGAGGAGGACGGTGGTGTCTGCGGTGGGAGCAGCTGTTCGACGTGGCGGTGGGCATCGCGCGGGGGCTGGAGTACCTCCACCGCGGCTGCAACGCCCACATCGTGCACTTCGACATCAAGCCCCACAACATCCTGCTGGACGGGCAGCTCCGCCCCAGGATCTCCGACTTCGGGCTGGCCAAGCTGTGCCCGCAGAAGGAGAGCACCATCGCCGTGTCCATCGCCGGGGCCAGGGGCACCGCCGGCTACATCGCGCCGGAGGTCTTCTCCAGGCATGCGGGAGCCGCCGTCACCAGCAAGTCCGACGTGTACAGCTACGGCATGATGATGCTGGAGATGGTCGGCGCCACCAGAGGCACGCCGGGCAGTGGTGGGGGTGTGTCTGGTGATGACTCCGGAACCGGAACGGCGAGCACCACCGGCACCAGGTACTTCCCTGAGTGGCTGTACCAAGATTTGGACAGCTTCTGCGCGGAAGCAGCCGCCAGTGGACCGGATGCGGAGGAGGTGGTGAGGAAGCTGGTGATCGTTGGCCTCTGGTGCATCCGCCTCTCGCCGCAGGATCGGCCGACGATGAGCACAGTTGTGGAGATGCTGGAGAAGACAACCGCGGCGGACCTGCAGCTGCCGCCGGGGTCCTGATGAAGCTCTCGATGGCCTGACAGGCCCATAATACGGCCCACTTGTAATAATTCATTAAATTGAGCTCTGGTGCTCCGCCCACAAGGAACACTTTTCCCGCATGGGACATTTACATTTTTACTGTCCCAATTTGCATGTAGGTAATAAAATAGAAATTACTAACTAATGATGTCAGCTAGCTTAGGCTCTATATTTGGATTCTATGGTACAAAGTTTGTTTTAATAGTTAACTTTAGCTAATCTAGACAAGAACCCAAATAGACCTTAGTTTATTTCCCTCTAAAATAAAAGGGTCCATTCCAAAGCAGGCGGGCTGCCAGGGGAACAGGGCAGGCTGACGCCCTCTCAAGGCTGTGTAGCCGAAACATCTGTATATATATATATAGGCAAAAAAAGAAAAAGGAAAAGACAGCAAACAGTATGTAAGTACGTTTACTGCCTCAACAACAAACTTGTTCCAGGTGTTACAAGTTACTGCTACTTGTTCTGAAGTCTGAACCCAAGTCATGACAGTAATATCCATGATACACCAAAACTCAGGCAAATAAAACATTTCTGGGCTCTGGACCTCCATGGCAACTGCCGCCGGGGGTCCTGAGGGATTCCCCAACGCACCAGCGTGGCGTGCTGCTCTAGGATCCACATCAGCACAAAATGTCCATATCATAGCAGTTAGTAGCCTTGCAGGGTGGCAGTGTAGCCTGTAGAGGCTGCGGTGGTTTGAGCTGACAAAAGAACGAGGCCACCACGAGACCACGCGTTGGAAGCTTGGAGCAGCTCTGCTGCAAGTCTGCATACTGCAGCAGAATCAATAAAGCAAGCAAGGGTGGGTGGGGTTGTGGTCCAAAATGAAGACTGCCCTAGGCTGCTAGCGTTGCAAGTTTGTTTGCCTCTACTCTTCGTTACCAACGTGTCGTGGTCTTTTTTGCTGAAACCACCAGAGCGTGCTGCCCGCGTTGGCCCTGCCGGTCTCCATGGCCCCACAAGATGGCCCACTTGTAATTTCATTCATAAAATTTCTGGGCTCTGGACCTCTGGTGCTCCGCCCACAACACTTTCCCCGCATGGGACATTTTGCATTTAAGGTAGAAATAACTAATGAACAACTCCAAGAGACTAGTTAAAACATTTTGCAAAACTAAATTTACCTATTTTTGAGCGAAACATGTTTCCAACAGATTTTGCAATTGCTTCTCTAAATTAGATCGTTCTCCATCCCGAAAACTTAGCTAGCTAATATTGGCTAGCCAACATCACTAGCCAACAGCCCTGCATGTGCTTGGAGGCTTCGTGTCCCTAGGACTAGGAGACTTGAATATATGGATAATGAATTATTTTTTATAGAGGTTGTGTTGGACGAACCTAGATTTTTTAGGTTGATTTCATTTTAGAGAACATTTGGAAAACTAGAAATATAGTTTTGGTATCCTGCAAAACTATTTTTTAGGTTGACTTCATCCCCTCCTGCCCAAGCTTGGACATGAGCAGGGGAAGAACATGATGGGAGTAAGAAAGAGACAGGGACAAAAAGGATATTTCACTTCTCTTCTCAAAAACTAGAAATCAATATTTTTATTGGGAGTAGTGTCCACATTCAGATTTGATAAAGAATCAATTGTCCCTCAGCAATTAATCTTGCCATTTTCGTTGTCCAGCAATAAAGTTTTGGTATCCTGTAGCAAATTTTGCCATTAGCATAGGAAAGAAATAAGAACGTGCGTTCAGTGCCATGTGGCGTGGTGGTACCGTGTCGATATGGCTACGAGCTGTACAAACGCGTCCAATTCAATGGTGTGAGCATTACTGACCTGCTGGTAAGGAGACGATCGTCACGAAGCAGAGATGCCTCGTGCAAATTGTGCAATGCAAACGTACCCATGCACCACACGTGCTAGTGTTTTTTTTTTTTTTTTTTTTTTTTTTTTTGAGAAACCGTGCTAGTGTTAAATGATATGGTTTATCATATGTCCGGATACTTTGTATCTGTCCCGGTACTTTGTATCTGTACAGCCGGATAGGCTAGGGGTTAGTTGGATAGATTAGTTGCATAACTTATCCTTCAACGGACCGCCTCAGAAGTCTGTCTCATCTGCTACAACATTTTATGACGTCGACACTTATTGGTATATGGATACCGGTGCAACCGATCACGTCACTATTGATCTGGAGAGGCTGATGGTCCGAGACAAATATCACGGTGTTGATCAAGTCTATGATGCCAATGGTTCAGGTATAGAGATTGGAGGTATCTCGTATTGGTCATAGCACATTAAATTCCCCTACTAGAAATATTCATCTACAAAATATCCTTCATGTTCCTCAAGCTGATAAACATCTTGTCTCCATTAATCATCTTACACATGATAGTTATGTCTTTGTTGAGTTTATTCTTATCATTTTGCTATAAAGGAGGAGGCGACAAAGAGAACCCTCCCCAGAGGCAAGGTTGAAGGAGGCCTCTACCCGCTGCGATCATCCACAAATAAAGTTTCTTCTTCGAATAAGCAAGCCCTTGGTGTTGTTCGGCCGTGCTTCACGGTTTGGCATCACAGACTAAGACATGCTTTGAATCCGGCTGTTCAACAAGTCCTTAGTCGTCATCAGATTTCTTTTTCTAAAGACAATAATAATGTAGGGCATCTGTGTAATGCATATGTCAACAAGGCAAAGCTCATTAGTTGCCTTATCCTCGTTCTACGAGTGAATCAGCTAGGCCATTAGACCTTATTTTTTCTGATGTGCGGGGGCCGGCACCAACAACTGTTGGACGAAATAGTTATTATGTTAGTTTTATCGATGATCACAACAAATTTGTTTGGATATACCTCTTGCATAACAAATCTAAAGTGTTCCAATGCTTTCACAATTTCCAGAATCTTGTTGAGCGCTAGTTTGATCAAAAAATACTAGCTGTACAAAGGGATTGGGGATGGGATTATGGTGTATTGAACTCTTTCTTCCAACGCATTGGCATATCCCATCATGTTTCTTGCTCGCACACACATCAACAAAATGGCTCCACTGAGCGCAAGCATAGACATATTGTAGAGGTTGGGCTTACGCTTTTAGCTCATGCTTCAATGCCTCTCAAGTTTTGGGGTGAGGCATTCCTTACCGCCCAATCGCTTACCCTCTCGGTTCATACAAAATGAAACACCATATTTCCGTCTCTTAGGCCAAGAACATGATTATAGTCTTCTTCGCACTTTTGGTTGTGCTTGTTGGCCTAACCTACGCCCTTACAATTGAAAGAAACTCCAATTCCGCTCTAAGCCATGCACTTTTCTTGGCTTCAACAATTTCCATAAGGGTTTTAAATGCCTCGGTCCCACTAATAGTTGCATCTATATTTCTAGAGATGTTATGTTTAACGAACATGTGTTCCCGTTTGCTCACATGCATCCAAATACTGGTGCTCAAACAGAAAGAACTTCTACCCGACATCCTTGGCAATCCAACCTTTAGTTTGGGGTCTATTGTAATTTGAGTTCTCCATTGTCTACTAATGATTCTCCCAGTGCTATTGGAGTTTCGATGCATGTAGGAAAAAAATTTTGGAGTCGAAGGTGCTGGATTGGATGCACACGGTGCAGGTTTTGCTAATCAAGGGGGCATTATCGCGTTGGCCACCCGACAGGGGGGAGCAGTTCATTCCTCGAGGTGGGTTTGCCTGATCCTGTCGCCGTTGATTCGCCTGGTAACCTACCTTGTATCGTAGGCGGTCTCGCATCGAGGACGCCCGGCCGGTGCCGTTACATGTGACGCGTGGTGCACCACCGTGCTCGGCATCCAGATGTGTTGGATCTTTAGTGACGACACAAGCGTGTGCTTCTACTCTGCCACATGAACTGCAACCACAACCTGCTCCTGCTTCGGACCGCAACATGGGTGTGCCTTCCTCCAATGTGGATTCGGTGGGTTCCAAAGTGTGTCGTCTATTTTCGGTGTGGTTGGGATTAGTGTAGGTGAGCCTACGACCTCTACATAGCTCCAACCGGTCACTTGACTCCATCATGGTTTATCCAAACCCAAAACATATACTAATGGCACCGTGCATTGGTGTATGTTGTCTAGCACTTCTGCAGATGAGCCTAGCAGTGTTGGTGATGCTCTTCTTGACCCCAAGTGGGCAACTTGTTCCAAAACCCTCCGGCAAGAATATAATTGGTTGCAAGTGGGTTTTTTAAGGTAAAGAGGAAATCGGATGGTTCCATTGATAGATATAAAGCACGACCAGTAGCCAAGGGGTATAAACAACAGTACAACATTGATTATGAGGACATGTTTAGTCCGGTTGTCAAGGCGGCTACTATCCGGCTTATTCTGTCCATCGTAGTATCAAAAGGTTGGTCTTTGCGTCAACTTGATGTCCAAAATTTCATTCTTGCATGGTGTGCTCGATGAAGAGGTATATATGCAACTACTGCCAGGCTATGCAAGCAAAGCTTATCCCAATTTTGTGTGCAAGTTGGACAAGGCGCTTTATGGCTTGAAGCAAGCTCCAAGGGCATGGTATGCTCGACTCTGTGGTAAAGTTCAGTCTCTAGGTTTTGTGCCATTGAAGGCAGACACTTCCTTATTTTACTATCATAAGGGCGGACATACCTTGTTTGTGTTGGTTTACATAGATGATATAATAGTGGCCAGTTCCTCCCAACAAGCCACCAATGCTCTTCTCTCTGATCTTCAAAAGGATTTTGCCTTGAAGGACTTGGGTGATCTACATTATTTTCTAGGTATTGAAGTAAAGCAAGATCAGAATGGTTTGGTATCGTCCCAAGGGCGGTATGTTGCTGACATGGTCAGATATGGATAAATGCAAACCCGTGGACACACCACTTCCCTGCTCAGAAAAATTAAGTATTGTTGGTGAAGATACACTTGGACAAGTGGATGCTACGTGGTATAGGAGTATTGTTGGGGTTTACAGTATCTTACTTTGACATGACCTGATATTTCATTCACAGTTAATAAGGTTTGCCAATTTTTGCATGCTCCTACAACTACTCATATGAGTGCTGTGAAACATATCCTGAGATATGTTCGTGGAACTACACACTTGGGACTTCGGATTAGAAAGTCAAGGTCTATGGTGGTGAGTGCATTTTCTTATGCAGATTGGGCAGGATGTGTGGATGATCGAAGATCTAATGGAGGATTTGTAGTGCTTCTTGGAGAGAATTTGTTCTCATGGACATCCAGGAAACAAGCAATAGTGTCTACATCAGACACGGAAGCTGAATATAAGGCACTCTCAAATGCTATGACAGAAATGATGTGGGTGCAAAAGTTGCTGGACAAATTGAAGATTGCTCATTCACCTACTACCCGGTTGTGGTGTGATAATTTAGGAGCCAAGTATTTATCAGCCAATCCTATCTTTCATGCAAGAATGAAACATATTGAAATCTATTTTCACTTTGTTCGTGAAAGGGTGGCTCAGGGACTCTGGATATTCGGACTCGCCACAAGCAGCAGTGGCCGACGTCGTCAACATCGACACCGACAAGACGTTGGAGGCCAGGGCGCCCGGGCAGCCGCGCCTAGCCAGGCGCGGCCATGGACGCCATCGACGACAGGGTGGCACTCGACCTCCATGCCAAGCTTCGCCTAGAAACCACGACGAACCAGGAGCTCACAATCATAGCGGCTACCATCGAGCTTCAGGCAACTGCACCGGAGTGGACCATGTACAACAGCATCATGAGGTACTTCCACCGCTACTACGTTCCGGCAGCTTCCACCCTACTACAGGACCTCCTACTGCAGGCTTCCACCTCCCGACGACAGCACCAGCTCAGCAGGCCTTCCCAGCAACATCCTACTCATGATGACGCGCCCAAACGTCAAGCTGACTGATGTCACGGTGCTCCTCTTCGACAACAACGAGCAAGAGTTCATCCACATCGATAATGTGACCATCGACTCTCTAGACGCCAGGATCACCCGGCTTGGGCCGATCGTGCAGACTGCCAGCGACCTCCTCTACGTCCTCTTATTGTGCTTCACCTCGACGCCGGTTTCGTCGGTCCGTCACGTGTTCTGTAGGCAGATACACGCCCAGGTGCACGTTCCTGCAGTTTATTCCATCCCGAGTCCCCCAGCCTCCCAGCAGACGCTCCACTTGGCGGCGTCATGAGTGGTGCCATCATGGAGGCAGCACGGGTCGCTAGGCCGTTTGTGCGCCCTCCATTCAGCTACAACTTCAGCATCTACTTTGGCGACCAGAACTTCGTCTTCACCTTTGACGACGACGCCTTCTTTGTCAATGAGTTCGACGACAAGATGGCTCAACTCCAGCTCCACTACGGCCCAGACGTCATGCCATCACTAGTCTCCATATCCTTCGCATCCAACTGGTGGGTTGGCCGACGCGTGGATACGTCACCTCGTCGAATGGTGGGGAGATGTCACAAAGACAGACTAGCCCGGCCCGAGAGGGGGCTAGGACGGCCCGGCCCGCCTAGGCCGGCCAAAGGGGAGGGCGCCGCGCCCATCGGGCTACCACCGCCGCCGCCGCCGCCTCCATCGTTCACGTCATCATCGCCGGATTAGGATTAGGACTTTTTGGTGTGAGGGAGATATTCCACTCTATAAGAAAATTTACTATTAGGAAAATAATACGAGTTTGCTTGTAAAAGATATTCCGTAATATAAGAAAACATTTAGAGATTGCTTGAGAAACAACTCCCATAGGAGGGCTATATAAACAAGGAGGATCGATGCAATCTTTTAGGGACAAGCAAATAAAGAAAATATTCCCCGCTCTTGCTCCCCGACCCCAGTGCCGCCGCCCCTCCCCGCTCGCGCCCGTGCCCTAGGGCAGCGCCACCGCCCCCAGCCGCTGCCGGCGCCGCCGCCGGCACCATCATCGCCGCCCCTCCCCAAGGCGGCTGTGACATCTACCGGTGGTCAAGCGTGCAAAATTCAGGAATAATCTCAACCTTGTTAGTAGCTGAGATTGAGGGAGAGTGTTAAATGATATGGTTTATCATATGTCCTGGTACTTTGTATCTGTCTGGGTACTTACTTTGTATCTGTGTAGCCGGATAGGTTAGGGGTTAGTTGGATGGAAAGATTAGTTGCATAACTTGTAATTAAGCCTACTTGTACCGATGAAAGATCTCTCTTGATCTGCCGTAATCTTATCTCTGTTGTAAACGCCACCACTAGGGCTGTTCCCGTGACCCTGAGAGGGGCAACTCGTTCACCCCATTTTACAGCTAGCTACTACGCTACACGTTACACGTGCACGTGTCTGATCCCTCTCCTCCTCCTATCCTACTGTATATGCATGCAAGGCAAGCTAGCCTTGTGCATGCATGATCGACTTGCATTGATCGACTGCTGAACTGCATATCATCCATCGATCGAGAGGATCGATCATGGCGTCGCAGTTGGAGTTGCCCCGGCGGCAGTCGGCCAAGTACGAGGCCACCACCTGGGACTACGACTCGATCTGCTCGCAAGCTACTCACACTCTCAGCCGCCCCCATGATGAGTTGTTGCTCCTCTCTCTCCCTCTCGCTCTCGGCATAGGCAGCCAACAAGAAGAAGAAGAAGAAGAAGAAGAAGCAGCCGACGACGCCAACCACCAGCAGCTGCTGGTACGCTTCAAGGACAGTGTCAGGCGTATGCTGCTGCCGGTGCTCCAGGAGGGGGACGACGACAGAAGCAGGCTGCTGCTGAGGACCATCCATCAGCTGCAGACCCTTGGAATAACCTACCTTTTCCACCAAGAGATCAGAGGCATCCTCATGTCCATGCACCACCAGCAGCAGCATCTTGACCTGTATTCAGCTGCGCTTCTTTTCAGAATGCTCCGAGGACTGGGCATTCCTGCATCCACAGGTATATTTCTTTCTTTCATCCAATTAAATTTCGGTATATTCTCTTCTAGCTTGCAACACACACACAGTCATATCACAACCGTTTTTGTATTTCACTACAGACATGCTGATGAACGCGTTGAGAGAGGAAGGCGACAAGATAACTGACAGCGACGCACTGCTCGCTCTGTACCAAGCTTCATATCTTGTCTTCCCGGGAGAGACGACGGTGCTGGACCAAGGAGCGTTCGCCGTCGGCAAGCTAGCCGCAGGACGTGACGATGACTCTGACTGCACCACCCACATGCCGTCGTTGCTGTTACACTGGACAGCTCCGAGGCTGCAGGCCATGTGGTCGCTCACCAAGGACGACGACGACCATGATAACAAGAGGCGGGTCGCCGTCGATCCGGCCATCTTGCAGCTGGCTCAGGTGGACTTCAACCTGGTGCAGGCTCTCCACCGTCGAGAGCTCGCAGAGGTGACGCGGTGGTGGAAGGAGAGCCGCCTGGGCGACGACTCCTTCGCCAGGACCGCGTGGTAGAGTGTTTCTTCTGCGCCGCCTGCATCGCGCCGGAGCCGGCCCTGGCCGAGTGCAGGGAGGTGCTCGCCAAGACCGGCGCCCTCATCGTCCACCTCGACGACATCTACGACGTGTACGGGACACTGGACGAGCTCCAGGGCTTCACCGACGCCATCGCCAGCTGGGAGCACTGCGACGACGACGTCATGGGCATGGCGCTACCGGAGTACATGAAGGCGGTGTACTCGGCCATCTGGACAACTTCGGTCACCGCGGCAGATCGCGTGCTCCAGGAACATGGATACGACGGCATGCTTCCACTCTACAAGAAAGCGGTAAATTAAGATCGATCGATCATGTTCATCTGCTCGATCAACACTTTGCTGATGATACATGATGCACTGCAGTGGCATGATCTGTGCAAGGCGTTCCTGGTGGAGGCGCAGTGGCAGCAGCAGGGACACATGCCCAGCTTCGCCGAGTACGTCAGCAACGGCTGGGTCACGTCCACGGGGCCTCTCCTGCTGCTCCATGCTCTTCCCGCTGCAGGCGTCCCCATCACGCAGACGCAGGCCAATGGCGCCGCCATCGACTACCCGAGGCTGGTGGAGCTGTCATCGACCATCTTCCGCCTCTGCAACGACTGCGCGTCGCACGAGGCAGAGTCGGAGCGAGGCGACGCGCCGTCGTCCATCGCCTGCTGCATGGCAGAGCCCTGGTGCACCGGCGAGGCGCAAGCCCGCGTCGCCGTCCAGGGCGTGATCGCCGAGACCTGGAAGGCGCTCAACTGGGAGGTGGTCGTTGCCGCCTCCGGGTCCTGTGGTAATGACCCCATCTGCTCATCATCGTCTGCGGCGGAAAGCATGACTACCATGGCCAACCTGTGCCTCAACCTCGCCCGGATCATCCACTGCATCTACCAGGACGGGGACGGCATCACCTCGCCGACTCATCGCATCAAGCAAATGGTCAAGGGCCTGCTCTTCAACCCTATCCATCATGTCTTCTAGCAAATTAAACAAACATGCATGACATTAAGCTTGCTCGACAAAGATAACTTTTGCACGTCGGCCACCAAATGGCCGATGGGAAGCGAGAAGGAAATACCAGAGCCTGAACCTGCACTGCCGGAGCAACAGGACCGGGCCATCCCAAAGCAGGCGAACGCTGCCAGGGGAGCAGGGCAGGCTGACCACATATGCCCTCTCAAGGCTTCTGTGTAGCCGAAACATTTGTATATAACATAGGCAAAAAGAAAAAGGAAAAAACAGCAAACAATATGTAAAGTACATCTACTGCCTCAACAACCAACTTGTTCCAGGTGTTACAAGTTATGCTACTCGTTCTGAAGTCTGAACCCAAGTCATATCCAGGGCACATCAGAACTCAGGCAAACAAAAAACACTCTGTTTCAACAGGTTCAATCAGGGGGCTAAATTCTCGATGTCTGTCATAACAACACTGTCGTCCCAGGCATCACAGGGCCCCTCCGTCGTGGGATACAGCTGCGGCCGCAAGCTATTTCCAGAAGAAAAGAAGAAAAAAAAAAAAACGTGCCAGTTTTCATCGACCAAAAATCCCTCTACATCCTCTTCCTTGTGACTGACATTCTTCACATAATCTCACTGCACAAAGATATAATGTACTACTCATTATACTTGAATAAATCTCTGATACTCGACTATACTACACAAACAAATGCAATGTATGTATTAAAATCTCTGAAGACATACTTCTTCCTGATTCTAGCACAGAAAGAATTACCTGCACTGTGGGCAGCTGCTGTTGGTAATATCCTGGATGGCCTGTCTGAGCATGAGCATAAGGATCCTGAGGAGACCAACCGAAGCAGTCACGTCCGAACTGGCCATTGCTAGTCCTCTGAGCCTGCCCATATTTGTGCAGGAAGAGTATATGCATGTAAACAAACACAACTTGGATGGATATTTAGCTTCTAGTACATAGAAAATTAACAAGCGGCGGAAACTACCTGCTTGTCAGCAGCACGGCGACCCCATGAAATTTTTATGGCATGACCTCCCAGCTGACTTCCATTTAGCATTCTAATGGCTTCCTCTGCCGATGCCCTAAAAGACATAAGTCAGTCCTCCTGCCTAGAACATGTGAGTGGGCTATGCTGACCCAGCTAAAAAGATGCACCACACAGCTAAAGTTTACATTCTTGCAATCACAAATTCTACAGTTGCGGTTTGTGTACGACCACATGTGACAAAAATTTATAACAGTTCTCATATACTAGCTCCAAGTCATAATGAGGAAATTGATTAGCTAGTTCACTGCAGATCCATTGTGTACTGTTTGAAATCGTGATGACGAAAACGAATTACCTGTTAGAGTATGTGACAAACCCACAGCCCTTCCCTACTAATATCTTGACGTCAATAAGCTCTCCATATGGACGAAAGGCCTGCGTCATATCTTCATAAGTGACACTTTGGTCAAGTTGCCCAACAAATAGCTGCAAGCAATAAATACATCCTTATGTTAAAACAAAATGTTCTTCCATCTGACTGCTTTCAAAAAGCGAAAAATTAACTCACCCTTGAATTGTTATCAGGATAAGACTCAGTCCCTTGTTTGTTGTGGAAAAAATCTGCATATCACACACACACACACACACACACAAAAAAAAAAAAAAAAAAAACTGATTAAATGGTTCAACTGATGGACAATGTAGTGCCAATGCATCCTATCCTATATTCTATATTTCTGACTGATCTGTATTTCTTATTCGCGCAACACAAGCTAGGTATAGGCTAATACAATGCAATGCAACAACATTACAACAAGTGTACCGAAAACATCTGTATGTACTGTCTTAGCATTAAGCAATTATTTTGAGACCCCACCTGGAATATCATTACGTGGAGGCCCTTGTGACCAAATAACTTATGATTTTACAACACAGTGTATTTTGTTGCTTTATGAAATAAGGAAGAGCCAAAAGGAACAGAAATGACAATGTGGTACACAAACACCTCTCCTTGAATGAGAAACCAAAGTAGAGTGAACTGGCTCCACTAGCATCCTAAGCAAGCAGTGCTGATAATCCTTATTGTACTTACTAGGGGCTAAAAAAGTTCACACAAGCTTAAATGTGACTGCAGGAAAAATATATTAATGCTGCAGGAAAGCAACTCAGAGGAACAGCGTACACAAAGATATATGCTTGAGGCATTGCAACTCAAAGAAACAAACGAAGCTAAAATTAATCAAAGAGGCTAAGCCGCAGATTACTTAGTTATACGGGTACGTACTTTT
Organism: Hyparrhenia diplandra; assembly: GCA_015847255.1. Classification (NCBI taxonomy): domain Eukaryota; kingdom Viridiplantae; phylum Streptophyta; class Magnoliopsida; order Poales; family Poaceae; genus Hyparrhenia; species Hyparrhenia diplandra. Next base: position 42,349 of record JADLZK010003832.1, read on the forward strand.
CTTGTTGGGAACAGGTCCAATCCGCATAGGCCTGGTAGAACAGTAGGCTCCATTCATTTCTGTCAGTGCTTGTGTCTGCTCATTGACATCTCCAAACTGAACAAAGCCAAAGCATTTTGAGCGACCAGTGAACTTGTCAAAGATAATTTTCGCGCTCTTCACTGATGGGTAGCGGGTCTTGAATAGATGGTGTAGCATGTATTCTGTAACATCATAGGCCAAGTCTCCAACGAATATGGAATGCTCAGATGAGGAATCGTCGTCAGCGTGCCTCTGAGGCGCATCCTGCTGCGTGGCCGTGTCAAGCTTGAAATCTGGATCAGTGTGTTTCTCAGTAGGAGGCTGTTGAGTGACCCAGTTGAGGTTGAAATCTTGAGCAGCGTTAGGCATCTTCTGACCATTGTAAGACTTGAGAATCTGATCAGCGGTGGTATGGTCAGCAAAATTGAGAAAGCCAAAACCCAGTGATCGCCCAGTGTGCTTGCTCCGTCCGATGACAATGGAAATAAGCTGCACCACAGAAACCGAAGATGAACAAGCGGGAATTGGGAGTCATGATATGATAATGTAAAAGGGAGCAAACAGAGGTGAAACATTACTAGCAACACCTACATGCTACTGCAGTGCATTCCAGTAATGTTGAGGTTCATGGCATTGGTATCACAGGGGAGGGAGGATGTTAATCTAATTTGGGCAGGCGCGATAGATGATAGTACTAGTACAGTAAGGTAATTAAAGTTGAGATGGCGTGTCAGTAGTAGTGTATCAATCAATCAATACATATAAATGGGGGAAATTGATGATAGATGAGTCACATGGTTGGCACAAAACTAGACTAGAACTGAGCATATGTGTGTGCAGGAGACCACCACACCCATGAGGAAGCGTCCGATTAAACAAATCAATCAATCCAGTGACTTTTTTTTTTACAACAAATCCAGTGACTTTGAGGGCCGCAATCCTGTGGCTTAGGTTAAACAAGTGTATATTGCCTCAGTAACACGAAAAGGAAGAATGAATAAACAAATACTCCTATTTAAAAACACAACTTGGCAGTTTGCTTATGCAGGGGGTGTTCTCAGACGCACAAACTCAATAGTTTCTGGGAAAAAAAAAGTGAGCACATGAGAATTTGAGGAAGCCCCAAGCCCCCAGCAGCGCCATCCAGTGAATTGGATGGGCAAGTGAAGCGCACCGCACAGCAGCACGAAACGGATGATGATCGAGCAAACATCACAGCAATAATACAGTAGATTGATGGAATCGAAGTGGGGGGCGGGGGCGGACCTCGGGCGAGGTGGTGAAGCAGGCGTAGAGGTAGTCCTCGTCCATCCAGTGCAGCAGGCCGCCGATCCAGAGCGAGCCGGACCTTGACCCGGACCCGTCGGAGGAGGCGGGCGCCGGCTGGGTGGACCCGGACTCGTCGGAGGAGTCGGGCACAGGCTGGGGTGTCCCGTGGTAGTAAAAGGGCGGTGCGTCGGCCCAGCTGAGCGGGTGCGGCGAAGCCATCGCCGTGGCTGGTGGTGGGTGGCTAGCACGAGGAGGAGCGCGGAGGGAGGGAGGATCAAACCCTAGGCATTGATGAGTCGAGCTCCGACTCCGCCGCCGCAGCCGCCGCCGCCGCGGGTTGGGGTCACGGGTTCACGGAACGCCCTGTCTGCTTGCCACCTGGACTTTGTATGGCGTGCCGAGTGCCCCTGTCTCTGGTTACGATAATCAGCTCAACAATTTAAATACAAATTTTCACCTAACAATGCACAGTGCACCTTTCTTCTTGGTATATATTTTATTATGTATATAAAAACAAAAAGAAAAAAGAATAGTAGCTCATCACAAACATCGGATATCCTTTTTTTTTTTGAATTACACAATATTGTTCCAACGGACAGACACTACCAAATCATACACGCAACAAATATGGCACATCCTCATATACGGGCCTATGAACACATGTTTGACGCTTGGCGATTAAAAACCCTACCCCTATGAGCACCTCGAATCAATTGAACCTTAATTGGTTCCTTTGGTGTTGTTCCATCGGGGAATGGAGATCAAGATCGGAGATTTCTCTTTTTCGAAGTCACCATAGGCACCTCGTGCGGCCACGCCAACGGGAACGCCGCTAGTACCACTTAATGCACAACGCCGGTAAATCCCGAGGTGGAAAATCCCAAAGAAAGGTCGCGAGTCGCACCGGGGATTTGAATTGAACCCCGGTGGGTAGCGTCTCATTTGCGATGTAGCAAGGACCACTGTCCTACCATTGGACTACAAGCCAATTCGCAAACATCGGATATCCAGCATACAAAGAGTAATAATGAGCTAATTAATCAGCTTACTTATTCAAAACGTCAGCATAATAACTTTGTTTTCTCCTCTGCCTTCTACTTTGGTTGTTTTTATTACACAACCATAGATAAAAAGAGGAAGGCCCACTTTTAACCAAACCCATAAATAAAAAAGAATAGCTTTTAACCATTTACCTAAAATCTTAAAACTCGATCAACTAAGACATGCATTGCAACAATGCTAGAAAACCTCACAAGTTTTTTGACCCAAGTGGAAAACCCCATTCATTCCTATTTTTTTAATTTTTAATATCTTTTGAGACTGTTTAAATTCTAGCTACATAGTAAAAGGGATGTATCTAGAAAAGCCAAAACGTCTTATAATTTGGGAATGGATGAATACATGATAACCAAACCTCATAAATAAAAAAGAATAGCTTTTAACCATTTACCTAACCATTTTTGGGGTACTAAGACCCTTTCGCACAAAAACCTCACAAGTTAGAGAGTGATTTTTTTTTTTTGACAGGAGTTAGAGAGTGTTTGGTCCAGAACTAGAGGTCGCCCGCACAACATCACAGATTCCCTACTAGAATTTAGTCGTCTGTTTGGTTTCCTCCTTGAGCCACAGTGCCGGCAAATCTAGTCACGTGCATGTGTCATTTTCATTTTTAACAACGCGAATTTTTAAACATCCAACAGATAATTGCGTCCACCGTACTCTTAGCCACATCTCTCGTACGACATGCATAGGTGGGAATCAAATAGTTCTTACTATATGCTTACCTCACAAATGTTTCCAAGCCACCAGTTAAAAAAGTGAAATGCACAAGAGAAGAACTCAGGGTTTTTCATAGCCAAGCCGGTAAAGCTTCATTCCTTTAATTACTAGTTTCAAACTAAATATTTAATCTTGAGTGGGGATTAGGCAAGTGATAAGTTTAGTACGCATTAAGAGTGTGTTTAGATGCATTTGGTGAGTGAATCCGTGTTGCAAGAGTCGGCCATGTTAGGCAGGTGATTGACATTTTGGGTATAAATTTTTCCAAGCTAGGTAGGCACCACCGCACTATATATTTTATGCATGCATGTTGACTACAATTTTCTCTTGTCTCTCAAGTCTCAAGCATGCTAATTTTGACTCTTGATTTTCTTTTTCTCGCATGTACTAAGCTTCTTTGGCGCCCCACGGACCAGTGAGATAGTAGGCGGTGGGGGCACGGAGTTCAGTGAGTGGTGGGGGGGGCAGGGTCCCACTTGTCAGCGAGGCATGTAGATAGATGTACAGGGTGGCAAGGGGCTGCTGCTGGATTGAATGAAGGGCGTTAATGTGGCCGTATTGAATGGGCTGGGCCACCATCAATTTTTGAGCAGCCCCCATTCGTCCGTCTCTTGCTACGCCCACCGCCACCCACATCCGTCCGTCCGTCACTCACTATAAACCATCATAAGTATAACTACAACGGCTGCTATGCCATCTTTTTTACAATAATTAATAATTAGGTTCTCCCTTTTCATCTTTGGCTAGATACTTTTAGTTGCAGATATGTAAGTTCCAAACTCCCTTAAATTTTCATACAAATTGACCCATTTAAAGCATTCAATTTCAATATCTCTAACATTTTTGGAATCTTTTTAACCAAATTTGACTTAGTGCTACTCTGGACTTGTATTTATATTTTTCGTTTTGAAGGAAAGGAAAAAAAAAAAAAAAAAAAAAGAGGCGGGCGGGCGGGGGGTTCAAAGAATATTTTTTTCTCCGGGTGTAGTAAGCAATTTGGCAGTGCTCCTTCTTCCCCCTTCCAAAGCAAGCAGCGAACTGCCGACTCGCCAGCGGGCGAGCGAGCGCACCGCAGACAGCGCCGCCGTCGGCCCTTACTGCTGCCGAGGCACCCTATGGCGCCGACCGGGTGGCTCCTAGCGGTAGCCGCCCTCTCCTTCCTCTGTGAGTGCCTACCTCCTCGTCTGCCTCTTTCCCTTTCCTGCTCCTATTTTTAATGCGAATTTCAGCAGCTGTTTTACGGGCCCTGGATCCTTCTCGCTCCCGGATGGATGATCCTCCGTTACCTGCGCTGTGCTTTGTTTTTTAGAATTTTTGCGCTGTGCTTTGTTGGTTTTGATCTGTCGGCAGGGAGGCTGCCTCCTGAATTTGCCTCTGCACTGACTGCCCTGCCGGCTGATTTGTGCTCTTCCCTTGGTAATGTGCAGGTCTGCTGGGCCTGTGGGGCGATTCAGGCAGCGCATTTGCCGCAGAGGCAAATGACGGCGCCGGCCTCATGCCAGAGCTCCCTCCCAGCGGCCTCATGCCCATGCCGGACCTCTCACCCACCGGCTCCCCGAGGCCATTTGTTCCCTTCCTGGCGCCCGCTCCACTCGCGCCCTTCTTTAACAACAGCACGCCAAAGCTCTCAGGTACGTTGCACACTTTTCCCCTTTCTTTTCAAGTTTCGCTATGGGGAGCTCAAAAGTTAGTGTGTACGTGCAATTGGTTTACAACTAAACAAGATGCAAGTGTGGCCTGCCAACTGAAAGCACGCTTTGCAGGGAAATGTACACTCAACTTTACTGCTGTCGACAAGCTCATGACCACCACCGCTGTCGACTGCTTCACCTCCTTTGCTCCTTTCTTGGCCAATGTCATCTGCTGCCCACAGCTTCAGGCAACACTGACCATCCTCATAGGGCAGTCCAGCAAGCAGACAGGCTCTCTCGCATTGGATCCCACGGTCGCCAACTACTGCCTGTCCGACGTCCAGGAGCTCTTGTTGAGCCAAGGTGCCAGTGATAATCTCCACAGCCTTTGCTCGGTTCACCTCTCCAATGTAACCCAGGGATCCTGCCCTGTTAGCACGGTGGATGCGTTTGAGAGTGTCGTCGATTCGTCCAAGCTCCTTGAGGCCTGTCAGAAGATCGACTCTGTTAACGAGTGCTGCAGCCAGACATGTCAGAATGCGATAAATGAAGCCGCCCAGAAAATCTCGTCTAAGGATGGAGGCTACACTGGGAGCTCCAAGACTGACAGTTGCAGGAATGTTGTTCTGAGATGGTTGTCAAGCAGGCTTGACCCACAGTCCGCCAAGCAAATGTTGAGGCAGATATCAAACTGTAACGTCAATGGAGGTACTTCCAAACTATAATAACTAATTCAAATGTGATTTTAAGTTATTGCATTCTATTTTGTTAGAATGAATACATATGCATTCCCTGCTTCTGTTATTTATAGTTCGCTTACAGTGTTAACAATTTCATAGCTTAGTCCTCAGTTAATTCCTCTTTAATAGTTAAAATGTACCACATCTTCTAAGATATTAGATGCTGCAGACCATGTTCAATTAACATGAATGAATTTATGTACAAGAAAATATTAATTATTACATGGGGAAAACGGCACATTAGTAAAATTATAGACACATAAGAGGAACTCATCTAGCATTGGGGGTGCTTGGCCCCTCTCTGCGCCAGGTTTATTTGCCTGAATTTCTGCAGTAGAGAACAGTTCTGGCATCCAAATATTGACGTCATAATTTAGTTAAAGCCAGAGCACACTTCCCAAGCACCAAAATGGTTGAACTTGAAGCATGGACTAGGGTGAAAGAGGTCAAAATTTTCATGACATTATGCTTTTCATTTTGGCTAACAAGTACCATATAAAGCTTTCTGACTTTCCTTTTGCCATGTGCAATGTTTGGAACTCTTTCATGGTATTTGAAATTGATAGTGTCGAACTCAATAGGAGCCCAACACAAGGTTTTGACTTCATGTGTTCAGGTCACCAATATGCCACTTAGGTATTAGGTGCCAGAGTACTGAAATATATATATGATTTCAATTAAAGAACAAAAGATTTGGCACGTTTATTTGAGGCAAAAGGATATTTGAACATTTGAATAGCCATAATTGTGCAGGTGCTGAATTTCAAAAGTTTATTGGACTTAGGTTTTAGTTTACATGGTTATATATTTTTAATTCTTTAATAACAATTTTAAATACTTTACTACATTTTGAGTTCTATGCTACTTGTTCAGTGCTAATAGTTTTTATACTGAGCAACCTGTTCTTACTCCATCTCTCCAGTTTGTCCCTAAGCTTTCCAGACACAAGTAAGGTGGCAAAAGAATGTGGTGGAACAATGAAGAACAGTACTGCATGTTGCAAGGCTATGTTAACTTATGTAGCCCATTTGCAAAAGCAAAGCTTCATAACAAACTTGCAAGCTTTGAATTGTGCTTCTTTCCTTGGGGCAAAGTTGCAAAAGATGAATGTCAGCATGAATGTCTATAGCTCTTGTCAGATAACACTAAAAGATTTTTCACTTCAAGGTAAGTTATTCAAGAACTATCAATTGATTATGCATAAGGACCATATTTATCTTCCGGCTCTGCATTTCTTGGCAACTGAACTGATGAAGTATTTATTTACCTTTTCAACCGTTGTGTTTGAATGACTGGCCCCTAATGGATTTGCAAACAGTTGGATCTCAAGGTAAGCTAACATTTTCAAGTTTTTTTTTTTAGTTTGTTCCAATGGTGTCTGTTCATTTTTTTTTAATTCATTTTTTTTTTGTAAGCTGAGACTGAGTACCATGTTTCCTTGCAAAATCGATTGATTGTACATGTCTTGCTTCATTAGAATTTTTTTACAGCTCAAAGTTTCCTTGAGGAATCCCACTCCTACAAACAGGCTTAGTTGGGAAAATATACTTGGACGGTTGGACCATGTGAAGCTGTTCTCAGCGAATATTTTCAAATAAGCAGCATCAGTTAGTCCTAGGAGAACGTAGGGTGCAAAATTTGTGTATAATAGAACTACATGTAAAAGCTGGAAAATTCTAAGCACATCTATTATTGACTACCTTGTTTTCGTTGAGAAATTGCTTTTGCAATCTGGCTTTGTAGGTTTATTGTCTGCCTAGCTGACAGATTAATTCTTCAGCATTGCCTAACTGTTAAGAAAATAATTATGCTCAAACTTATTTCACATCATCAATGTTAGAGCTGTACCCAAAAGAAACTGATTTTATTCTTTAGTAGTGATTGGTTTCATGGTTTTACACAGAATCTGGATGCCTCCTTCCAAGTATGCCCTCTGGACGCATCTTTCGACAACACTTCTGGGATTAGCTTCACATGCGATCTGAATGACAACATTGCGGCCCCATGGCCATCTTCCATCGAGGCACCATCTTCATCGTGCAACAAAGTGTATGTGAACATACTTTGCTCTTAAACAGTTTTGAACATACTTATTTGCTCTTAAAAACAGTTCTGTACATTTTTTTTTTTTACATGAAACTCCATCAGCTTATTCTGGGTTTCTCTTAAAATACTACTATTTGGTACAACATCCTTTACTACTATTTGGTACAAAACTTAAAAATCATGAAGTTAAAAATTGAAGCCTTCTGTTGTATTACACTAGATTATTTCACCTCATTTATGCTGAAACTGTGTCTGACGGTGCCTGAATGTATGATTTTGTTGTAGAAGCAGGTTCGGTGATTCAATATATGCACCTTTCTTTCTGCCTGCGGGATTATACCTCATGTTTGTTTCGCTGTTTGCTCAATTTGTTGTCATGTTAGTCTTCTCTCATGTTAAGGACAGTTTTTAACGGATCTCAACTTGTTGAAACAGAGACTCGTCATTATATAACTAGTTTTATGAATTTCTTTTAACAGTAAACTATAGTGGATTGTAAAAATTGCTTGTACCCTTCAATTCTTCCATCTTGAAGTTAAACCACCATTGTTGTGTTGCCTAGCTGCACAGGGAAGCACTTGTGACATATTAATTGCTTAAATATAAGACTTTCCAGCTATGTTATGGACCTCCTGTGGTGCTTGGATGTGTCTGCTGTAACTTTTGGTGCTTTTGTATGCAGCTGTCAATATCCCAGAACGACCTGCTGCGACATCGGCACAAAATGGTAAGAAAACTAAGAGTTAGTTCTCCTCTCTCAGTTATGTGTTGATCTCTGTTTTGGGCAAGTTACAAGAAGATCTGAGAATTAATTCCCTTTTGCAGGCGTGAACCACAAGAACCTGAAGCTAAGACTGCTTGCTTCTTTGATCTCCCTTCTTCTGGTGCTCTTGGTACAAGTTTAGCAAGGTCAAGTTGCCCTATTATGGAGATGATTCATTCAGGAGAGCTAACTGGAAGTGTCAAAGTGTCAGTGAAGTGTTGAGTTTTTGCGATCTTGTGGTCACATCAAAGTGTTGTAGGTTCACATGTGTTTTAGTTTTTTGAATCTCCTGGTAGCAATTAGTGTAATTTGTTGTAAGGCATATATATATAATATAATGATAGTAATAATTTATATTCATTTGTATAGTGAGAAAGGAAATCGGTGTTTTGACAGATGTGAAATGTGCATCAGGATTTGGTGGGAGGGAATTTTGTTATCTGGTGGAGAAGAGCTACACTGGGATGGATTCCAGCATTTTTTGACATAATGTTTGTTGTTTAATTGATGTGTTTGATAGATGCCTCAGCAAGTAAGTTTGATAGACGGATCATTTGATGCCCTTCATTACATATTGTCTAGTTTTATTTTAGCTTGGTGTCCGCTCCTCGTGGCACAAAATGGTTATGCATGATTCCTGTACTGAACGGTCTATCTGAACTGAAATCAGTTGGTAATGTTAGCTGTGCGTGTATGAATCATTTGAATGTCTGAATGATTTTGGGTCTCAGTATGGAACCATCTAGAGAAATGGAGAGGAAATGCCAACAGAACACTGAGGAATGGAAACGGTTATTCTTGTGCGTTGTTGCATATGTTATATATAGTTAAGAGACATCTAGAGATTGTTTATCAGGGAGTTGGCATGTCTTATTATACAGAAGCAATAAACTAAAGAAGCATATATTTCCTGATTCATGTATTGAATTGTTGCAGGACCAACCAACCAACATCTGGAAACCCACCTGGGGACAGGAGCGGAGGGGGACCAGATCATTCTAATTTCTATTTGAGTTGTAATGAAATGGAGAGAAAATGCCCAACAGCTGAAGAGTCAGGAGCCACCAACAACTAACTGCCGGCAGCCACCTTACAAGTACTGCTATATACTATGTGAGTATATAATCAAGAGTAGAGCGAGACTCATCTGCTGGGAGCTTGACAATAGTTACTGCTGTGACGGGTCATTAGTCATTCAACTTTTGTACAGGGTACATCTTCAAGACGGAGGATTTCAAGACAAAATTACTCGTGCTTGCAATGGAAGCTGTTGATATTCAGAGGTACAAAATCTTACCATGTACTATTTGTGGTTCCACTCCACCAAAATAAAAACAATAATCGTAGTAGTTTAATCAGCGTCCACATCTGGCATCCCTGTGATGTGGTATATGTACCCCTCAAGGCCAACATCAACTCCTTGGATCCGTCCAGTCCAGTTGTGTTGTGTCCACACTCAGCCATCCCCAGTTGATCCTACTATACTAGAGCAAATTTAGTGTTCATCATCAGTTGAACTAGCTAAGGATGACATCTATATATAGCGAGGGGCAGCCGATTGGGCTTTTGCTAAAACTCTTTATGTTCTCCTCCTACACTTGCGCATGTGATCCACCAAAATAAAAAAAATAATAATGATTCATGGCCTTAGTGACTTGAATATCCAGCTCTAGAATACTATAGGCCAGCAGCAGCATTACCCAAAGAGGGAAGTATATAAAGTTATCCAGCATCATCGTTATATACAGTCAAATATATAGAGCGGTCGGTATATGTTATCATGAGAGAATAATTCAGGTCTTGTTCTTTTGAGCTAGAATTCAGGCGCACAATGCCCTCCAAACCTTTCATATCAGATCAGTGTGCTTGACAGTACTAGTGCCTGGTTGGAATCTGTTTTGGGGTCTCTCCAGTCCACTGCATTGGGCTGATTAGGAGGACAGATGAATGCATCCAAATCCGACCTTGGTTAGGTACGTTTCCACGTCGGTCGCTGCAATCACCCATAGGCATAGGCCATAGCATAGGCATTTATAAAAAATAAAAGTCTCATGAGATGGAATATATATTTTCATAGTACACGTATTTGGAGCAATATACATGTTAAAATATATATATATATATATAAAAACTTAAAGGAACTTGAAGCAACATAAAGCTAAAATTGCATCTTTTTGGAGAGAGGTAGTAGTATAATAGATAACAGAGATGAAGAAGAATGAATGGACATGCATGGCATGGCGAGAAGAGAAAGGAGTAGAATTAGACTGAATAGCAAAGGCAACAGTGAGAAGGAGATAGGATAGCAACAGCAGTCACTTGATCGTCTTATCAACGCGCTGGAGAGATCTACACCCTCCTATACAGTTCATCTTAATCTTTCTCTCTCCTGGAATAGTTCTTGGTAATAGGGGGGGCGATGATGATGTGGATGGTTCCTCGTGATGCGGCGCTGGGTCTCATGACAAGTCACATGCGCATGCAAACCAACCACATCAGATTGCCATCATAATTCTATCTATCGACTATTGAGCCTCTCTTTCTCTCTCTTGTTGTTCCTCTTCTCCATGCGGCACGGCACGGCACGGCAGGCCATGACCATGATCGCCGTCCCATGATATGATCCCCTCCTCCGCCACCACTCGCCGCCGGACCTCCCAGTCCCAGAGGAGGCGCCCCCGCAATGCCGCCTCTGCCTCTGTCAGGGGAAGCACAATCTCCGCCAGGGCCCTCGCCGCCGGCCTCTGGAGGCTGCGCCACGCCGAGCGGATGATGGCGGCCGGGGCCCAAACGCAACCGGTATGTATCTGATGAATCATGCATGGAATGGATTCCGCTCCATCTCCATCCATTCCCATTCTCCTCTTCTCCCTGATTCATTTGATATGATTTCTTGCCGGATTTTCATCTTTGCTTCTTTGCCATGGGAACATGCCATGGATCCTTGTATGGCTGCTTCTTTTTGGATTGTTCGTCACCACAACTTCAACGACAACATGGGAAATGGGAGCGCATTCGCCAAAAGCTGCTTCCTTTTTTGACTGATCATCCCAAAGATGAGATGCCCCCTTTTGGTTTTCTTTCTTATATTACTCCTCCTATAAGTGATGCTTGCTTGGGGTTGGATCATTAGGCACGCATGTTCGGCACATCTGTTAGCATAGCATCCAGGGATCCTTTGATTAATGGTGAAAACAAAAAGATGGCTGCAGATGATATATTCCATTTGATGCAGAGCACTCTGTATCCTGCTCTGTTTTTGTTTGTTCCTGCCCATCCATCCCTATGACATGAACATGATACTCCCTCCATTCGATTAACCCAAAATGTATGCCTTTTGGAGATTGCATTTCTGTTTTCGGAAGATTGATTTTTGCCATGCTTGTCTGTTGCCAGCAAAAGGTCAAGAGCCGGAGGAGGCCAGCAAGCCACCTCTCCTACTATGGCAACAAGAGGCCTGCCGGAACCGGAAGCCATTGCCGATGTAGGAACAGCAGCATCCTAGACAAGGTAACATCATCACCATCTTCCTTCCATTCATCATCATCGTCGTCGTCATGGGCTCATTGACTGCATCGCATCAGATCGACGCGTGCGTCGAGTGTCCAGCCGCATCGTCCATGGAGAAGGCCACGAAATGGGATTGGCATCATGACAAGGCCCCTCTGCTGCTGCTGATGGAGGCGGAGCTGGAGAAGGCGCGAGGCCAGGTGAGAGAGCTGGAGGACGAGCGGCGCGTCATGACCAAGCGCCTGGACCGGTTCCTGCGGAAGCTGGCGGAGGAGAAGGCGGCGTGGAAGGCCCGGGTCCACGACAAGGCCCGCCGCGCCGTGGCCGCCCTGCGGGACGAGGTGGGCGCGGAGCGTCGGCACCGGCGGCAGCTGGAGCAGGCCAACGCCAGGCTGCTGCGCGACCTGGCGGAGGCGCGGGCGTCGGCGAAGCAGCAGGCGCAGAGCTACGAGATGGAGCGCAAGGCGCGGGAGCTGATGGAGGACGCGTGCTCGGAGCTGACGCGGGAGGTGGAGGAGGACCAGGCCGAGGTGGAGCTGCTCCGCCGCGAGTGCCTGCGCATGCGGGAGGAGATGGAGGAGGAGCGCCGGATGCTGCAGATGGCCGAGGTGTGGCGGGAGGAGCGCGTGCAGATGAAGCTCTCCGACGCCAAGCTCGCGCTCGAGACCAAGTACACGCACCTCAACCGCCTGCAGGCCGAGATGGAGGCCTTCCTCCGCAGCAAGGCCGCCAAGGGCGACGAGGCCGCCTCCCTCCGCCCAAAGCGCTAAGGGAGGCAAGACGCATCAGCGACGCCGCCGCCACGAGCTCCTCCCAGCACCAGCATCATCTCCGGCACAGCAGCAGCCCCAGCCCCAGCCCTGCATCCAACGACAGCCCCGCCACCGACCTCTTCTTGGCCAAGGTCGACGACGACGACGACATGTACGCCGACGGCGGCAGCTCGGCCGACCTGGAGATGGACTCGTGCAGCTGGGTCGGCACCAGCGACCGCTCAGCTTCGGTGGCCAATGGCAACGGCGGGGATGCTCGCTCGTCAGGCGCCAGCCGGCGTTCCACCAAGAACACCGCGCTCATACGCAGGCTCTGGAGGTCGGCCATCACCGAGAGCAGGAACAAGACCGGGAGGACAGCTCCCGACGGTTGGTCGCCGTCGTCTTATTCGGAGGACAGGAGGAGATCGAGCGTGACAGCGGAAGCACCTCCTCCTGCAGCCGTTGCAGGCGGGCAGTGCAGCTCGTCCGGATTGCCACTGCCGCCGCATGCGCATGCGCAGCGGGGTGGGGGAGGCAATCCCAAGCAGAAACAGAAGCAGAGCCTCAAGGAGAAGCTAATGGAGGCCAGGATGGACGATCAGATGCCTCTCCAGGCGCATTCCGTCAACCAAAAACCTTGATCACCAACATCACAAACTCACAATGATAGGCAATACTTACATATCTGAATACCACCCTAACATCCATCCATCCATCCCCTCTGTATTATATTATACTCCTACATAACATATACAGTCTTGATGTCCGATGTACATTGTTCACATCAAGTATTGTTACGCTAACAGTAACAGAGGCCTCTAATTCATTTAACAGTTAGTTTTCTGACTTTTTTTTTTTTTTTTTTTGGTTTTCTTCCTTAAACGAGCTGAATCAATGCAGTCAGTCTATTCATTCAGAAACATCTGAAAGCCTAGTGGTTTTCTTTTTCTTCAGTAAGGTTTCACCTTTCATAAGTTGTAATCTGTATATGGTGTAGTAGTAGCATTCTTTGTTTTTAAAGTAAACCTAAACTTTACCTCTCACTCGCTTATTCTGCCCCCATCCAAAACTACCTTTCTAAACATGACCAACATATCTTGACGATAACCATCACTGGAGTTAAAAAATTACAACGCCGATGACTCAAGATGTTGTGCAACTTGGATCAATTTTTCCCGATGATCATCATGGCGCTGTAGACTTGCCCACTGACGTAGCCAATAAGTTCCCTGAAGAGTACCTACAAAAATTTTTTGATCTACATTTATCAAAACCGCTTCGTTTCTTGTCAACCAGATTGGCCAACAAAATGCAGCAGCTGCAGTTAATAACATCAAATTATACTTTTTATTTGCAATCTTTGACGACCTTATGAATAGATCACTCATATTAGTGGGAGGAGCTAAACCACCTCTGTGGTGCTTGCAGACAGTTATCTTTTATTTTTGTTAAGACTTTATAATAAGGGAAAATTAGATGAGTACCATCGGAAGATCCTAGCTATAGAAAAATACCATCCAAAGTTCCATCTCTAGAAAAATATCATCCAAAGCTTTCTCCGTTACAACTTTTTACCATTCCGTGAACTATGCACCGCTGCCACTTACTCCCGAGCTCTTGCGCCGCCGCCGCCGCTTCCTCCTGCGGCGCCGGGGCGGAGCTTCGCCCGCTCTCCCTCTCTCTCCCACCAGCGCCCTCTCGGCGGTCCAGCTCGCCCCTTCTCCCTTTCCCCTGCCGCATCCCGCATTTCTTCCCGGACCCCCGCCCCAATGGCCGCGGCAATGGTGCTAACGCTGCGCCGCTGCCGCAACACGCCGCCGCGCACCATCCCGCACCCTTTCCCTTCGGCGCTCCTCTTCACGCGCGCTCCGAGGACTCCCCCCCCACGGAGACGAGTTGGAGCAGCTCGGGACGACGGGGGCGAGGTGCGGCGGGGGCCTCGAATCGGCGAGCGCGCATGCACGTGAGCGCCCGCGTGGTGACGGCGGAGGCGTTGACGCCTGTGGCGCCGGCGTGTGAGGCATCCGTGGCGGGCGGGCGGGGCGCGGGGGGCTTCCCTCCCCTTCATCCACGGTCTAGCCCCGCATCCACGGCGGCGGCCGGTCGGCGCGACGAGCCGGGGCCCCTCGTCTGTGGCAACCATGGCGGACGGGCGGCGCGCTGCGACGGCCGGCTCCTCCCCCCGCATCCACGGTCTCCTCCCCTACATCCACGAGGCGGTGCGACGGCGGTGGTGGCGTCGAAACTCACCGGTGATACCGAGCTGCCTACTCGCCATATCAGAGCTCGATTCATTATTCACCTCCTCCTAACGTCAAGTTAGCAGGAATGGTAGATTGCTATAATGGAGGAAACTTTCGATGATACATTTCTATAGACGGAACTTTCGATGGTATTTTTCTAAAGTTGAGATCTTTCAATGGTAGTGATCTAATTTTCTCCTATAATAATTGACCTGATTCTATTTGTTGACAGATAACCCGGATTTTATATCCATCATTTTAAAAAAATCCAAAACTACTTTTTTTTTTTTGTAACAAGGTAGTTCCGGGTGCGGGATTAGGACCTGAATATGATCGACAGGCTTAGAAGGGAGTCAACGTGAAGCCACCATCATATCCGGGGCACAGGAAGAAGGCGGTTGAAGCAAAAAGAATGAATGGACATGACATCTCATGTTAACGTGGTGGCAGTCATACAAAGACTGCGGATGAGGCTTTACATTCAAAATTTCTCCAAATTATAAGGTATTTTAGGAGAATTTAACTCCTCCCAAAGTCCAAATAACATGCGTACCTGCCATTACTATCAACCATTAGACCTAAACTATAGTAAACACAAAGTCTCTTTACAGTTAAATGAAGGTTACATGTGTTATCTGCATACCTCGTAATTTATCCTAGAAAGATTACCTATATTTGAGGACTAAGGTACGGAGTAGTAAACTGGAAAACACTATATCTTTTTTTTTAGAAGAAACACTAGTATACCTTAGAGCACCCGCAGTGTTGGGTGCGAGGACGGATGCGACACGCATCGCACCCGGCTCTATACACTGGGGCCTCGGTGCGATGAAGCACCGGGTGCGTTCCATCGAACCGGGATCGAAGAAATAAAATAATGGAGCTCCCTCTCTTTCCCCCTTGTTCTCTCGCGGACTCCTGCGGCGAGGGCGACGGATGGGATGGCGGGAGGAGGACGACGGGAAGCAGGGCCGTCGCTCCGCCGCGCGGACGCACTCCACCCACGCCGCCGACAGAGACTCCCCGCCGCTTCCCTTCGGCCACCGTCGCCATGCCTCCACCTACCCCCGCCGGCGCGGGTGGGACGCTCCTCCAAGCCCCCCCCCCAAAGAAGAAGCATGGAGAGGAATGGAGAGGAAGTCGCAAGCCACGGGAGGACCGCGTCGTCGTCTGCTGTAGAGATCCAAAAATAGCGAGATGAGAGAAAAGAATGGAGAAGAAGGAAGCGGTTGAGAAAAGAACTGGCCTTTTACCGTCGTGGGGGCCACTATCGAACCTTGTTGCGGTTCTACCCACTGTGAGCTGTTAAACAAGCGAAGTCATATCAACTGTGGGTCCCAGTATAGGAGCGACCCCGGTTCTTCACACTGCTGATGCTCTTATAGGTTTGAGATATTTGTGGGCTAGCAAAGGTACTCACGTGAGGGCCCAGCCCAGCATATACAAAGAGTAGAAAGGACGAGGCCGAAACGTTGAGATGAGCCCAGTCCAGACCAACCCAGATACATCCCCTTTGGAGTTTTTTTTTCCTTTTGATTTGAGGGAAGATGCATTTTGGAGTTTGGCATCAGAATTGCATCAAAGGGTTATTGTCTCTGTCTAATCCACACCTAGGTGGAAATTTTAGATTTTTTTTTCAAAAAAAAAAACTTGGTGAAAATTGTGTCACCTCCTCCACTCCGTCCAAAGCGGAGGGGTTTGTGTCGCTGCTGCGTTGTGGGCCCGGACCAGCAGAATCTTTGGTCTAGTATGTAGGTGGCCCCAGCCTAGTACGTAAGCAGACACAAGCAACGCCGTCATGTCCTTGTCTCTCGTGTCTGTCCTCCTACTACTATGGTCACAGCTACCTCAGATGATCAGGCAAATAAGATTTTTAAGATGCTACTAGTAGCTCGCAGTAGTAGAGTGTAGTAGATGATATTATTATTCTAGGTTTTTGTACCGTTTTAGCCGGTGTCTTCTGTTAGTGTTTTACTTGCGTCATCTCCGACAATTCACTACGGGGAATTGGCGTAAATCGTGTTTGAACTTTCTCACCCCTCTTAATGAAGTACGAGTTTAGCTTGCTTTCGAAAAAAATATTATTGTAAATCCGTATTAATAATCTTTTGTTTCCCTCTCTTGCTTCTCATCTTGGGCCGGGAGACCACATCAACCACACACAGCCCATAAGATTCCTGAATTTAAAAAGGAAGATTGGTCCTTCAAATAATTGAGCAGGCACACAACACAATAACTAATGTGAAAGTGAGGTCACCGTCTGAATAAATTAATGGAACGTCCACATCAAAATGTTTTATTTGGGGGATCGGTTCATTTGGTTATACTACTGATTCTTTCACATTCAAAGAAACATTCTCCTCAATTTTATCTGTTATATATTTAAAATTCAACATTTCTGTAAAAGAAGCTACTGATTAATTAATAGTTAATGGAACAGAACAAGCAAACTGGACTGGGAATTAATTTGTACGTGTGGTCTGCATCCATCCAATGATGCCAGCCACAAGAATAACTATTTATTTGTTTATTTATATATACTGACGGTGGAGAGGGACGCTGCTGGCTTTGCTACATATATTATAGAGATTTCTAGTACCACAATAGCATTGATAATAAATAATCTGAATTATTTCTGATAGGAGGAGCAAGATCCCTATGCATCTTTTCGATGTGGCCGCCGCCATCCATCCATCCATCCGCTTGCTGGTAGAGAGGGTAGGCATCTCAAAAGCAAATAGAATCTCCTTCTTTTTCTGTGCTATTATTGTTTAATTAACAGCTGCCTTTTTAATACAAGCATGTGTCTCCTGGAATCGAATATGCATGAAACTAAAACTAAGGATAGATCGATTCGTTTGGTAGGAAGAATCCAGATTCTCTCTTAGTTCTCTCATGAAATTAACATTGAGGATGGGAAATGAATTCAGCTAGCTAGGTCATCATCGAGCAGGTAGCTTCTCCTGTTTAGATGACGATCCAGACATGCATGCAGTAATTTTAAATTAACTATATATGATTAAGCAGAGTGTCACAGTAATGAAGATCCACATGATCGTACACGAATTGAATGATATATGGTAGTAGCCAGCGCTATCGTCCACTGAATCTTATTAATCCGTACGTATATATTATGTAGGAGTACTATAAATTCTAGAATAAAATGTGTATTATTCGAATTAATCTTGTGTGAAGGTTGCAAGTTGAACGCCTCTTGTGAATATTATTCCGGAGGCAAGAGGGCCCGGCCAAGGAGCAGAGTATGCTTGAGCCTTTTGTCGGATCGATATATATTTATATGATGACGTACGATGATATGTACATCTCTTTTTCATTTGAAGGGAAAACAAAAATTAAGATGTCATTTTCGCTAATGACGTACAGTAGTATAGTAGCAGGGAGTAGAAAGATACTCGTTGATGGAGAATATGAGAGACTACAGACTAGTATATATCTAGCCGGCGGACCCCTCTCGGTGACACACACACACACACACATGAAATAAATAAATATAAATAATATGTTTTACATGGCTGTCGTGCAAGACAATGACATATATCACTGTTGTGCACGTACATATATATACTCCAACGTTGATTTTATTTGTGGTATTTATAGCTAGCTTGATGATAGATGTGAAGGCGCAACTGACTGACGTACGTACATGATGGACACACGAGAAACTCCTATGCAAGAAATAGGATGAGACGATGCTACGATCGAAAAAGTCTGAATTTTACTTTTGGCCGGATAGATACATACTACATACGTACAATTTTCCGGTTAGGGTCGATCTCGATCTCCGTCTCATGCATGCCTTGTAATATTCATATTCATATTCATATCGATGAAACAAACAAAAATCAGTAACACCATATAATGTGCGCGTGCAAATATACGTGGCAGGCAGCATGGCACAGTTGGGCCACGTGTGTGACGGCCCACCAGAGCAGGTTGGCGGGCCATGCGCCCACGTGGGTGGTGGGCCCGGAAGCTGACCTGTTGTGTCCCATGGCATGGCAGGCCATGTGTGTGTATATATGCACTGGCCGTGGCCGCGGCCGTTTCCGTCAAGCTTTGGTTTCTCACTTCTCTGCCGCGCGCCGGCCGGTCGTCTCTGTTTCCGATCGATCCGTCCCTGGTTGCGTTGCTTCACTCCAATCCTAGCTCAATTAGCTTAGATAGATATATATCATGATGGCTACTCGGGGCCGCAGCAGCTACTACGCTGGCGGCGTTGGATCATCGTCGTCTGAGCGCCTCCTCCTCCACCCGGCGGCGGCCCGGCGGCATGACGACGACGTCTCTGCGGCGGCCGACCACCTCGCCGACCTTGACGAGGAGGACGTCTGGTCGGCAGTCAGCCGGCCAGTCAATAATTGCCACCACCGAACGCACCGTCGCCAAGGCCCAGCGTACGCCGGTGGCGGCCTGTCGCTCGCGTTCGAGGCCGCTCCGCCCGCGCGGCACTCGGCGCCGGTCAGCGTCCCCGAGTGGCCTGCCGCCACTTTGCCGGATGACGGCAGCGACCTCGGCCTCGAGTGGGTGCCGCCGCACGAGTACCTGCAGCGGCGGTGGTGCGGAGCAGGAGCAGGAGGGGCGACGTCGTCGTCGGTGCTGGAGGGCGCCGGGCGGACGCTCAAGGGCCGCGACATCACACGCGTGCGCGACGCCGTGTGGAGCAAGACCGGATTCTTCGGCTAGCTACCTCACAAGCTAGGCGCGCATAAGGGTGCCATGCTTCCTGTATGTTGTGTTCTTCAGTGTAAACGTGTAATATATCTCTCTCTACCAAGAATTCATTCAAGTAGCTAGCAACACATAAATAACTTATTTACTGTAATAATTGAGTTACTCTGCTCTGCATGCACCATCCTGTTGCTGTCGTCGACGATAGCAGTGGCCAATGAATATGCTCCGCTCCCAGTCATAGTCTCCCACCAATCCACATCATCCATTGCAATGCTAACATGTACGTCGTCGTCCTAGCCTTTCTGGTGAATGCGACGGCCCTTTCACAACCATGTGGTTGTACCAAACTACACTACGGTCTAAAACGTATGGACATAAATTTTCATTTCAATTGTCTATGGTCACCTCTGTTTTCTTTCTTTCTCGGAACCTTTTCTTTTTTTTTTTTCTAAAAAAAACCACCCTGGAATTGAGGAGCTAGGAACCTACATAGCACAAGGTGGCCCCAACTGTCCCAACAACCAACTGACTCTACCTAGGACCTATTCATAATTTTTATTGAAAAGAAATTTAAATAAAAAACATTCCTATATTCACCTTACCTTACTTGTTTCCAAAAAAGAGGGAGCAGCCTTCTCTAAACTAGAGAGGTACAACGTCCAATATTTATGATCCTACTTATGTAATGATGCACTCTTATATATAGGATTTTTTTTTTTTGAGAATTGTAGGAGGGATATAATAAATCATTAGGATGCTGATTTTGCGGGTAGATGAATGTTGGGCCATGTGATGAATTGATTTTGTATGAATGGGCCATATGAATTGATTCTATGGTTGTAAAAATAGACATACTCAGCAGGCCCACGCTGCCGGTGCTTAGCGGGCATCCACTTACTAAATTACTTAAGCCCGCATGCTCCTATAGGTTTAGCGGTGGAGCCTGCAAAGCCGGTCTAGTGGAGCCCGCATGCATATAGTAAGCTAAGAGCATCTCCGGTGGAGATCCCTAAATTTGTCCCTCAAATTTTTATTTACATGTCACCTAAAAGAAATAGAGGCCCAAGTTCCCTTTCCACTTCAGTGGGAAAAAAAAATAGAGGCCTAGCCGGACCCTATCTGTCGTGGGCCTCGCATGTCGGCGGAAAGAAGCCCCAGTGCCTCCTTTTCCCCGCTTGCGGTTCCTTCTTCTTCCGCCGGCTGGCGGGCGCTCTGCTCACACCGATGCGCCTGGTGCAGCGGGGCCGATGGTGCCTCGCCCACGGCGCTGGGCCGGCGAGCCCGATGCGGAGGACGCCGCGCAGCCACGCGCGCTCGCAGCTTGCAAGTGAAGACGATGGGCCGGTAGTTGGAGTAGATGGATTGGCGCGTGAGCGTGGCCTCGTCGAGGTCGTTCTTGCGGATGAGGGTGAGGATTTGGTGGTGCAGGTCGAGGCTAGCCTTGGGATCCCGGGGCGTTGAAGTTCGACGCGCGGGGTAGGAGCTCCGGTGCGGGGGCCTCGGGAGAGGGGATCCATGTGGCGGCGACGCATCGGCGGCAGCGAGATCGATGATGCCAGCGCCGCCACTAGATCGATGGTTCAAGCACTATGAGGGGCGGGCGGGTGCCCGGCCCTCGCCATGGCGGCTTCGGCTGTAGGCGGCGGCAGATGGTACTGCGGTAGAGCTAGCGCGAAGGTGGTGCGTGCTTTCGGCAAGAGCAGCTCGGCGGGATCAATGCCCGGCGGCGGCGACCGCCTGGGCGGCGCGTCGTCGGGACTCGAAAGAGAAAATTTTCTCTCTTCTATTTTTTGAGAGGGATAGGGGCCCCCGGCTTTGGGGTCCTAGGACTAAAATTTGGGAGGCCTCCAAGAATAGGAGCCCAGATAGGAGGCCCATTGGAGTTTTTTTTTTTTTTTTTGCTTAAGCTCCTAAAATTTGAAATGGGGCCCTGTTTAAGGTGTCCACTGGAGTTGCTCCAAAGCAAGCAAAGGCGAGGTATGCAGACTTCGCGGGGCGAGTCTCTCCACTCGCTATCTTGCTACTCTCCTACTCAATGTTTGTTGTCCATGCCGCTTGCATCTTTACCCCTACATGCTACTGCAAACATTGAGGGCTGTTGGGGAGGGCGACCCTCACCAGCCCCTGCAGCCCCCGCAGGCCTTGCTTCGGTGGGCCAAGCAACATATTTTATGACTGACACTCTTCACAGGCAAGTCCCGCGAAGGTGCCTCTGCTAGGCCAGAGGGTAGTGGAGGACCCAAGCGACTCCGGGCTCCGCTCTCTGCTTCAGAGGCGGGGCCTCCGACAATCCTTCGCGTGCAGATCAGGACAACATCGTAGGCAAGACCAGCAAAGGGCCTCCGCAGGACCACAGGACACAGGAAGACCCAAGCAACCCTAGGCTCTACTCCCTTCTTTGGAGGCAAGGCCTTCGTCAATCTTCAATACAAGGGTCGAAGCCCGATCGTCACCTCGAGCCCCAAGCGGAGGGTCGGCGTTGCCAAGGGCGCAGAGCCCACCTCCGGAAGGATGGGCGCCGCGCGAAAGCCGAGCCGTCAAGCCATGGAAGCTGGTGGCGGGAAGGAAAACCCTACCAGACGACAGCAATGCAGGGACTCGCGTGTGTTTACCATTATACCCCTGCGAGGGTAAATTACCTCTTTTTCGGGCGAGGGCCCACCTATCGAGTGTGCAAATCCCTACCTACCATGTACCGTGTTGTAAAGCGACCACCCGACCCCTCGGCTTCCTATAAATACCCGGGTAGGGGCACCAAGGAGGGGGGGGGGTCGGTTGGTGGCATGTTTCAATGCCATTTAATCGAGTTGTGTTGTCCCAATTCCGCAAGTCTCTTTATAATGCAAGTCGAGCCAACCTCCGCGCGCCCTCAACCCCGGCAACCTCTGCGAGGGTGAGGCTGAGCGGAGGTCCGCTCATTTCAATCCTCTACCCCCGACAGTGTGTCCTTTCTTTCATTCCTGTGGGAAGCCCTCGCCCCTCCTCCCGCCACCTCCGGTAGCGAGGGTCAGAGGGCAGGAGCGATCCCCCACAATGGCAAAACAAAAATTTGGAGAATATGGGCGACATCCTAAATGGACCATGCAGAAAGATGGAGTGGTCAACATTGAACAAGATGGAGAGGAATCAACAATATAAGTCGAAATCAATTATGTGCTGCAGGTGCTAATTAAAATAAGTGTACAATCAACAATTATATACTGCTCAATCTGTCTGAAGACGACGCATACATACGTACGAGTATATATGCAGTACGTAGCTAGAGCCCTGATGCATGGAGTCTGTGGGTCATATATGGTGCCTGAAGATGGATGATCAGATCTCGTAGGTCATGCCGACCTTGAGCAGGTGCGACTTTGGGATGGCGAGCATCTTCTCCCCCTGTCGGCAGTTGTTGCGTAGGAAGGCGTAGGCATAGTTGACGAGGAGCTTCTTGAGCAGCGACGAGTGCGGGCGCGCCACCACCTCGCTCTCCCCGAGGATGTACACCACCCCCTTCTCCATCTCCCGCTCGATGAAGCGCTGCTCCTCCTCGATCCGCGCCATCTCCTCCAGGCTGATCTTCACCGCCGCCGCCTGGACGCTGCCCATCCGCGAGAGCTCCGAGAAGGACTCCGCCGGCGTCAGCATCTCCTCCGCGAACACGCCCGTGGACCTTGCCCTCGCCAGCTGCTCGGCCCGCTCCGCGCACGACGCCGAGTGGAGGATGCCTCCTGGCGCCAGCGCTACGGCCCCCGACGTGGACCTGGCCCTCGCCAGCTGCAGCTGCTGCTGCTGCTGCGTCGTCGCTGCTGTCTCCGTGGTGTACGAGTAGTAGGACGCCGCCGACGACTGGCGCAGCATCATGAGCGACCTCTGCCGCGCCAGAGCCGCCATGCTGTCGCAGCGCGAGCTCGGGTAGCTCACCTTGGCGCCCGGCTGCTGGTGGTCCACGCCGTAGAGGTTGACGTCGCGGATGTAGTACTGGAGGCGCTCCACCAGGCTGGCCGCGAAGTCCCTCGCCTCCTCCAGCGGGTCCCGGTAGCCGTAGCGCGCGACGCACCGGAACACCCTGCTGCTGCTGCCATTGCTGCCGGCCTCCGCTTGGGTCACCTGCCTGAAGAGGAATCGCTCCGTCGCGTCCACGTGCGGCACCGGCAGGTGCTTGACGGAGACGAAGAGCAGCACGGCGTGGATGGACGGGATCTTGTCCACCAGGTGCGGGAACACGGGCGGGATGCCCTGCACCAGGTCCGTGTAGAAGAGCCCCACGCCGGGGACGGTGCGGCAGCGCGGCAGCAGGTCCCGCACCACGCTCTCGTGCGACACCGTGCGCTCCAGCTCGTACTTGTAGCGCTTCACGTGCACATAGTGCCACAGCACCATGACGGCCACCAGCACCGCGGCCATGGCCACCGGGATGTAGCCGCCGTGCGCGAAGCGGTAGAGCACGGAGGAGAGGTAGACGGACTCGGCGGCGGCGAAGACGGCGAAGAAGAAGAGCGCGACGCAGGCGGCGTTGACGCGCCACACCAGGAGCATCACCAGGGTGAGCAGCACGGTGGTGATGAGCATGACGAGGACGACGCAGATGCCGTGCGCCTCGGCGATCACCGTCGTGGTCTTGAACGCCAGCGTGACGACGCACGCGGCGACGGCGAGCAGCAGGTTCACCTCCGGGATGTAGACCTGGCCCTGGTACTGGCGCGAGGTGTGCAGGACCTTGACCCGCGGGAAGCACCCCATGGCCTGCGTGTGCGAGATGGTGGCGAAGGCGCAGGAGATCATGGCCTGGCTGCCGATCACCGACGCCGCGAGCGCGAGCACGAAGGTGGGCCAGAACATGGACTCGGGCGTGGAGTGGTAGAAGGTGTTGGCCACCTCCTCCGGGTAGCGGCGGAGGAAGGCGGCCTGGCCGATGTAGGCGAGGAGCACGGCCGGGACGAGGCCGAAGCCGAAGCTGAGCTGGATGGAGCGGATGCTGAAGTAGCCGAGGTCGGCGAAGAGCGCCTCGGTGCCGGTGAAGCAGAGGAGGACGCCGCCGAGGGAGACCCAGGCGTCCCTGCCGTTGCGGCGGTAGTAGTCGAGGATGTACTTGGGGTTGAAGGCGCGGAGGACGGTGATGTCGTGCTTCACCAGGTTGTACACGCCGACGCCGCCGATGAGGAGCAGCCACAGCAGGACGACGGGGGCGAACAGGTAGCCCACCTTGTCGGTGCCGAACCGCTGCACGGCGAAGAGCAGCACCAGGATACCCACAGTGATCCACACGATCTGGTCTGCATCAGTTCAATCTTCCATCGGTTCAATCAATGATATGAGTTCAACTCAAGCTAGGTGCATGTTGAGATTAACATATTCCGGGTGCCATTCAAATTAACTGTAAAGAGCTAGCTAATTAACTTAACTAGGCAGGAGAAATATCATCTCTAGCTTTATATATATCAAAAAACTATATATATATCATCTCTAGCTAACTGTAATTGCTGGTAGCAGGCCACCACCATATGCATGCATATAACGCATTATCGGCCGGCCGGTCTACTCATCACCTAATTACATCCCTGTCTACATCGCAAGATGTTATGTTACGTGGTGGCAATGCAATTAAGCACGCACACATTAATGATCCATCCATGGCTGGCGGCAGGAACATATCATCGGAACCCAACCGCCAGGAAAACCAACCGTATCATCATATCTGACGCCTAGCTAACATCATATCATCCGCTTTCTAACAAGTTACTATTAATCAGTCTAACCTTTTTTTCCTTTGAACTAAATATATAAAAATACTAGCAATATTTATGAGTCAGATTAAGTACCATTAGCTAGTTTGAACAATATTTTTTTATTAAATTTACTTAGAGATATAAATTTTTTATATTATTTCTATAAATCAACTCAAACAAATGTTGAAAAGAGTTTTACTTCCTCTAAACCTAAAATGATATTATTTGGAGACAGACAGACCAATGATAGACCATCCTTTTGTGGTGTAAAAGTGAAGATGACAATCATATTCATGTACCGACGTCAACACCATCTATGGACCGGAGTAGTAGTTAATTACTATTGTAATCAACCTATCGCTGGTTATGTGTCAAATCTACATTTATATCTACACATATCTGTATTTATGCATATACCTAATATTAAAGAACGAAAGAATTCTTCCATCCGTCCTTTTTACTTCCCACAACGCCCTTACACTTCTCCTTGTCGGATTATCTTGTCCATGATCTAGATTTACGACCCATACTCACACATATCAGAAATCCATCATGCTCATACAAGTTATAAATCTGTGCATCTAACGATGATATGGAGTCTAATCCAAGACATATTGGAAGAGATCGATGACGACGCAATCAATATCTGAGCCACAATCATATGGACATGATATATATGTTATGTTGCAGCGCATGAGTACATATACTGCACGTTTGGACCCACTTACGGAGTATTATCAACGAAAAAAGGAGGAGGTGAGGGCGGTTGAGTAATAAGATGGTTTATCATCTTCTTACTCCAACAATACTCACCGTATGTTTTGTCCTTTTCTTTTTGGAATTAATTATAATGAGATATGGGTTCAACCTATCACCATCTTATTTTTCTCACAAGCTAAACATGTAATTAATTGATTGATATTAAGTAAGATGTATCATGAATGAAGTCTCTCTCTCTATATGTATCCCACGAGAACTAACTCAATCTACAATTCATCAGAAGATGAATGAACTATGACGATAGATCATCTCTCACCTACAATTCGTCGGCCGTAAGTGTTGCAGTTGCATCTGGGTATTATCTACGCAAGTCAAGGCAACAAGCTAGCTAGAGGCAACAGAACTAGAGGCAATTTTGTTTTATGATAAATACAGTTGATTATTAGAGGGTTTACAGTTGATGCAGGTGGCCAAAGTTTTTTTTACCATGCACATGAGTGCCGGTCTAGTTTACGAATTGATAGTCACTTGATTTTGCCAGTTTTTTTTTCTTTCTTTGGTTGTGTGCCTCATAGGTTAACTAAAGGCCAGAAATTGCCCTCTTTGGCTTTGTATAAACTCGACGCGTTGCTTCCGATGTATTAATTAAAACTTTCTTTATAAAAGAAACAGTTGATTATTAGAGGCCGGACGGCTCGGATAGGATGGGATCGCGTAATTAAGGAGTAATAAGGACAGGACACGGACTGCTCAACTAATCGATGGATGAATATCCATGTGAAGTTACAGCTCCACTATCCACTGTTAAGTACGTATATAGCTCCACTGATATAGAAAGAGCTAGCTAGCAGTATATATATGATCTGATGGTGCATGCTGTTAATTGTTGATAGCTGAACACGCACCAGCTGCATTGCCCATTTTGCCCCCTGCCTTGATACACTATATGTCATCTAAAAAAAAAAAAAAAAAAACCAGTACAAACTACTCTCTTCATTCTAAATTATGAGTTGCTTTAACATTTTTAGTATATCCATTTTACTAGTATATCCATTCTAATATAATTATATATACGATCTTCATCTCACCTATTGAAACCAATACAAACTAGCTACCAACATTTTTCATTGTATATATATTGTTGTTTCTAATCTATTTTATGGAGACAACTCTATTTTTTTTTTGAAACATATGAGAGTCAAGTGCACCGCGGCCGGAAACGTCAAGACCTACCCATCAATGAGTTTTTTGTGCCTTGATAACTTTTGATGCTAGAAAAGGCTAGGCTGTATGCAAGATGAAGGCCACGTTTAGTTAAAATTTCTAACTTCTTCCCCACTTTTTTCTCAATCACATCACATTAAATACATCGACTGGGAACATATGTTTAGAGTATTAAATGTAGATAAAAAAATAACTAATTCATCACAGTTTAGATGTACATTGAGCTAGTAACATTTCTTTTGATATATAGTTTCTAAACTATTTTAATGAAAGGATGAGTTTTTTTTATTTGAAACACTAACAAACGAACCGGCCGGAAACGTCAAGACCTACCCATCAATGAGTTTCTTGTGCCTTGATAACTTTTGATGCCAACTAAACGAGGCAAGATGAAGTTTCATCAAACTTGCTTCTCACTCCTCATGCATTCACTGTATATATATAGTGACATATATATGTCCATCCAAAATCTTAGGTGTAAAACTGTGGTACCCACAATAATATATAATGCACACGCGTGTTTGACTAGTTTGATGCATGATGCATGTATATATGGCTGATGAAAACAGCCTTTTCAATTTGGATGGATGGATGGAAGGAAGGAAGGAAGGAACCGAAGGATGAGGAGGATGACCTCCTGCTGCGTGCCTGTTTGTTAGCGGCCCTACTTCTACCACTATACTATATAGTACGTACGTATAGGTGGAGTACTATACCTGCAAATTGCAATGGTGCTAGGTGTACGATGAGAAAGTAGCTAGGTAGCCAATCCGTCTCCATCTCCGCTATTAAGTTTGGGAGTTAAGGATGGGCCACACCAGATAGATGACGCAGCAATTAAGTTCATGATAGCTACGTCTAGTGTGGTGTGGATACAATGCACTACGATACAGAGCAAAATCGAGCCACAGTAATTTTTGTGGTGCACAGTTACTTGTCGGACCAGGTGGAGGTGATGGTGCAGGTGGATCTGAGTTTTTTTCCCCAAGAACGCGCACGATTGTGATATGGTAAATGTCAAATCATTAATCAATCAACATGCATACATAATCACGCGGTTAACCTGTACTGTAGCTACGTACCTACGAAGAAGACCTTGATATATAGTTGTTCGCTTTATTAGCTGGCTGCTAGTATTTGTCGATCGTCAGATCACTTCATAATTAATTACTAGATAGTCTGTTTTGCATCGACAGCACGCTAAGCTACAGTTTACCTAGCTATCGTTAAGGACTTTATTTGAAGCTATAGCTAATAATAGTATTTAGCACACACGCGTCATGTCGTGTGAATGACCGATGTAGGTTTCAGGTAACAGTAAAAGATTGTCACTATGTATTTAAGTAAAACTATTTTTGTTTTATCCATTAAGACTTATTATTTATGTAGATATATTGTTTTACTAGGTGATGCGTATGGAAAAAATGGAAAATCAAATATACGTACAGTACCTGTGGTGAGGTTTGGCGCTTTTTCCTTGAGCCCCCGACGGCGGAGAGGACGGAGATGGCCGGCGTGAGGCAGGCGTCACTGATGACCATGGCGGTGGCGACGATGGTGAGCAAGAAGAGGGAGATGCGCACGGGCTTGCTCGTCTCCAGCAGCTCCTTGACCCACACCGCGCGCTCCTCCCGGTGCGACGCCAGCTGCACCGACCGCCGCCGCATGCTGCCGCGCTTGCCCAGCATGGGCATGGCGTCGTCCGCCGTCATGTGCAGCTCGTCCTCCGGCTGGTGGTTGGGCACCAGGCTCACCTTGGCGTGCCGGGAGATGAGCGAGTAGAGCGCGAAGGTGCCGCCTGCATATATGGGGATGCATTAGTAGTGCTTAGTGGTGGTCCGGCCATGGCGCCTTCCTTCCGCCGTCGGCCGGCGTACAGTTACGTTGATGGATATCCCATCCATGCATCATTTCGTTAGCTCACACAGAGGTGTCTCGTAGGTACGTTACGACGACTCTCTAGCTGCAGTGGTTGGTTTAATTCAATCAATTATTATTGTTACTTTGACTTCTCAGATGCATATATATATATATGCAGCATGGATGTCTAATAACTATATATTTGACTTGTTGATCCGATCGCTCACGGCTCGCGATCATCACTATGAGAGAGAGCTGTGACACACGTCGATCAAAGACGACACATACGTACCGTCCCCGTCGTCGTTTGCTCTGAGCGCGATGTAGACGTACTTGATGATGGTGAAGAGGAGGAAGCTGTAGATGATGAGGGAGAGCACGCCCAGGAGGTCGTCGGTGTCCCGGATGCCGCCGGTGAAGGTGCTCGAGTAGACGTACAGCGGAGACGTCCCGATGTCGCCGTACAGGACGCCCACGCACTGGAACGCCAGCCGCAGAGTCCGCGCCCACCCTTCGTGCTGGTGGTTGCCGCCGCCGCCGCCCGCCCTCGTCGCGTCCCTGTACAGCGAGTCCTGCCGCTGCACGCCCATCGGCAGCTCCAGCGCCAGCTCCAGGTCCGCCATGTCCTGATCATGGTCGGAGCAGCAGCTGCTCGCCTGCTGCTTCGTCTTGGCTGCTGCTGCTGCTGCTGCTGCTGCCTTCTTCCCCTCCGCCGCCGCCGCCGCCATGCCGCCGCCCGCCCTCAACTCGACTGCTGCTTGCTGCTGGGCCATCTATCGCCGCAGGCACCTTATTCTCATCTGCCGTGCCGATCTCTCGCTCATATGATTAATAAAATAGCAAGCAAGCAAGGTGTGCCCGCCCGTACAGCAAGCAAGCTCCCTGCTGCTGCCTTTTATAAAGACTAGAGAGGGATCTGCTAGCAAATACAGATAAAAGCAACACCAGCACGCGGGCAGGGAGAGGAGACGTGTGTGAACACAACGACCTGCTGCGCATGTCTTCTTCTCCCGGGCTCCACCTCGACGTGCGCCACCGTCGTCGTCCTCGCTGGTCACTGTCACACACTCGCCCCGTCACTATGCTAATGTCCTTCTATTTCTCTACGTATGGGACAAGTTTACACTTACAACACAAGATATGCCTTGTCCAAACCATATCAATTCAAGTGCACTATATATAATATTGTACATCCGATCCAGGTGTTCCATTTTGGACCATTATATTACCTCCGATACATGGGTTTCAAGGTGGTTCTCAACCGGTATTGACAAACTGGTTTCAGGGCATGCATTGGGATTACTGCACACCCAAGTTTGCGTATGTCTTTGGCAAAACCATGTGTTTGCCCCCATCCATGGTATTGTGCTGCAGCCTGTAGCGACAGTCATAGAGAGCCACCGGCGGATCCAGAAACGGACCACTAACAGAGGGCAAAATAATTTTGCTTGATGTACATTTTTTAAGATAAAGGAAATTCCATTCCAGCCTTCACATCCACATACACGGGACATAGCTCCAGGTGCCGCAATGTGGCAAATCCAGACCAACACACAATCCTCACGCAGGAGGGACAACCAACCCACAAAAGTTCAAAGTAAAACTAAACATCCATGCAAAGACACCATTCGGCAATCCCCAAAAACAGCTAGGGAGGACCACCGGTAATGTCACGGCCCCAGGAATATAAACTCCTATCAGTTTTTGACTTCTCCAACTAGGAGATCCGAAGAACTGAAAGGCCAATCCCTCCAGAAGTCTACAACCTTCCATCATCATTCTTCTCTCCTCCTCTTTAGATAACTGCGACAATTGCCTGATCCTAACGTCCCCCTGAAAATCACCTGTAAAAAGGAATTAGTAGCTAACTTTCGGAACACCACATCATTTCTATTCAACCAAAGAACCCAACAAAAGGCCGCTATCCCCACTAGTATTTGATTTCGTAGATCGGGGCCAAAACCTCTTATCCATGAACCAAACATGTCAGATGTATCCTTTGGTGGTTGAATATTAAAGGTGATAAACAACACATTTGTAGGGTCGAGATGGGGACTAGGGGGGGGTGAATAGTCAAGACTTCACCCCTCTAGCTATAACTCTAAATCACCTCACAAAAGATCCTACACAAAGCAAATGAGGTGATAAGCCTAGCTTGAGCTCCTAACCGTTTCTATTGCAAGGTCACACAAACCTATGCACTAGTACTTCAAACAAGGGTGAGCTCCTACACAATTCTAATGAGCAAAAGCACAAAGCCAACCTAAGCTCACTAGATGCACAATGGACAAGGCAACACACGCCTAACCCAAAGGCTCAAATTACTTAGCTACACAACCTAAGCAAGGCAACTAAACAAGCTACACAAGCTAGTAATTGTAAGAGCTACTCCACAAGCACAAGCACAAGGTATATATGAATGTAAATACAAAGCTTGTGATTTAGAGAATGCAAACCACCGAGAAGAGTAGACAAGTTGACATCGGTGAGTTTTTACCGAGGTATCGGGAAGCTTGCCAACTTCCCCTACTCCTCGTTGTGTCGACCAACATCTTGGGTGGTTCCTTCGGTGTTTCACCTAGATGGTTCTTCGATGTGATCCACAAATCACTTGCCCCTCAAGGCGCGCCCCGCAAGGCACCGCAAGACACCACTCTCAAGTGAGCCCCTCAAGGCACCGCGATTGAACTCACACTCACAAGTGAGGTAACTCAAAGACACGCTCTAGTAGTGTCGCTCTTCGCGATCCCCGCGAGGTGAGCACGAACCTCTCACAAATCCTCCTCCGGAGCACCGCACAATCTTCCTTGCGAGCTTCAACGGAGTCTCTTGCCACCAAGCCGTCTAGGAGGTGGCAACCTCCAAGAGCAACAAGCACACCGACTTGCAACACGATCACCTAGTGCCACACGATGCAATCTCTAAAGCAATCGCACTAGAATCGCTCACTCACTCAATCGGATGAACACTATCAAGTTAGAGTGAGTGGGAGGGCTCACTAGCACCACAACACAAGCCACCAAGGGCCAAGTGTGCTCAGCAACCAGCCATGGCTAGCCACCACAAGTATATATAGGCTCCATCCAAAATAGAGCCGTTGGTGCTTCAAACCACAGTTTTTGCGTGTTGACCGGACGCACCGACCGGACGCGCCCATGCGTCCGGTCCAGCGTCCGGTCACAACTGACAGCTGGTTCGGCCCCACTGCAGACACCCGGAAGCATGCGTCCGGTCCATGCTTCCGGTCACTTCCCGCCATGCGTCCGGTTGAAAGTCGAATTGCAGAGCTCTCTGGAATTCGACCGGAACCGGCTGACCGGACGCTCCGGTCAAAGTTCCAGCGTCCGGTCGCCCCTTCCTGCGAAAACTTCGTCGTTTCTCCGTCGCCTTTACTTTGACATGCTACCCAATAAGTATACCAACTTGAGCACGAGGAATAGCATGTTTACACCACCACGATGCATCCTGCGCAATAGAAAATATGCATCTCATTTTCTCAAAAACGCCGAATCCCACCTTCCCAAACCCAACTCAACCCTGCAAACCATCGCCGCCTTTGCAAATGTGCCAACACCACCAAGTGTACATCACCATGTGCATGTGTGTTAGCATTTTCACAATCATTTCAAAGGACGGGTTAGCTCTTACCATGCCACTCGATCCTAACACATCGCAAAGTTAGATCGCACAAGTGGCACTAGATGACCGATATGCAAACAAGTTTGCCCCTCTTAATAGTACGACCATCTATCTTAAACCCGGTCATAAACTTCTCTAAGCACCAATGACCGGCAAAATGAAATGCCCTATAGGTTATACCTTTGCCTTGCACATTTCCATTCCGCTCCATCTCCAAGTGCCGATGTAACACATGCACCAACACGATCAAGAATGATATGATCCACTTCATATCATCACATGACCTTCTTGGTCCATCGATCTTGACCTCACTTGCTCTTCACCGCATCGGTCCGTCCGTCGGCGCCAAGTCTTGCCCAAGCTTCACCGCCTCGCGGTCCATCGCTTCACCGCCTCGACTTGCCCTTCACACTTGCAACCGGTCCATCAAGCCAAGCCTTGTCTTGATCTTCACCACCTTGGTCACATGACTCCATGTCATGTCTCATATGCAATAAGCTCCTTCATTGCATCATCACATGTGAACTAATCTCCTGTGTATTATCTCAATCACACATAATTAGTTCACCTAATGTTGTCACTCAATTACCAAAAACCACTAAGGACCTTTCAGCATTCCAGACAGCTCTTGCCACACAGCAGTTGAAAAACAGGTGTTGAATGTTTTCATTTAAGCCACAAAGATTACATCTACCATCGCCCTTCCACTTCCTCTTTAAGAGATTATCTTTAGCTAGGATTACACCTTTTTTTAAATACCAAAGAAAAATCTTTATTTTTAGGGGTATCTTTGCCTTCCAAAAAGCTCCCCCCCCCCACATGCCTTCTCTTCTTTCATAATCTCCAAATAAAGAGATTGAGTACAAAAGATACCATTTTTTTAAGATGCCAGACAAATCTATCATTGTCGTTGTTTTGTTGAACCTATAGCACTAATGCCACTAAACTGAGCCATTCCTTTCGCCTCTCTCCCACTAACCCCCATCTGAAAGACACATTCAACGGCATTGAACTAAGCAGACACCCCTTTTTGCCTAACTGTCTTGTACAACTTAGGGAACTTTCGCATAAATGGCTATTGGTCAAGCCAAACATCCTCCCAAAACCTCATCTGGACACCATTGTTTACCTTAAACTTCCCATGTTTTAAAACCAACCTTTTCACCTCCATCAGGCCACACCAAAACTGTGAATCACTTGGGCGCTTTTCTACATGATGAGACAAACACTTGTTTTTGACATACTTCCTTCTCAATACCTCTTTCCATAAACCGTCCTCATTCAAAAGCTTGAACAACCATTTACTAAGTAAACACATGTTCTGTACTTCTAAATCAAGTACCCTCAATCCCCTCATGCATCTTGGTTTACATAACATACTCCACTTTGCTAGCCTAAATTTTCTCTTATGCTCATCACTTTGCCAAAAAAAACTTGGATCTATAATAGTCCAGCCTTTTCTGCACCCCCTTAGGAATGACAAAAAAGGGCATCATGAACATGGGCAAGCTTGATAGGACTAAATTCATAAGCACTAACCTGCCCTCGTAAGAAAGGAGTTTCCCTTTCCAAGAACTAAGTTTTTTTCTAAAAACGCTCCTCTATTGAGCACCAATGCTTATTCGAGAGTTTTCGGTAATGCATTGGGATGCCAAGATATTTGAAGGGGAAGCTCCCCTCAACACATCCAAACAACTCCACAAAATCCTTGCTCCTACCCTTAGCCCCCCCAAAAGCAGAACAATTCACTTTTATGAAAGTTGATTTTCAAACCCGACAACTTTTTGAAGGAAACTAGAACTAGCTTTAGATTTCTTGCCCCCTCAAATTCATCGTCCACGAACAGAATAGTATCATCTGCATATTGTAGAATGGACAGTCCCTCATCAACTAAATTAGGAACCCAGCCTCTAAACTGATCACCGCTCTTCGCCCTTGAAACAAGAATGACCAACATGTCTGCCACCAAGTTAAAAAGGATAGGAGAGAGAGGGCCCCCCTGCCTTAGACCCTTACTGGTTTGGAAATTCGGACCAATTTCATCATTTATATTTATTCCCACATTCCCTTGACTAACAACCACTTCAATCCATTTACACCACTGTCGATGTTTTACGACCAAGAGCCTGCCATGGGGTGAATCGGGCAGTTTGTTTGGGCCTCGATGAACCTGGAGTCCGGCGGTTTGTTGCACAGCTGACATTGATAGCGGGGTTTTTATACTGGTTCGGGCCCTTGATCCTTGATCGAGTAAAGACCTTTACATCCAGTCGGCGTGAGCCTGTTTTTGATTGATGGGGTCAACCGAGGATCGGTTGTGTTGTTTACAACACTTGATGTGTTCAAGTTGCGTTCTCCTCTACGAGGTGCTCCTCGGCCCCCTT
This sequence comes from Hyparrhenia diplandra, assembly GCA_015847255.1. Lineage (NCBI taxonomy): Eukaryota > Viridiplantae > Streptophyta > Magnoliopsida > Poales > Poaceae > Hyparrhenia > Hyparrhenia diplandra. The sequence continues at coordinate 77,336 of JADLZK010003832.1, forward strand.
TTATAGTTCAAGGGACCGAGGAGCTCGCTACGGTCCTAGTCGGATACAAAGCGGGTTGTCCGATGAGGATTCGAACACCCAACTCTAAGACATAGATCTGACTAGAGTTTTATCCTAGTTACAATAGAAGTCACCGTAGCTACGCTTCCATTGCCTTCTAGAAGTTGTTTGTGGCCGCAGGCTAGGATAGAACCCTGCGAACAACTCTGTAGAATTCTTTGGTGATCCCGTATCCACAAGCCCCCGAGCATCTCAAGGTTGAGTCATGAGAGCTGTCTTGCTCTTCTCGGATGAAGCCTTGATATGGTCTTGAGATCGTCGTACGTGGTGCTCTTTGAAAAAAGTGCACCCGTAGGGTGTAGCCCTCGACCTTCTTGCTTTTTGGTACAAAGAGCTAGAAGGTCTTTGAGTTCTTCTCCTCCATCTTTGAGTTCTTCTCGTTCTGGAGCTCCGTCCTCGAGTTCTTCTCGTCCCGGAGTTCTTCTTGATGGTGTGCACTTTTCAAAAAAGTGCACCCGTAGGGTGTAGCCGCCGAGCTTCTTGCTTTTTGGTACAAAGAGCTGGAAGGTCTTTGGATTCTCCTTCTCCGTCTTCAAGTTCTTCTCGTTCCGGAGTTCTTTGAAAAAAAATCTTGTCCCGGGTACCCTGTTAGCCCCCAAGCGTCTTGGAGTTCTTCTATAGATAGAGCTCCTAGGCGTTCTTTTGTCCTTCTGATTTTTTGACCGTTTCTCTTTTTCCGTGCAACCACGGGTTGCACAGTGCGCTTTTACTGCACCTGGCTTTTCAGGAAACGTCTGCGTATTGCAGTCAGCGCAATGAATTGGCTGCCGCTGGAATTGAGGTGACCAAACGGATATATGATTAAGATAAACGGATATATGATTAAGAAGGCCAATCCCCACTGTGAATCAAAGAACACAAGCAAGAACAAGGTAATTCGCAACTCAAGTAAAGTGACAATTACAGATATATGATTAAGATCTCGAATGTGGGGTTTCACAAACCGATAGCGATGACTATTCAAAGACATATTAATTTAAAGCCAAACCCAAACTTAGGTGAAAACTGCTGAATATATAACCTAAGAGGCGTCCAAGGACCCCTACTCTCATCCCTATGCAGCCCTCACACGTTACAAGGCCCAAACGGTACAAAAGACAATGATGCAGCACCATGACAGATTCTGAACGTCAATTATTTTGACAATTCCCGTTGATTCTGATGGAATTTGGACCTCACACCAATTCCATTGGATAGATTATGAAATTATGTTTCGATCCACATATGGATTATCAAAAACGAACCGTATGCGACACGAGCATCCATTTTACTAATGACCCGGTCAAGCATCCGGACTCAAACTTGACGTGGAGTGCGCCTCCAACTTGGCTTGACGCCCTTTTGACGACAAGGTGGAGAAAGTCCAAGGGTTTCCTTGTTGTGTTCTCCATCTCATTGGGGCATCCTTCCTATTGGGCGAGTCCTAATGAAGGATAACAAGCCTATGACGATGATGTAGCTCCCGGCATAAATAACAGATAGTCTTGATGATTTGAAGGCCTTGCCAATAGGATATTGAGGTGGGACTAGATCTATTTGAATTCTTATCAAATAATCTTTCCATCAAGTGCTCATTGACCTCAATCGCACCGAATGGACGAGTTATGGCCTTCCCAATGAAGCATTGTTGGGCTACCAACGAACCCGAATGTTGGACTTTGACGAGCTTGCACTTTGAGACACATTTGTACCTATAATCAAATAAGGACATGTACATGTGAAACCAAGTAGTTATACCAAAAATCATTATGCAAATGTGGAGACAAGCTCACCTTATAATTAAAGGTCATATCCGAAGGTGTCATGTCCTCATCGAGCTCCTCAAGGGTGCTCCACGAAAGCCTATTTTGTACTTCCTTGTGGATTTGGGTAGTAATTACCTCCCAATTCCTTTGGTTAAAAACCCTAGCCCATACCGTTTTCGTTTCTATTTTGTGTTCCTTTCGCGACTTGACGACTTGACTAGAGCGGCGATGAAAAAACGCGCACGGTCACCAACCCTGGCGACCGCTAGCTACTCGGTCGCAACCCCGACACTTTTGTGAGATGCCGCCACCTCGGGCGATGGCGGATCTGGTTGATTCGCCCCTCTACCTCCTCCACCGACTCCTTCCTCCATGGGTGAATAACTTGTGTGGCAGCCTAGGGGAGGTTTGTAACACCCTCTTGCATCTAATACATTACCCCATCTCTAGGATTCGGTTCCTAGACTTGTGAATCCAGGCAAAAGAGGCAAACCTTTGTGGTGAGTCAAATTTCCTTTGTGGAACCCTCAACAACGTGACTTAGGGCAAGCCTTGGTGGCAAGCCAAACCACTGATAAAATCATTATGTCACCGTGTGCTTGTTCTAATTTTAATTTGCAATCATATTGTTGTTGTTGAAAAGTTTTTAGGGTTTGAGGCCGATCTATTTGATACTCGACCGCTTGTTTCAGCCTCATCTCGCAGCCTCTATACCTGTCCAGAACCAAGGAAAATTACTCGATCCGCCTTTTCGACGCTTTGAACTCGTGGAGCTGACCTTCCCTCGCAGGAGCGGGCGCGTCGCTTAGCGGGTGGAGTGGCGTGTGCCCGCTAGTTTCAAGCGGTGGTAACCGACAAATTAAGCCAGCTGATTTTAAAACAGGCCTATTCACCCCTCTAGGCGTCCAAAGGATCCTGCCAGGTGCGCGGTACTTCGGAGCTTGTTTACTTACTGAGCGCTTCACCGCGTGAAGTATGGATACCCGAGGTGGTTCGAATCAAGGAGGAGCCGAAGGCATCCACAAGCTTCATCGGTGAAGAATGAGCTCTCCTCTTCGTCCCTCTCGGGCAGCCACCGATCCGAGAGAAGAGAAGAAGCAAGGAGACAAAGAAAAGAGAAGAAAGCCGCCAAGGAAGCAAGAAGGGCCAGGTGAGAAAGCCAAGAAGCAAGAAGATGATGCAAGCTATGTAGCTCATTGAGAAGATCAAGAGAAGAGATGAAAGAAAAAGAATAAGAGAAGAAAGGCTCAAGAGAAGAGAAGAAAGAAGCAAGAAAGTGGTGGAACTTGAGGTTCAATCAAGTGAGCTATCAAGTAGTTCTGATGATGGTGATGATGATGAGTCATATGTGCCAAAAAAGCAAGAAGAATGAGAAGAAGAAGGATGAGGCCAGCAGCAACAACAACAAATTTACCGCCATATCCTTCAACTATAATTTCTTTTCTCTAATCGTGAGTAAGAAGTCATTCATCAATGTTCCCCGCGGAATTTGCCTCACTTTGATGGGACAAACTATGCCAAGTGGAAACATTTGATGAGTGCCTATCTTAATGGCATTCACCTTTGGTCTTTGAATATTGTGTGCGTGGATATGAGCCTCCGGTGAACCCAAGTCGCCCACAAATGAAAGAGATGATAGCAGCCCACCTTAATGGCCAAGCTACAAGCATCCTCCTAAGTGCTCTAGATGGAAATGAGTACAATAGGGTGATGAATGTGAATGTGGCAAAGAAGATTTGGGACACTTTTATTCTTGCACATGAAGGGGTTGACAAAGTGAGGGAAAGCAAAGATTGACTTGTTGAAGGCAAAGCTCAACCGGTTTGTGATAGTTGAAGGGGAAGGTGCCCAAGAGATGTTTGACAGGTTGATGGCTCTAGTGGAAGGATTAGAGGATATGGAGATGAAGAACTTGATGATCACAAGGTGGTGAAGGTCATGCTTGAAGCCTATGCACCTAGAAATGAGACCGTAGTCACCTTGATAAGAGACAAGAAGAGATTTGAGCACTTCACTCCTAATGATGTGCTTGGAAGATTGCCTCACCTTGATATGCAAAGGAAGAGGCAAATGAGAGGAAGAAACTTGTGAGTTGCAAGCCAAGTTGGATGGCATCAAGATCAAGGATGTTGCTCTCAAAGCAAGCAAGTCAAGCAAAACCAAGCACCTCCAACAAGAACAAGGGCAGCAAGCAATCAACCTCAAATCAAGCCAAAGAAATGAAGAAAATGCAAGAGCACATTGATCTCTACCTTCCTCAAGTGATGATGATGATGAGAGGGTGCGACATCAATGACATGGCATTGTTCATCAAGAAATACCACAAGGCCATGAAGAGAAATGGGTACAAAATGGTGCAAAGAAAGTTTCAAACAAGAAGAAGAGAATGCTACAATACCCTGAAGCACTTTGTTGCGGATTGTCCACATGAGAACAAGAACAACAAATACAAGAAGGACAACCCTAACAATGACAAGAGGCAAGATTACAAGAGAAAGGGAAAGAACATGGGAGAAGCACACACATTGGGCATGAGTGTGGGACTCAACTAAAGAGTCAAGTGAGAGAGGATGTGAAGATGGCAACATTAGCTATGCAAGAGATTACTCCCACACCGAAGCTCTCCTCCTAACATGTCCGATGATGATGAAGATGACTCCCTCACATTTATCTCTGTTTGCAAAGCGTGAGAAGGTACTTTCCAAAACTAAAAGCCTCTCCAACCCTTAGTGATGAATTTAGTGAACTTAGTGATAGCTCAAGTGATGATGGGTTCTAGTGGATGAAGAGTATGATACATTAACCAAGAACCTAGATCCAAAGACCAAAAATGTTTATCACTAAGATGATGGAGGATTTAGAGAGTGTCCAAGCCGAAAGGAAAACTAGAGAAAGTGAACTCACTGGACTTGAGAAGCTCTATATTTGACAACAAAGACGGCTCTTGTGTTTGAAAAAGAAGTGAGGTGGCCTCTTTACAAAAGAAACTTGTAAAAGAAAAAGAGGACCATGCTCTCACAAAGAAAGCTACTATTACCTCAATGAAAGGTATTGTGACTTACAAGAAAAGCACAAGCAACTTGAGGGGAAATATAGTCTTCTTTGGGAGAGCAACTCACATCTCTCATCCACAAGGACAACTCTACCCTCCACAAGCAATGGATGTGGTAAATGTTTCAATCTAGACTTGAAGAGTCAAGCCACAAACCTTGCAAACATGGAGGCAATGAAGAAGGAGATTGCTAGACTCAATACATTGGTTGGAAAAGAGAAACAAAATGTCAAGAGCAAAGAAGTAGCAAAGAGATCAACCAAAGAGGCCACAATACATTGATGAAAGAAATCCTAGAATTAAGGATGGGTTAGGCCACACTAGAGGAGCCAAGACAAATGGAAGAAAATGGTAAATGGCTATGAGTGTGTCCAGCTTCCGGGAGCAGCGGAAGATGAGTACGATATGCTCGCACAGACACAAGACCGCGCCACTCGAAAGAAAGCCAAGCGGTAGTGCCGCTTAGGACGAAGCGGCATGTCGTCGGCCTCTAAGAAAGGGAAGGGCAACTCATCGACCTCCCCGTCCGTAAATGCACCCATCAAGAAGGTTGTTCGCTAAAACAGTTGTGCGTATAAAGAAAGGCAATTTGGGCCAACCCAAATAGATTTGCATACCATCCCAAGGCTAAAATCAACAAAGACAAAAGCTTGAGTTCTTGCTTTGTACAAGAACAATAAAGAAGGGGAGGTTTATGCCAAAATATGTCATAAGTGACGTAAATGTTTATTTGCATACCTCAATTTGGGTTCCCCGAAATTTTGTGACTAACATGAAAGGTTCCAAGGAGCTTGGCGTGGCCTAAACTTGTGAACTAACTGCTTTGCGGTGCATACTGCCCTCCCAAGTGGATCAAGTTGCGCTTTCGATAGTGGATGTACAAATCATATGATCGAGAAAAGGAGTATGTTTTCATCATACTTCCTAATGCCGCGATCCAAGTGACAACATATCTGATTTGGAGATGATGCTAAGGGAAGCGTGATGGGTCTTGATAAAATCGCTATCACAACTAACCATGATATATCTCTGGCGTCTTGCATGCTGAATCCCTGTAGGCTACACTTTGTTAGCTCGCCTCACAACTTTATGAAAGGCTACAATTGTTCCTCTTTACCGATGTTGGTGTGGAAGCTCATTAAGTAGGGGAGGATTCCCTCTATTGTCTTCACGCGCAAGCTCAAGAATAAGCTCCTTACTTAGTTGATTTCAACAAAAGTGAGAGTAGACTGCTTGAGACGTGTCTTATGGCAAAATCTAGCATGGGTTGGCTTTGCATCGCCGACCAGCCCATATGCGTTGGGATGAGGAACTTGGCACAAACTACAAAAGGACAACCACATCATTGGGCTAACAAATATTGATTTTGATCGAAAGACAGATTTGTAGCGCTGCCAAGCTTCTGAAAGCAAGTAGGTGTGTTCCTCACCCACCAAAAGTAGCATCATGACTCACTACTACTCAACCTTTGGAGCTGATTCACATGGGATCTCTTTGGACCGGTTGCCTACCTTAGCACGATCGTAATAAGCATGGACTTGTTATTGTTGATGATTATTCCCGCTTTCACTTGGGTTTTCTTTTGTCTTTGATAAGTGCGTGTACAAGAGAGAAGGTGAGAAAACCTTTCATTAGGAAGGGCTCAAAGAGAAATTCGAGCCCAATCAAGAAAGTGAGAAGTGACAATGGAAGTGAATTCAAGAACACCCAAGCTGAAGAATCTCCTTGATGAAGAGGGCATCAAACATGAGTTTTCGGTTCCACACACCCTCAACAAAATGGAGTTGGTAGAGAGAGGATAGGAACACTCATTGACACGGCAAGAACAATGCTAGATGAATACAAGACTTCTGACATCTGGTGTGAAGCTTCATCAACACCGCTTGTCATGCAATCAACCGCCTCTACCTCCACAAGAAACCTTCAAGAAGACCTCATATGAACTAATACTAACCGTAACAAACCGAAGCGCTTTTCACTTTAGGTGTTTGGGTGCAAGTGTTTCATTCTAACGTGCCCGAACCTCTAAGTTTGCACCCCAAGGTCGACATGAAGGTATTCTTTCTGGTTATGGATCAAATGAGCGATGCCTATCGCGGTCTCTCAACAAAACCACACGGTAGGGTTGAAGCCTCACTATAGATGTGACATTTGATGAATCTAAATGGCTCTCGGGCAGAGCATGTTGATCAAAGTGTTGTGGTGGAAAGGAGGATCCACCTTTGTGAAGCTATCAAGCAATTGGGCTATTGCGACATTTCGACCACAAGAAGATAAAGCCACAATGAACAAGAGGATCACCAAGATGCCGCCGCGACCACTTCCGCGTCACTGACGTACTGGCGACGTGCGTACTCTACACCCGGCCGATATCTTTCGCACAGAGAGGCGTGCCGCCTCCACCTCGCCAAAGATCTACTCCAACTACCTACATCACCGCTAGAGCACTTGATCTTGCTCCTGTTACTCTGGAAGTCGAGGATGACTATGAAGAAAGGAAGTTGAGGATGGTGGAGCCGACGTCACCCACGCGCCATTTATTGAAACCATTCAACTGGATCACGCTGAGAACATTCTTGGGAGTCTTCTAAAGGAGTCACTACTCGATCACATCTAGTCGTATTTTGTGAACATTACTCCCTTTGCTTTCTTCTTTTGGAACCTACCAAGGTAGAAGATGCTCTCAAGGATGCCGATTGGTTGCTGAAGCCATGCAAGAAGAACTCAACAACTCGAAAAGAAATCAAGTTTGGGACTTGGTAGAAAAGACCAAAAAGACAAACATCATTGACTTTCGTAGGTCTTCCGAAGCAAGCAAGATGAAGATGGTGGGATTTACAAAACAAAGGCAAGATTGGTGAGCAAAGGGTTTCCACTCAATGAGGGCTTGGACTTGATGAGACTGCCTTGCACCGGTGGCAAGCTAGAAGCAATCCGCATTCTTCTAGCCTTT
>JADLZK010003833.1:0-18517 GCA_015847255.1 Hyparrhenia diplandra
ATGGCAAAGAAGTAATAAATAATAATATTATTCACATTTTAACTCATTTCCCCACATCTCCAACCTTCACCAACACAAACCTTCTCGAAATTTCACCCACGTGGACACAAGACAGCCCCTCAAGATCTTCTTTTCTCGCCTTCTAACCCTATTTATCCAGTTCTCGCATCAGAGCACACCTCACCACCACACCACACTCGGTAAGAAGAGGAAACACCTCTACTCTGAAGAGAAAGACCCAGAAAACTTCGTCAAAAGACCTAGCGAAGTCGCAAAGAGGTTCCTGCATAGGCGTGGTTACCTTTAGCGAGTCCGTGTCTGGGGATGTGTCCCAGCCCAGGCCTACTCATACTGTATAGATTTACAACTGCTGGCAGCTGTACTCAAGACCACACGGCCACCATCATCGCACGCTAGACGCCTAGGATGACATAACGGGGACCACCTAGTTAGACAATGCCACCAAAACCACTCGGCTCCGGAAGCCCTCGAGTACCACCGTCCAGACCCGTGAAAGCGATGTGACGAGTCACGCCCTCATCTAAGATCAACCCCCTCACGTTCGGCGAGGATGGAGGCCATCGGCGGGCCACCGCTATAACACTAACCGCTACCTCCCAGTAAGTATGGCATCATCCAAGTAGATGGGGCAATCCGCTAATCCCGCCCATAACGCAAAGACGGAGGTGAGCACCATCCTCCCTGACGATCTCAGTCCCCTAAGATACAAGTCCTTAAGTAATGACCGTGCAAAGAGACATCTTCACACTCTTTTTCCGCCTTCGCCCCGCTACAAGAGTCGAAACCCGGATCTCCCGTGATCCCGATTAATCGCTATCTTCACCACAGTAGAGCAAGTGGGAGAGGCCCGTAGCACACTCCCCCAAGAAAACTTGTCTCGCCGACCGCCGCCAGATCCCCGCCTCGGGTCGACTCGACCACCACACACCCAAGTCTAGACAGAAAAACTCATCCACCCCGTGATGGTATCAGATCTCCCGCACCGGTTGCCCGACACCATACTCAACGCCGGCCATATATTCCGTTTCCTCATATATACACGCAGTGAGGTATAGCCACAAAGTGGCAAGTGCAAGCAAAGGTGGAAATATATAAGTCGGCGCAGCAAAGCTGCGGGTAATAGTGGTGGATGGGTTTTAATCGAGCGAAAGAGGCTCGGGGCAAAAGCATGCATCATATACTAGCAAAGGAATAAAATAAAGCGCCACCATATCTATTTGCAATATGTCTAAATAGGATTCTAAGTAAAGCGCTGCCATGACACCGCGATGTTCGGGGAAGTAGTGGTACTAGCTTCATCGGTGGGGTAGTCGCATCTCGCGCCTCCTCGGTAACTCCACTCCACGGTCTGTTGTCCTCCATGCTTTCCTCCATCGAGCTCCCGTGACAACGCTAACCTCGATGAATCTACCTTGCGAGACTACACGCGACAAGAGAGCAATCAATCAAAAAGAGGCGACGGGACTCCAAAGGACTACGACTACTGAAAAGAACACAAAAAGGGAGCAGCTGAGCCCTCTCGGCGCATATCCCCATCGTTGACTAAAGAGCTAGGAGTGGTTGTTTGGGCGGGCATGAGCTCAAGTCATAGCCTATCCGCATGTCATCTGGGTCGATCGTAGCAGCCATACGCTTGAGTAAATGCATAGACCTAGCTCATCCCCCGGAGCAACACTTACTACACGCTAACTTTCAATCCACACGCCATTTTAAATTAACGGAACCGAAAGGAGCGGCAAAAAGTAATCGATCTCTCCTATTCGAACGCCATTATAATTGACGAGAATTAAGAGAGGGTGGAACGAGAAGAGAAAAGAAGGGGCGACACGCAGATAGCACCAGTGCTTAATCCACTTGTAGGGTACCAAGACCAAGGTGCTTGAATTGCACTAGTTGGGGTCTATGAGGTACAAGCATCAAGGGCTTAAATCTCATAGAATAAAAATGAGACGCAGCGGCGTCATTACATCTTTAACCCACTGCATAAAATAGCAGCAGAATTAAAGGAGTGGAATCAGTTGCAAATAAATGCCAAAACCGTGAAAGTTCAACCAACACCTTACTAGATCGATGAGGATTGAGACAAAGAGCGAGAAGAAGCGAGGATCCGCGCGCTTTCGACCGGCCTTCACATGTAAACGGCGATGGTTGGGAGAGAGAAGAGACGCAGGTCCGACAATCCAAACCCACTCGTGAACTGCATTTGTGCATCTAACGGCCACAAGGTTGTTCCTATATTTCGTAGCGGTGCGGTTGTCACCGCTAGGTCGAAGGAATGCGAGTCAATGCGATTGCAAGCATGCGGGGAGGCAAGGATAAACACTCACGAAAAGAGAAGGTGTAACTCGAAGGGCCATGGAAGGGCCATGAGTTGCAACTAGGCAAGTTGGCACCCGGCCGCATCAATGCAAAAGTTGGCTCTTAATTGCATCCCACTAAACTTGGTCATGAAGGGCTCGACATGTGTGGTTGAGATCCACTGACATTAACATCGATGTGAGTCCGGAATAACCAACATTGTGCTTACGAGGAGTAGAACTAGCGACAGGGCAAGCACGGCGACAACTTAAAGAACGGCCGCAGGAAGGATAGCTCTACGTTACGGCCATGGCGAGAGAAGCAAGGACGCAACGCTAATTAACGATCAACCTCTTGGCGGCTCGGCGACCGGCACTCAACAAACAACACCACAAAAGATACTTGGACCAAAATTGACAACATACAAACGACAATTGGGTAGCACATTTCTATAGCGACAAAGGAGATAGAAAGGATAGGTCGCATCATAGCACAAAGACCCATGATGACAGATATACAAGGATATAACTTGATCATGGCATAAGATATATATATTGATTGGTCATGAGTAACAAGGGAAACGCATGATGGATCATGTATAAACCATGCAGGCATATCACGAATAATGAGCCGATAAAGAAAGAGGTGTTGACGACGCCGGAGACGACGTCAACGGAATCAAGGCCCAACCTTGAAGCAACAGATTGCTAAACGGCTCGGCCCGACTGGTTGTTGGTTGGCTTTAGCTTCGACTAAATAGGATGGCATGGTCCAGCATTCCTGCAGGAGGAAACACTGTGGCACGAAGGCCGGTCTTAGCACAAGGTCGGCAACAAGATCATGTACAGGAAGAGATAAGGCAGAGCTTGGTCACGTGCAATGGGCTGCGCATGAAGCGATGGCAAAGGCGGCACCTTTGCCGTCATTTCCCTACGGCCAGTGCAAAACATGGTTTCAGAATCAGCTATGGCAAGATGGTGATCGGGAGGAAAAAGGGTCAGGCTTTTAGTTCACGGATGCTCACCAATGGCTGCCCGATGATGTTGGGCTGCGACAACGGGCTCCGGAGGAATGAGTGAGGCGACGAAGGATGCCGCAAGCTCGCTGCTTACTTCGTAGTAGTGCAACAGCATGGCACGAAGGCAAGCTTCCGAGCAGAACAGTGGCAATCATGCGGGGAAGGAAAAAAGGGCAGATGCGGTGGCTCACAGTGATGAGCGATAGCCTCGGCGAAGGTGCCCGGCGGTCGGCGGATGAACTAGGACATCGCGCCAGTTTAGTAGTCACACCATGGACAGGCAAATGCCGACCTTTCCTGCCGGGGATATACAACACGGCGCAAACGCCGGTTTCAACATTGGCAACGGCAAGGTCACGATCAGCGGTATAGGATGCAAAAGGGCGTGTTTTGGTTATGTTGGCTCACCATCGGAGATGCTACTGGCCGGGTCGCACGGTGACGCACGGAATACCGCGTGCTCTAGGTGGCGCAGCTCCATTCGTCGGCATGCTAGCTCCCTCGCAGTAGTGGGAAAACACCGTCACGGAAGCCAAAGACAATTGGTGCCATGGCGGTAGTGAGAGGCGCGGCACAAAGGCCTAGCATCGAGCAAGCATGTCGGAAAGAAGGAAAGGGCAGGAGCTTGGCCGAACTTCACCTCAACGACGCCCACAGAGAGGGCACGACGGACGAGCGGCACGATGGGGCTGGGACGGTCGGGCAGAGGTGGCCGAGGACGAGGCGGCGATGGCCACGGCGACGAACGGGCGGCACGGCGCCCTGCTTTGACGGCGTGCGCTCACGGACACATGCCGCGACGCCGGGCGCGGGCGTCGGGCGTCGGAGGTCCGCTTGGGGACGAAGCGATAACGCCGCCGGGTTGCGGTTGTTGGCGCGACGGCGTTGCAGACGCCGCGACGCGCTCGCGTTTGGTGAAGGCGGCAGCTTGGCTCTGCGACGAGGTGCTGGACACCGGTGCACGGCGTGGTGCTGCTCGGGCTCGTCCGGAACACATGGCGGGGTCGGCTCGAGGGCACGCCGGAGTCGCGCCACGGCCAGCGGGGCAGCTGTTGGTGTGGCTGCTGCGCTCGGGTCTGGCGACGCAGGTCAAGGTCGGTTGAGGCCGGGCGCCCCTCTCGCTCGGAGTAGAGGAAGCAGGGCGACGCCAGGGGCTGCGTAGCTCGACAGCTGAGGGTGACCGCGCGAGTCGATGCGGCTCCGTTGTTGGCGCGGTGAGGACGAAGCGGACGGGCGAGGCAGCAGACGCTGGCTCGAGGTCGCGGGCGCCGTGGCGAGGCGACGCTGGGTGGCGCCCGAGCGATGCGCCGGCAGTCGCCGATGTCGCTGCACGCCGTGCTCGGTTCGGCGGCGCTCCGCACCGCGCGCGGGCGCTCAAAGGTGGCTTTGCTGTTTGCGACGCCGCTGGTCGACGCGGGCGCGGCGCGGGGCGCACGGCTGCGCGGCAGCAGCTCTGACGGGCGCCAGGGGGCGCAGCTGAGGAGAGGGGGAGAAGCAGCAGCGCGGCGGCGCCACGGTGTTTATACGCTGCGTTCCTAGGGTTCGCGCCGCCCCGCTGGCCCGTGCCTCGCTGATGTGATGGCCGGGACGCTGCGGCGCCGCATCCCGCGGCGCCGGACGCCGAGGGAGTAGGTGGGGCGAGGTTCGTGCGGGGCTCCTACGCCAGGAGCAGCGGCGGGCTCCGTGGAGCGCGCGCGCGCCGCCCCTAGGGTTAGGAGTTGGGGCGCGGTGGCGGGCCTTACGCCGCTGTCGCCGCTTACGTCTGGGCCAAAGGCGAAATAGCCGGGCCGGCCCACCGGGCCTTTGTTGCTTGTTAGCGCTACGGGCCAAGAGCAAGGAGGCCGGCCGGGCTGCATTAGGGAGAAGGAGAAAAGAAAGGATGAAAGCTTTTCTTTTTATTGTTTGCCAAATTGAATCAAGTGAGATGCAAAAGGAAGTTGGAATAAATTCCAAAAAGGGTTGAGGTGAAAATTTCCAGTATTGCCAAAACAACTTTGAAAGGAAATTCAAGAATTTTAAAGGGGGTCCATGAAATAATTCATGGATAATTGACGAGAAAGCAAGGAATTACGGAGGAAAAAGGAAAAAGATATTTTTCCTTTTACGAGTTGGGCGAATTTAACACAAAAATTCAACGACGAGAATCCATGGGAAGTCGAGATGGTTTACAAGCAAACTTGATGGGTTTAGCGGAGAATAGATGAGACGAGCCTTCACCGAACTCGGAGGAGGTTGCCAACACGATTAGATGCTAACACCATAACTCCAATGGGGGTCGGGGTCTGTTGTGGCTTGTCGGGTCACCGTAGGCTGTTGTGGCCTCTATCTTAGTCGGTCGTAGGTCGCCACCGCCATTGGTTGGCGGGCATGGCCGTGGCAAGCTAGGGCTGGCCGCATGGTCACGGGGTTTGGGGTCGGTCGGGCTCGACAAAGGGCTAGCCGGGCGAGACCACGAGTGGCTAGGAGGTAGACACACGACGCTTGGTCAAGTCGGGGATGTCGGCATGGTTCCTCTTCGTCGACGGAGACGCCCTAACTCGCGCAGGTCTTCGGAGATCATAAGAGATAGATAAGGAAGGGATGTTCCAATTAAGATCCGGGAGATACGAGATAGTCGAGGACATTGAGAAGAGTTCGAGAGGAGACAAGAGAAGCTCGAGAGAAGCTCGGGAGACTACGAGAATCGACATGGGAGTCGGGAAGGGATTTAAATTGAGGCATGAGATATCTCCAAAAATTATTGGGAGAATTTTTGGAGAGAGAATAGAGAAGTTGCTACGGATTTGTGCAATCCGACACAAAAACCCTAAGTCGAAAAAACACCTCGAACAATCTCCTACAAACAATTCTATATGAGTGCAACGTTTTGCTATCGGGTCCACTTACGATTGACCTAGCAACTATATGTTTCACACATTGCGGGGAAAAATTTTAAAAAGTTCGTATTTTTTGGCTTCTCAAAATCCGGGTTGTTCTGTCCACCCACATCTTACAAGGATCTCCCCTCGAGATTTGGGGATTACCGATCGGGGAAGAGGTGGAGGTTATATCCTTCGTCTTGCTCAACGCTCAATCCAAATTTGTACCGGGTGTCCAAGGTACTTAGCTTGTCTTGCAGACCATCTAGGTTTTGGTGCGGGCTTTTTCTTTCCAAAGTCCGTAGATACTTGTCTCGGGTTGATTGCTTCCACGGGGGTTGGTCGGTATGCAAGAGTGCATTAGCTTGAAAGGAGAGACTTTTGAAGAGAGGAGTTTCACAAACAAAAACTTTTTAATTTGAAATAAAAACTCGCTTTCCAAAAGTGCTTTTGAATGGAGGAGTCTCGCAAAACAAAATCGTTGCATTGGAATAAGACTCATTTGGCAAAGAGCTTTTCGGAAGGGGTTTTGCAATCAAGTTTTAAATTCCTTTTAAAATTATTTTGTTTCGCAACCAAAGGCTTTTGAAAAGCAAATTTGAAACACAAGTTGAAAACACTTTCCAATTTGCCAAAACTTTGCAAAACCGGTTCTAAAACATTTTGGGGTAAGCTCGAATTTGAAACCGATTTTCAAGTTTCGATAAAACAAAAAGCTTTGCGGGGTTTTGTCAATTCTTTACAAAAAGCTTGAAATCAAAGTACCTTTTCTTTTAAAACATCATTTCGCAAAGCTTTTGAAGTAGGCAAGGTTTTCAAAACCTTTGAAAATCATTTGTTCAAAACGTTTTTACAAGCACAAGGTCATTTTGCAAAAAACATTTCGCAATTACCAAAACTTTTTAAATTGCGCGGTTTCAAAATCTCGTTCGAGAAATAGCGAGGAGGGAGAAGTTGTAGCAACTTTGAAACTCAGGGGAGGTTTTCGGGAAGAAGGTTGAAATTGAAATGCGTTTCAAAACTAAACCTTTTAAAACTTTCTCAAAATTTATTCAAAGAAGCTTTTGCTTTGTAAAACAAATCGTTTTCCTATTGAAAGACCTCAAATCAAACGCTTTTGAAACTTAGTTTGGTTCTCAAAACAAACCATTGCTTTTTTCTTTTCACAACAAATCCACTTTGAAATCGATTTGAAACATTTTGCAAGATTAGCTTTTGAAAGAAATTGGGCTCCTAGAGTGAAATCAAATACTTTGAAAAACAAAGTTTTGAGCCAAAAAAGATTAAAAAACAACTTTTGAGCCAAAAGATCTTTTGGTTTGCAAACTTTTGTAAAACATGTTCATAAAAGTAAAAACTTTTGCCTTTCAAAATTTTATTTCGCAACTCATTTTGAAATGAGAAAAAGTTTCAAACCTTTCGAAAGGAGATGGGTTTTCAAAATCTTTTCACATCCGCTCGATTGCAAACGCTGATTTCAAAAGTGGTTTGGAAAGGGGGGAGAACTTTCGAAAAGATTTGTCGGTTTGCTTTTTGAAATAGATTTGCTTTGCAAAAAGAGGGAGCTTTTCAATCAAGAGAGGGGAAAACAATTCGAAATCACTTTTAGTTTAAATTGGAAACAATTTCTGAAATAGAATGGCAAAAGATATGATGCATTGGCTTTCCGATTCCAAAGGTCACTTGTACGGTCATGAGGCGACTTGGGTTTAGCTTCTACATTAACAGGGGGATCCACGGAGTCACACGTAAATAAAGTAGCTTATACAGCCTACACTCAGATAATAAGACATAGAAGAAACATAGGACCAAAGAAGCAAGCAATCAAGCGACATTACAACTCCTATATGCATAGTGTTGACTTAAGGCGACTCCTAAGCCTTTATAGTCTCACACGTCTATCGATGTAAACGTGGGCGTATGAAGGGGATTATTTCCTAGAGGTCAACTTTCCCGGAACATGGAATGGTCATGCATGGAATTCAAGGTAGAGAATGGGAATCAAGGAGTTAGAAACTCTAACTCGACAGAACACAAGATGTTTGGCTTCTATACTAGTGTTGGGTACTAAAGGTCTCGTCCTAAGGTCAAGCACGGCTCTTGATACCAATTGTAACATCCCCCGATTTTCCACGAAGGAAAATACGAATCGAATAATAATGTGAAAGTACCACAAGATATTCCCATCACATTATTATTCACGTTAATATCATAGTCAAGCTTCGTACATTTACATCATTACAAGAGAAATACAACTCACGGGGACTCACCTAATACAAGATTAACCTTAGCGGAGCGTAACTTCAGATCGAGGGTACCACGTAGAGCATCGGCAGTGAAGGCTCCTCCTTCACGGGCTCCATCGAGTCGGGTAGAGATTGGCGGAATCAATCGTCTTCTTCAAAATCCAAGCTTGAGCGTAGGCACGAGACCACCTAATCCTTCTATTTCTTGCGAGACGGGCAATCTGCACACCGCCCAGGTATGTGCAGGTCATGGTCGGCACCGAATGAGCTTTGGTGGAAAACAGAAAATAAAGGGATCCTGGCGATCCTAGTATTTGGTTGTGGTTTGCATCCTTAGCGCATGCGGCAGCAGTAATAAATAATAATATTATTCACATTTTAACTCATTTCCCACATCTCCCCAAAAGTCCAACTCAGCTCAACACAAACCTCTCGGCTCACCCACAGGTCGACAAGACAGACCACGCATCTTCTTATACGCCCCCTAATTAGGCTCTCACCATCCGGGCTCTCGGCCGTAGCACACTCACCACCACCACACTCGGCGTAAGAAGGAAACACTCCTCTACTCGGAAGAAAAGACCGGGAAAAAACACGGTCAAAAGACCGGCGCAAACGCCCGGGGGGTTCGGCAATAGGCCGGGTTACCTTTAGCGGTCGGTCTAGACAGGTCCTAGCCCGAAGGTCGGACTATACGTATAGATTTACAACTCTGCGGCAGCGTGTACTCAAGACCACACGGTCACCATCATCGGCAGCTGGCGCAACGTCTAGGATGACATACGGGAGACCACCTAGTTAGACAATGCCACCAAACCACTCGGCTACGGGAAGCTCTGGAGTACCGTCGCCGCGTTGAGGCGTGAAAGCGGCGTGTCGGTCACCGCCGCGACTCAAGATCAACCCCCCGCCGTCTCGGCGAGGATGGAGGCCATCGGGGCCTGTCTTTTGCTATAACACTAACCGCTACCTCCTAGTAAGTATGGCATCATCCAAGTAGATGGGGCAATCCGCAATCCGCCCATAACGTGTAAAACGTGAGGTGAGCACCAATTCCCGGATCTCGGGTCCTCGAAGATACAAGTCCTTAAGTAATGACCGGGCAAGACATCTTCACACTCCTTTTTCCGGCCTTCGCCCCGCTACAAGAGTCGAACCGGATCTCCGTTATTCGTACATCGCTACCCACCTGAGGGTAGAGCAAGTGGGAGAGGCCCAGAAGCACACTCCCCAGGCAAAACTTGTCTCGGCGACTCGCGCGCAGATCCTGCGCCCGTCGACTCCGACCCTCACCACACACCCAGAGTCTAGACAGAAGAAAACTCATCCACCCCGGATGGCACGGATCTCAGGGCACCGAAGTTGCCCGACACCATACAACGGCCCGGCTCATATATTCCGGTTCTCATATATATATACACGTAAGTGAGGTATAGCCACAAAGTGGCAAGTGCAAAAACAAGCGGTGGAAATATATAAGTGCGAGCGCAAAGGTCGGGTAATAGTGGTGGATGGGTTTTAATCGAGCGGTCGAGGCTCGGGCAAAAGCATGCATCATATACTAGCAAAGGAATAAAATAAAGCGCTACCATATCTATTTGCAATATGTCTAAATAGGATTCTCTAAGTAAAGTCTTTGCCATGACACTGCGATGTCGGGAAGTAGTGGTACTAGCTTCATCGGTGGGGTAGTCGTACTCCAAAAGGTCTCCTCAGGGGTAACTCCACTCCACGGTCTGTTGTCCTCCATGCTTTCTTCCTCCATCGAGCTCACCGTTCAACGCTAACCTCGATGAATCTACCTTGCGAGACTACACGCGACAAGAGAGCAATCAATCAAAAGAGGCGACAGGGACTCCAAAGGACTACGACGACAAAGAACACAAAGGGAGGCAGGCTGAGCCCTCTCGGCGTATATCCGATCGTTGGACTAAAGAAATATGAGTGGTTGTTTGCGAAGTATGAGCTCAAGTCATAGCCTATCCCGTATGTCATCGGTCGATCGTGTCGACCTATACGGCTTGAGTAAATGGCATAGACCTTAGCTCATCGGAGCAAACACCACTACGCGCTAACTTTCAATCCACCGCGTCATTTAAATTAAGGGAACCGAAAGGGCGGCAAAAGCAATTACGATCTCTCTATTCGAACGTCATTATAATTGTGAGAATTAAGAGGGTGGAACGGAGAAAGAGAAAAGAAGGGGCGACACGCAAAGGCACAAGTGCTTAATCCACTTGTAGGGTACCAAGACCAAGGTGCTTGAATTGCACTAGTTGGGGTCTATTAGGTACAAGCATACAAGGGCTTAAGCACGATAGAATAAAAATGAGGCCTTGGCGTTCACACTTCTTTAACCCACTCGCCATAGTAACGACGGGAATTAAAGGAGTGGAATCAAGTTTTGCAAATAAATGCCAAACCAGCGAAAGTTCAACCAACACCTTACTAGATCGATGAGGATTGAGACAAAAGCGCGAGAAGAAATGAGGATCCGCACCCTTTTCGACCGACTCGCCATAGAACGGCGATGGTTGGGAGAAGAGGCACGGTCCAAACAATCAAACCCACTCGTAGGGCACCCGATTTATGCATCTAACGACACAAGGTTGTTCCTATGGTTTCGTGCAAGATGCGGTTGTCACCGCTAGGTCCGAAGGAATGCCGGAGTCAATGCAGTACAAGCATACGGGAGGCAAGGATAAACACTACGAAAAGAGAAGGTTAACTCGATGGCCATGGAAGGGCCATGAGAACAACTAGGCAAGTTGGCACCCGTCGCAATACGAAAGTTGGCTCTTAATTAGTATCCCACTAAACTTGGTCATGAAGGGCTCGACATGTGTGGTTGAGATCCACGCCGATATTAACATCGATGTCGAGTCGAATAACCACGATTGTGCGACAGGGTAGGAACTAGCGATTGTAGTGCGGCGAAGACAGCAAAAGCGGCGAGGAAGGATAGGCTCGGCGTTACGGCCATGGCGAGAGAAGCTCGCGATCGCAACGCTTACGAACATATCAACCTCTTGGCGGCTCGACGGCACGGCACTCAACAAACAACACCACAAAAAGATACTTGGACCAAAATTGACAACATACAAGCGACAATTGAGTAGCACATTTCCCATAGCGACAAAGGGAGATAGAAAGGATAGGGCGCGCGAGGCCACAGCACCCATGATGACGGATATACAAGGATATAACTTGATCATGGCATAAGATATATATATTGATTGGTCATGAGTAACAAAGGGAAACGCATGATGGATCATGTATAAGCGGAGCATATACGAATAATGGCGATAAAGGAAAGAGGTGTTGGCCGGCGTCGGAGGCGGCGTCAACGGAATCAAGGCCCAACCTTGAAGCAGCCAGTTACAACGGCTCGCCCGGCCCGGGCGTTGGTTGGCTTTTAGCCGACTAAATAGGATGGCATGGTCCGGCATTCCTGCGAGTGAAAGGTGGCGACACGAAGGCGGTCTTAGACAAGGTCGGCAACAAGATCATGTGTACAGGAAGAGATAAGGCGGAGCCTTGGTCACGGTGGCTCACCGATGGGTTCAGATCTTGGCGATGGCAAAGGCAAAGACCTTGTCTGTCATTTCCCCCTATCTGGCCATTGCAAAACATGGTTTCGTATCAGCTATGGCAAGATGGTGATTGGGGAGGAAAAAGGGGTCAGGCTTTAGTTCACGGATGCTCACCAATGGTCAGCGATGATGTTGGGGCTGCGACAACGGGCCTCCTGAGGAATGAGTGGCGGCGAAGGATGCCGCAAGCTCGCTGCTTACCCGTAGTAGTGCAACAAAGATGGCACGAAGGCAAGCTTTGAGAGCAACAGTGGCAATCCGGTGAAGGAGGAAGGGCGTGGGATGCGGTGGCTCACCCGATGGCGATAGCCTCCGGCGAGGTGCCGCTGGTCCGGCGGATGAACTAGGACATGTTGTCGCAGTTTGGTAGTCACACCATGGACGGGCAAATGCCGCGACCTTCCTCGGGATATACAAACGGCGCAACGGCCCGGTTTCAACGGGTAACTTGACAAGGTCACGATCGGCGGGTATAGGGATGGCAAAGGCAGGATTTTTGGTTACGTTGGCTCACCATCGGAGATGCTACGCTCGGTCGGGCACGCGGACGACGGAATGCGTGGTGCTCTAGGTGGCGAGCAGCTCCACATTCTTCGGCATGCTAGCTCCCCTGCGTAGCAGTGGGAAAACACCGTCCGCGGAAGCCCGGCCAGGTGTCGGTGCCATGGGTAGTGAGGCGCGGCACAAAGGCTAGCATCGGGCAAGCATGTCGGAAAAGAAGGAAAGGGCAGGAGCTTGGTCGAGAACTCACCAACGACGCCCGCGAGAGGAGGGCACGACGGACCGGCGGCACGATGGGGCTGGGACGGTCGGAGCGAGGTGGGTGAGGGACGAGGCGGCGATGGCCACGGGCGACGTAACGGCGGCACGGCGCCCGCAGCGACGGCGTGCTCCGCGGACACGCCGCGACGCCGGGCGTGGGCGTGGCGTCGGAGGTCGGCAGGGGACGGCGGATAACGCCGTCGGGTTTGCGGTTGTTGGCGCGGACGGCGTTGCGGCGCCGCGACGCGGCTTCGGTTTGGTGAAGGCGGCGGCTTGGCTCGGGCGACGAGGTCTTTGGACACCGGCACGGGCGTGGTGCTTTCGGGCTCGTCGTCGAACACATGGCGCGGGTCGCTCGAGGGCACGTCAGTCAGCGACCACGGTCGTAGAGGCGGGCGTGGCTCGCGGCGCTACGCATGCGCACGGAGGTCGGCGAGGTCGAGGGCCGGGCTGCCCTCCGCCGGATCGTAGAGGAAGCGAGGGGCGACGTGGCGGGGCCGCAGCTCGACAAATGAGGGGTGACCGCGCGGTCGATGCGACTCTCGTTGTTGGCGTGGTGAGGACGAAGGACGGCGAGGCGCCAGGACGCTGGCTCGAGGTCGCTGGCGCCGGCGGCGAGCGACGCGGTGGCGTCAGGGGATGCGCCGCCAGGTCGCCCGATGTCAGCGCGCGGTACTCGGTTCCGGTGCGCGCCCGCGGCGCGCGGCGCCAAAGGTGGCTTGGCTTGCGACGCTGCTGCGCGTCGTCGGCGAGGCGTAGCGCACGGTTGCGCCTTGGCGGTAGCTCGACGGCGCGAGGGGGGCGATGGTGAAGGGGAAAGCGAGTGCGGCGGCTGACCCACGGGGTGTTTATACGCGTTCCTAGGGTTCGGCCGTCCCGGCGTCCGTGCCGTTGATGTGATGGCGGGACGCGTGGCGCGCATCCCGTGGCGCGGACGCCGAGGGAGTAGGCGCGGGCGCGGACTGCGTGGCTTCTACGCTAGGAGGCGGCGGCGGCTCGGAGCGGGCGCGGGCGCGTCGCCCCTAGGGTTAGGAGTTGGGGCCGATGTCGGGCCTTGGTCTTTGCCGCCGCTTTCGCGTCCGTACAAAGGCGAGGAGGCGGCTGGGCCGGTCCGAGGCCGGGCCTTGCCGCTTTGTTCAGCGCTTATTTGGGCCAAGAGCGGAGGCCGGCCGGGCTGCATTAGGAGAAGGGAGAAAAGAAAGGATGAAAGCTTTTCTTTTTATTGTTTACCAAATTGAATCAAGTGAGATGCAAAAGGAAGTTGGAATAAATTCCAAAAAAGGGTTGAGGTGAAAATTTCCGAGTATTGCCAAAACAACTTGAAAGGAAATTCGAAAAAGAATTTTAAAGGGGGTCCATGAAATAATTCATGGGATAATTGAAAGAAAGCAAGGAATTACGGAGGAAAAAAGGAAAAGATATTTTTCCTTTTACGAGTTGCGAATTTAACACAAAAATTCAACGACGAGAATCCATGGGAAGTCGAGATGGTTTACAAGCAAACTTGATGGGTTTAGCGGGAGAATAGATGAGGCGAGCCTTCAGGGAACTCGGAGGAGGTTGCCAACACGATTAGATCACGAACACCATAACTCCAATGGGGGTCGGGTGCATTTGTGGCTTGTCGGTCACCGTAGGCTAGTTGTGGCCTCTATCTTAGTCGGTCGGGTAGGTCGCCACCGGCCATTGGTTGGCCCGGGCATGGCCGTGGCAAGCTAGGGGCTGGCCGGGCATGGTCACGAGGGGTTTTGGCCTGGCGGGGGCTCGACGGTGGCTAGCCGGGGCGAGACTACTGGTGGCTAGGGAGGTAGACACGACGCTTGGTCAAGTCGGGGATGTCGGCATGGTTCCTCTTCTTGTCGACGGGAGACGCCCTCGCCGTCGCAGCCTTCGAGAGATCATAAGAGATAGATAAGGAAGGGATGTTCCAATTAAGATCCAGGAGATACGAGAGATAGTCCGAGGACGATTGAGAAAGAGTTAGAGGAGACAAGAGAAGCTCGAGAGAAGCTCAGGGGAGAGACTACGAGAATCGACATGGGAGTCGGGGAAGGATTTAAATTGAGGCATGAGATATCTCCAAAAATTTTGGGAGAATTTTTGGAGAGAATAGAGAAAGTTGTTACGGATTTGTGCAATCCGACACAAAACCTAAGTCGAAAAACAACTCGAACAATCTCTACAAACAATTCTATATGAGTGCAACGTTTTGCTATTGGGTCCACTTACGATTGACCTAGCAACTATATGTTTCACACATTGCAGGAAAAATTTTAAAAAGTTCGTATTTTTGGCTTCTCAAAAATCCGGGTTGTTACATATTATATCAAGTATAGTAATAGGAGAAGATCCTGAATTGGGCTTTACGGTTATACAAAATGAAAGATTAAGAGAATTAGAAAAGTTATCATTGACTAATTGGAAGAAAATAAAGTAATTTTCTCAACATTATCTATATAATGCTACAAGCGCTAAACAAGGTTATAATACGGGGAATAGTTGAAAAATATTTTCATAAGTTGCGAGATCCTTTAGGATCTATGATATTTGAAGAATATAAAAAGAAACAGGTTCTAATGCATATAATATCTCTCGGGGCTATAACTTTTGTTTTTAAACAATTAAGAAAGATATGTACTAATATACAAGCCCGAGAGATCAATGAAGAAATCGATTATAATTTACGTAATAATATAGTTCAAATACCATTGACATATGGAGAAGAAAGATCCAAGTATAAAAAATATCCTAAGAATTATAGAAATGAAAATATAAGAAGGAAGAAGAGATATTTTTACGAAGATCGATAATAGAGCTCCTTTCTTACATAAGAAATGTAAGAAGATATAATCCTAGAAAGAATTATGATAGTACTTGAGATGTTTTATCTGTAATTCTCAGATCACTTAAGCGAGAACTTGTCCTAATAAAGATAAGAAAAGATATTCTAATAAGCTAGAAGAACAAGAAAAGGTTCTAATAATAGATAGTGTAAAATGAAAATATATTAGTATGTGATGATGAAATAATGGATGATGAATCAATATATTCAATCATAGAAAGCAGATGAGATAGAATATGATGAAGAACAGGAATCAAGTGATGAAGAACTAGATTTAATTGATGAATTATCGGATTAAAAAATTGAAATGATGGATCAAATAATTTCCAAGCATAAGAAAGAAGAATACCATGTTTTATCTAATACATGTTTGTCTCCTTTTTGCGAGGAATGAATATAAGATGTGTATATTGCATATATTATCAAGATCGGAAGAAAGAGCTACATGCGAGTCTTTTGTTTAAAACAAGCATGTATGCTATGCTCAACCAAGCAGAAAGATAGAAAAAATAACATAACAGCAAATATAAAATTTGAGAAAACTAAATCGAAGATATAGGCTTAGAAAAAGAAAGAAGCAAATATGAGAATAATATTCCACAAAAAATTTCTCATTCCCAGACTAAGTTTCAAAACTAAACATATCTGTCATACTTTACACAAGATATTATAGACTTAATATGGGCAAAAATATCTTTGAAAGGCACTATAAGACCTTTCAAGATATACAAGAATATTTCTTAAAAATATATGAAGTAAAAAGAAAAGACATCCGGGAATAATTGTTAAAGCAAATGTCTTTCTATGATCCATATTGATGATATAGTCATTGTCAAGCCTCATCAAAGATTTTTAATATTTATGGTGACATAGACTTGAAATACTTTAGAAATATACAACGAAATAATAATGATGATATATCACTCCAAACCCTTATAGATCATGGGCTAATCCATGATATTTATGGTACATTGGAAGAAATAAATAAATCCGATCTTGGAAAAGCTATTAAAGAAGCATGTAAAAAGTTAATATGTATCCGTGGAAAATATAAAGATCAATTTACGTTTCTAATCCTCCAAAATTCACACAACCAATAAGACCAAAGAACCCATGATATATATATTAAAAAAGGGTCAATATAGTTTAATTAAAGTTTGGAGAGTTGAGGAAGATTATAAAGAATTATTTGCCAAGAAAACAAATCATGATAACGGAGAATATTTAGCGAAGCAAAAGAATTAGGAGGTAACATCATATTTGATCGCAACTATCATATGATGTATCAAAATAAGATAACAAAAAATATTCTTCCAAGCATATTATGATGAATGTATGGCAATACAAAGAGAAGTTGGAAGGATAATTAAACCTAACTATGGTAAGAATGTCAATTAAGAAAGGAATACAGAGAATTGTTGAATATCCATCAAATATGCCAGCTTCGAGGATACGGTTTTGAAGATCTTGATTAAATAAGTATTGGAAGTTTTATGAATACATATATTTGCATATGTTGATAAGGTGTTATCAACAATTTAATAGAATATCATTATACACATGCGAGTTTTGATTTGATGTTTTTGCAACATCAATCAATCGGGCGTGGAAGGCCATACCCATAATACGCGTGAATAATTTTTCGAAAATCTTCAAGATGCATAAGCGTATAAGATAAAGATTGGTTCTTGTTGATGATGATTAAAGCCTCATCGAGGCGACAATTGAAGAAGAATGTCACCATCAGCGGCGGTATATGCCAATTATCAAGGCTATGCACTCGAGAAGATATAATCAAAAGACGATGCATGCGAAACATTTGCTTTACTGTCATGGCGAAGCGTCGCTATCATACAGCGGTAAAGATCAAGGCGGTGAGGTCTTTATCTTGAAGGGAGGACATCAATAGTGAAGACTACATACGAAGCCTCTCTAGAAGATAGCAGGTTAATGCCTCGAGAACTAAGGACAGCGCGGATAAGCGAAGGCTGAAGAGTTATCAAGGCAGGACATATCCGGAAGCTCGAGCATTTCTCTCGTTCTATAAGCTTGAGAAGGAGCGCTTTAATTCGACATCGCCCATCCATCCGCACCCAGGGCCGACATCGACATCGGAATCGCTGCGGGAACACCGCCAACACCACTCATACTCACTTCACTTCCACTTCCACCATGAAGGCACTACTCGAGCACCTCGGGTTAGTCAGCTCCACCACGAATAAGTTTAGAATCCACTACCGTTGTATAATACCACCCTTGTAAATTAGCTTGTGACGGAGGTCCTCGCATGATCCTCTCACCTTGTAAGGTAATCGGGTTTGTGCTAAGTGTTTGGGGTTTCGAAAGGGAAGTATGCCGTATGCTCGTTTGCTTTAATGGGCGAGTTTTAGCTTTGAGAATCCACGCTTTTACGTAGCCGTCCATGTAAGTTTGGAGTCTATTCTATGGACCCTATAGGAGAAGCCTGCGTGCGTATTGTTCTTGTATTGTTCGTGTTAGCCGGGTAGCGGCGTTTTAGAGAACTCGAAAAGAACTTCGAGTCCGCAAGAAGTGTTCTTTTCGGGTGGGGCTGCACAGGGGAGGCGATAGGCGTCTTAGCGTTCGTCCGACGGGAAAGCGGCTATCGGTCGGCGTTAGAGGATAGGATTGGCTATTTGTTTTTTGTTAAAAGAAGCTAGTGATGCATACGGTGAGTCGTAGGATCAACACAAGCATAAAGTACACGCTTAACCTAAGTTTTTAATATTTTTAATTTGTGCGGACAAATTAAAAATATTAAAAAATTTACAAATTAAAAATATTAAAAATACCGAGACAAATTAAAAAATATTTAAAATACTTAGGTTAAGCGTGTGTGCTTATGCTTGTGTTGATCCTAC
>JADLZK010003834.1:0-69552 GCA_015847255.1 Hyparrhenia diplandra
GACATCAGACATCGTCAGAGGCCTTTAGGCTTTTCTCTGTGCTGTTTTGATGTAAACCTTGGCGGGCACACTCTTATTCCGTGCGTAACATGTTTCAAAACTATTTATGCAAATAAAGCAGGGGAAGCCTTTCATGCAAAAAAAAATTGTTTAATCATTCTTTTCATGCATTTGTAATATATAATTTTTTTATTTGTTTTTCTATAAAGGAAGCTTTTATTACATTCTCAGGAGCAATACATCGAGTTGATGGAGAGCTTTGAAATTAAACATCACTTCCTGCACCTACTTTTCAACAGGCACACAGCCACAAAATAGTATTTGTATTTGTATTCGTAATGTGCTATCTTAATTAAAGAAGTCATTAGCATGCCTTGTAGCCTAGCGTCGTGTCCACAATGAATCCCATCAATAGTAGAACTATTTGTGCGTAATAAGATATTAATTGTATTGTTGGTGTCCATAAGTCCATGCTTTATCTATTCGTCTCTGTTTGGTGTCCCGTTATGCCTTCTCCCTAGACACCTGTTATTTTTATGGAATTTCTATAAGAAAATCTGCATAATAAAAAGTATAAATCCCAATGTGACTTGCCCAGTAGAGCCCTACGACAAAATTCCACGTGGTTGGGACCCACAGCCCATAAGAACAATCCTTTACTTTTGGACCTGCACATTGACATGACCACCAGAACTCTTACTCTATATGTTGAAGCATAAAACAGGGTGCTCTGGTCCTCCTCGCCAACGGATGATTTGTCCGCGGCTGCAACAACCTCTGTCTCTTATGTGAATGGGTGGCATCGTGGAAAGAGAAGTTTCACGGCACTGTTTTCAGTTCACCAAACAATATCACATAGGATGATGTCGCCACTGAACAGAAGACTGCCAGCCAGCTTGATCAAAAGTTTTGAAGTGTTCTGGTTGGCAGCAGCCACTGAATCTCTACTATTGTCAACATCTCAATGGATGATAGCCAGCGAGCTGGATGGATTGGAGAAATTAGAAGGCAAACCACGATCTTTGGTGCACCAAATGCTGCAAGCTTCGCTCACCCTGTCATTTGTACAACCATCTTTAACGGATTGGAATTATAACAAAACAGCAATTAATGAAGTAAACTATCATTAAATGGAAGATAGGATGTGTTGGTTAACATGTAATGAGTGAGTACAATTCTTATTCTTATTTTTGGAGAATATGATGATGTGGGATATTCCTTCCATTCCATTACCTATAATTCTAACTCTTTTGTTTCATTGTTTCTTGTGTTTTTTATCACATGTTAGCTGTAGACTATATGTTTGCCTTAGCACTGGCGCGGGCAAAGTGTGTTGGGTTAAAATTCTGTGTTGTAAACTGGATGATTAGTATGGTCTTTTATGCTAATAGAAGATCGGGGCATTGTTCCCTTGGACTAGAAAAATAGTTTAAAATAGTTTGCCAATATGTTCGTGTAGCGCGTTATCCACATATAACCAAAGGACTAGTAAAGGTAAACCTACAAAATAAACAACATTCTGAAGGGAACAAACAAAAATCAAAATAATAACCTGCTGGACTACATTTACAACTTAGTGGATTAAATCTAGTAACAAAACAAGATATTATAATAGGTAAGCTGCTCTAATTCCGGCTGGCCAGATATATACCACCCGGCTAATGTTGCCCACTCGTGTTCCCCCCCTCAGGCCAATGTGCTGGAGCGCAGCGTGCAGTTCTTTTATTATTATTATTTGACTGAAGGCGCAGCTTGCTGTGACTGCGGAGGTTCATAAAACGAGTGCATGCCCTTCGTCCTAGCTCTATATATATAGACAGAGTGCCTGCTCTTCCAGATTACACTCTCGGCAAAACCAAAAATTAGCGAACCTTGGCCGCTCAATGTATGGTCCTGCTGATTCTGAGGACTTCGTCCCATAGCTCTATGCCACGACCTTCGTCTCATGTTGAATGAGTGGCACCGAGAAAAGAAAGCTTACATGGCACTGATGTGAGTTCACCTTGTTGGTATCTAGAGGTTACGTGTAAGCACAATGAAGAAGCATGTGCTACTATTTAAGTTCACCTTTTGGCAACTAAGCATTTTGTACAAGCTACCAAATTAACACCACATATATGGCAAGCTGTACAAGCTTAGATGTAAATTAAATCATCTACACTCTATATACTACCTCCATTCTAAATTATAAGACTTTCTGGCTTTTCTTGATACATTTCCTTTACTTTGCATCTAGACATAGTGTATAACTAGATGCATAATAAAGGAAATGCATCTAGAAAAGCTAGAAAGCCTTATAATTTGAAATGGAGGGAATACTTCTTACTGTGCACCTTTGAATGCTTCTGATTCAAGTATTTTAGTGTCTCGTCCTGTTGTCTCTTGATTTATCCTAGTGTACAAAAGTAAAACAAAATATTGTGTTTCTTCTTAGTGTACAGAAGTTTACTCCCTACTTAATGATGAGTAGATGCATGAGTCCGTACATGCACCATATATACAGAAAAGCTATGTAGATGTCCTAATGAAATCACATATGCCTATAAATATTCAACATATAAATCCTATTGGTTACTATAAACGCATGAAGTAGTCTCTCTTCCTAACACTCAATATGTCATTGCAATATTATTTCAAGCAGAAAAGAAACTAAGCTATATCAGAGCCCAAAATCCAATGCAAGGCGACTGAAATGAGTGGCATCAAGAAATGGATGATCACGTAGGTATCTTTTGAGTTCACTGGCGGTGCAGCTCTGACATGATTTTGTAGTGATCAGTGTTGTTTGAGGAGCGCTGATAGCCGATGAAGCCAACAAGGTTCTAATTGGAGTTCTGGATCCGAGGCTATCATGCTTGCGGTGGGGACTATTGTTGCAGTCACGCTTACACGAACAAGGAAGGAACATAAGTTTGAGCAACATCATAGCAACAGTAGCAAGAGGTGCAGCTTGGGTTCTAGGCCATGCCTGGTCTCCAAAGCATGCCAAGTTCATTCAGTACTATTGACTTTTAATCGGACCATATAAAAATGTGATTTTCATGAACATTAAGCCTATTATTAATCTAAACTTGAATTTTTTCACAATTCGATCCCAAACCTTGAGCTGATACCTTGCTCTACCAACTGGCCATGCAATCATGCCTTCGGTCCATATTGCTATCCGCGGACACACTCCTCACCCTCACCCCATGAATTGGTAGGCTAGATTCATGCAACTAACTAGGTTTTCAATGTCAACTGTAATGACGCTTCTAGTTCTCACATAGAGGCTGTCGAGTAAGCAGCCACCAAATTAAACTATTGACTCTGAAATGTACTTGGCCTCTCGGCTAGATATAGTGACACAGTTCATATAGGTTGCTTCTAGGACGTTGGAATGCTCTTGCACATGTTCAAATCAATGGCCTTCCATGTCCCAATTGCTGAACCCCTAGGAACTTGATGTTTCCAGAGCCACTGAAGTATGTAGATAATATATATGATTGCAACCTAGATGTTCTTTTATCTTGTGTGGTACATATTGTTGTACGCATTACGCAGCATGTGCAGTCAGTCCACGAGAGAGAAATGAATGCGTTTGGTGGGTGCAAAAAGGTTCCCAACTTCGACTCCCCATTCATTCTGATCCATCCAAATATTATATATCCTTGTTACTTGACAAAAAATCCTCATCTACATCCAGTATTTTTAGCATGCATGAAGAATTCCCATCATCCACCAATCATAGTATGTTTGCTATGGTGATATCCTTAGTGCGGCTTATCTTTGCTTGTGGACACAACACACACACCATACTTACTCTTGAAATATAGAACTCCATTTTGGTGGCATCCATGGACCCATATTGTGTGGTGGGTCAAGGTCATGCATGCATGGTCTGGATCTCACTCTCTGACTGTTGGTGCATTTATTTTAGTATCCATGTCTATGTATGGGAAGCATCTGGAATTGGGTGTGCTCGGGTTCATTCCAATACAGTAACCAAGTTCGATGTAGTTCCTCGAGGATTTTGAGTGCAGCTAGCAATTGAATCATCTGGCTACGATGATTCTTGAGCCATCCATACTGTGGGTCTATGCTGCGTACACACAGATACACAGGGCACAAGTACGAGGACGACACACCAAAAGGGGTGAGGTGTTGCATCTAAAGGTGGGCATGTTTGATTCACGGAGAAAACCAGATCGGATCCATCCATATCCATGTTATTGAACTTGAAGAGGGACACTCAATAGCCCTATTTGAATTATCAGTTTGATTCATATGCTGTGGTGGATATTATGGGTTCACCCATTTGTGTATATAATATAGATACTAGTGGAAAAATGCACTTGTGGCACGCACCACACATGCTATGAGAAATATTCATGCACAATAGATGAATATTAATAAAACTTTCTGTGTGCCAATTCATATATATTGTACGATAGGAAACATGGCATTATATAATAACTTCATATCTTCTTGTTTTTTTAAGAAGCAAACCAAAACAATATATTTCATTTAGAGAAGATCTTGTCGTCGACCCATTGTCTTCTCTCTTTTTTTTTTTTGAAAAGTCTACAGGGGAGAGAATCCCCACCTGCTTTTGTATTCAAGTTTGGCTCTCAAAGCCTGAGTGTTTTGGTTACATGACATTGTCTTCTCTTCAGAACGACATCGACTGCAACATACATTATTACCGCCTTGCAGAACTGTTCGGTTTACCTGCCACAACCAAGTGTAGCAACAGCTAATCCATATCAGTATACAATTAAATGCCATCTAGTTTTTCCTATCCATTGTAGACTACTTTTTTAGTCCAATAGGTTGAGTTAAAAGAGTCAACAATCTCAGATCTGTACCATTAGAATGCATTTACATTAAATGCTAAGCATCATTATATCCAATCACAAAGCTAAAAAGATTTTGGAAACGAAGCAAAAAAAAGTAGCTCAGCTGGAAGTCAAGATAAAACATCTTCTACCAAAGTCCATCAGCTTGTGCATCTTCTTCCTTCCAACTCTCGGTTACCAGAGTTACACAAAAGTAATGTCCCACTACAAAAATTCACAAATTGCAACAATGTGCATGAAACTGCAAAGTAAATAAAGCAGTACCCCCTTATCCTGCTTATGTACTCTATTGTTTCAGTTTGCACTAATCTGGTTTGACAATATGATATCCATAACATTGTTTTCTTAATTTATTATTACAGCGGGCTTGTCTTAAATACATATCAGTTGGCATCAGCTTACCTATGCAGACCTCTGTTCAATGGCAATTTCTAGCGCAAGTACTTCTGAAATAAAGGGCAAGACATGTTATTGTTTATACTTATTAGCTTTAAAATTTTCTTCATAAGAGAGAATAACCAATGAATTGCCGAATGAAGAAAAACATTGCACCATGTGCGCACCATCTTAGCAGTGATATTCAGTTTATTCTAATTGCCTTTGAATGGAGTTGTGTTGTTCGGGTAGAATATGTCATTGACAAACTTGTACACTTGCGGAAAGAATGCATATTTACAGTTATTTCTTAAGAAACAAATGTCATATACAGTTCAAATTTCGGTGACAAATGAAGCGTTGTACGTCAGCAAGGCGCAGCGATTTGAAGTGCCGTGCCTTCGCGATGCGTGGCATGGGGATTCATGGGTCCACATCGAGGGCGAGGCAGTTCAGTATGGAATAAACGGAGTAGGCGTCGAGGCCGGCCCTTTGCTGCCTAGCAGCCGAGCGGCCTGACCGGCGTTCAGCGGTTCAGGGGCCCATTGTTGGTCTAGGTGCCGGCGCTCCTCAGCGGCGGTCATTCCCCGGTTGTGTGTCGTCCCGTTGATTGGCAAGCAGGCCTGCCCTGCCTCCCGTCATCCACCATTTTTACGTACGGTTTGGTGCCGCACCCACGGGTCGCGACTGGCGACTAGGAAGATGGGGTTGCAGGGGTGGGTATGTAATCATCAGTCTGTGCAGAAAAAAAGTGGAACACCCCATCATCTAGGGCTCGTTTGTGTGCTTTTGTAAATTAACCCACTTGCGTTTAATCCCACTATGTAACACCTGTGTTTTTGCATCATTTTGAAAATCACTAAAAATTTGAACTTTTTGAATAAAACTAAAACTTGATTTATTTCTCCGCCAAATGAAACCCTAATTTCGAAAAACCCCTGCATTGAAAACCCTCACCATATAGAAAATTAGGAAACCTTGTTTGTTGCTTGTGAGCTTATGGTGGAAAATAGATACGTGCATAATTTAGATTATAAATTATGGAAGCAAGCATGAGAAATATTTTACAAATTATCTCTAGGAAATAAATTATCGGGACACATGTAACTTGCCATATGTATATATGTATATATATATTTAAATGGCACAAGTGGATAAATATTCTCCAAATATAAATTTAGGGAATATAAACATAAGTGCTGGAATGAATAAATACATATATAGAAAATATATATATACACACATAAGTTAATCAAAGAAAGAGGAAGGGAATAAGAGAAAGGAAAAAGGAAAGAGAGATAAAATCAGAAAACCCACTTGGGCTCCCTGTCTTCTTTTCCCTCTCTCTGGCCCGGCCCAACCAGCCTCTCCTTCCACTTCCCTTTCTCTCTAGCGCCAAGCAGGCCGCCCACCGGAGCCGAAGGGGCGAGCCTAGGGACGAGGCGAGCCCAAGCCGAGGCCCGCTAACGCCCGGTCGCCGTCTTCCATCGACCACGACATGGAGACACCGCGGCCCCGCCCGCTGCCCGTGTCGCTAGGACGAGGAGGCGGCGACCCTCACACAGCGCCATCATCGACCGATGCGTCAAACCACCACGTCGTACAACACCCTTGGCGCCGTGTCCACAAGCACAGAAGTAGCCGTCAACGCCCACAACTCTTCCACGGACCTCGCTAGTGTGATGCCAGCTGCCGGTGACAAGACCGCACGATGACCCAGACGCACCAGAGCTGGACGGGAGTGCCACGCAGCGCGACGCGCCCTGCGATGTCCCCGAGCACAGCAGCTCTGCTCAACGGGCACAACACGGCCAGACCCCGGGCGGGACATTGCCGCCATGGCGGTCGGCACCCACGACCGCCACGACAAAACCACTCGCCGAGCCAGCTTGCCGAGAGACACGGCTTAAAAGCGAAAGCAGCGAGCATGCCGGACTCAGCTGGAAACCGTAGCCATGCAGAAATGGTCGGAAAAGATTGAGACGGCGTGAAGAAAATATCACCGGCGAGAGCCCGGTGGCGCGGCCTATAAATACCCCCCTCCGCCCACCAATCCACCTCGCCCCTTCCACTCTGTTGGGGGGAGGACGAATCGTGCCTACCCCCCTACGGTCGGCCCAGGAAACCAAGTCCTGAGACATGGCGAATGCGAGGACATTCGGATACCGTTGGTTGTCGGACGGTCCAATTTGGTCCCGGAACTACCGGGTTTCGGCCCGGCCGGACGAATCCGGGAGCATTCGCTGTTGCCCGGGTCGGACGTTCCACGGGCCCGACTTGGGGGAGGAGTCTCAAGGCCCGAATCCCGGAGGATTCGCCGACAGCGGTAAACTGGGTGCTTTCGCCCTTCACGGTGAAGGGGCCCGCGCAAAAGCGGGTCGGGAGCGCCGACGGACCGACGGGAGGTCGCCACTCGACTTGGGAACCGAGGGCGAGGGCTCTCGTGTTCGAACGCGGATGGTGTAGTGCCGAATGTTCCCGGTTTCGCTTGCAGGTACTCACGGCTCTTCGGCGGGGGTCCCATCAGAGGAGGAGCTGGACGGGATGAAAGGACCGGGTTGCCCCTGTACGGCGGCAACAAGCGTCTAGTTCCTGGTAGTGCTTAGGGGTACAAATGGAATTGTGAATAGTCTACGGACTATAAATAGGCCCCAAGGGCCATTGTAAAAGGGGAGAGTTGAAGATCAATACAAGAGAGCGTGAGTCTTGCATTCGCGTGCCAAATCTGCCATCGGTCTCGTCTCTTTGGGGTAGCCCGCTTTTGGGCTACACCAACATTGGCGCCCACCGTGGTTGTGCGAGCAACCCATGGCTGGGCGAGGCAGATCCAAAGCAGCACCGGCTACAACAACCAGATCTACTCCGGCAGATCCACCTTCAGACCCGCCGGGCGAGGTCGTCATCCCGACGGGCCATGAGGCGAGCCACCGGGCCAGAAGCGACTACGGGCCAGGGTCCCTCCGAACCAACGGGTCCCGAAATCGCAGAAGAAGCGGAAGATTCGGATGAAGACCTTCAGGGAGAGCAGGAGCCGCCTCTCAACTCTCAGGAGGAGCGCGCCAGGTTAACCGAACAGTTGAGCCTCAGGCAGGCAGAGCTTAGGGAGCTAAGGGCTCAGAAAGAGGCAATGCTAAAAGGAGAAGCAGCGAGGCGGAGAGAGGATTCGGCCCGCGAAAGCAACTGAGACGGGGCCGAGACGGAAAAGCAAAATCTACCCGAGAAATTGCTCGGAGAAAAGAACGCAAATAAAGGTCACGAGGGCGAAAGGGCCATCTATGAAATAGATGAGGAAATCGACCCGGTCTCGCCACTTGCTCCGGAGCTGCAGCAATGTCCATGGCCAATAGGATATAAGCCCCGATTACCATCGTTCAACGGCAAGACAGATCCTAGAAAATTCATTGCAAGCTATGAAGCCGCAGTACATTCGGCAGGAGGAGATTCGGATACTCGGCAAAGTCTCTTATCATGGCAGTAGAGGACATCGCGCATGAATGGTACATAGCTCTTCGCGCGCTGTCCATAAAAAACTGGGAGCAGCTAAGAGAGCAGCTGATCATAACCTTTGAAGGATTTCGAGCTCTAAAAAAGGGAACCAGAGATTTCCTAAAGCTTAAACAGGAGGATGGAGAATCGCTCACACAATATCTAGAAAAGATAGTGCAGCTCCGAGCCCAGACGCCGAATGTGTCAGACGAAGTAGTCATAGCAGCAGCAATTGAAGGCATGACCATAGGCCAATGCGCGGCGCAACTCGATAGAGAGGAACCCAAAACACTAACGGAGTTATATGATCAGATCAAAAAGTTTGCCAAGTCCGAAGAAGGATTAAAAAGAAGGAAGGCAGCACGGAAGGATGAAAAACAGCAATCAGCACACCCGAGCACAAGCAACAGCCAGAAGAACGGCAAAGCCCCACGACCCGTCAACAACGTGCAGGAGGATTCTTCGCAGGTCGTCGAACCCAGCCTGGAACCAGGGACCGGCGAGGGCTCAAACCCTAGATCAAACTCATCCAACAGGGGTGGCCGAAACCCAAGAGGTAGAGGACGAGGCCGAGGCCGGGACGGTCCCAGGGTACCATATTGTTTTGTCTGCGGAGAGAATATGGGCCATTTCAGCCGAGACTGTAAGTACGGGCAAATGGCCAGAGAGCAAAAGTCTAAAGACGAAAGCTCACAGGGTAGCCAAGCCCCAAAGCATGTGTTTAATACAAGAGAAGCAGCGGGTGTGCAGCCGAATGCGTACTTCGGCTATCAAAATACTCAACTGCCACCACCGCCCCCGTTAGTACAACAGGCACCCGTACTTCCGGCTCATCATAATCAGTACTCCTGGAACTACCCAGGCTACATTCCACAGGCTCAGCCTCCTTCAGTGGCGGCTTCCTCGCCGGCGAATCTAGAGCAGCCACCACAAAACGTGCATATGAAGCCTAAGGGCAATCAGGAGAATAGAACAGTAAACTCCGTGCTCCCATCCCAGGGACACATCTACGCAATCACAGGCGGATCAAACCTAGAACATGAAAACAAACGTGCTAGAAGAGATTTCGTCAGAAGAGTGCATACAGTAACACCGAAGCTGCCTTTGAACAGACCGGCATGGTCAATGATCCCAATCACCTTTAACGAAAGCGACTTCCGACTAAGGGATTACCCACATACCGACGCATTCGTCGCGAACCGCCAATGTAGACCAGTTCACCCTTCACAACATCTTGATAGACAACGGAAGCTCAGCAGACATTCTGTTCATCAAAGCATTCCAGAGTATGAATATGGAAAAAAGAACATTGCAACCAGCGGGTAATGCCCTGTTCGGTTTCGGAGGAAAAAGAATAGACGCAATTGGGAAAAAGGACATTGCAGTTACTTTCGGCGAAGTCGGTTTATGCCGAACTGAGATCATCACATTCGACATAGTCAACATAGACTATCCCTATACAACAATCTTTGGAAGAGGAGTCATAAGCAAGTTCGACGCTGCAATTAAGCAGAGTTTCCTATGCATGAAGATTCCATCCCCTTTCGGCATCATAACTGTCTGGGGAGACCAGGAAGCGGCCCGCAAGATAGATGCAAGACCAATACCCGGGTCCGGCATGATCAATGAGGTGGCGAAGCGTAAAAGGGAAAACGACGAGGAAGAGCAATCGGAACCAGAATCCGAAAAGATCAAAGAGCCGAAAGTAGAGTCAGCTGAATGCATCGAGAGGGTCCCAATATCGACTATAGGCCCCGAAAGAGAAATAATAATCAGTTCAGAACTCCAACCGGGTGAAGCAGCTCATCTGTGCGCATTTCTTGACTCCAATTCGGACGTTTTCGCCTGGTCAGCAGAAGACCTGAAGGGAGTAAGCCGAAACCTAGCCCAACATAATCTAAATGTGTTAGCAACAGCAAAGCCCAAGAAGCAACGACTGAGAAAATTGTCGGAAGAAAGAAGCGCTGCAGCAGCAGCCGAAGTCCAAAGACTTTCGGACGCTGGAGTAATCAGGCCTGTGCAATACCCAGAATGGTTGGCCAATGTAGTTATGGTTCAGAAAAAGACATCCGATCCCAACAAGAAGAAATGGCGAATGTGTGTAGATTTCACCGATCTGAACAAAGCATGTCCCAAAGACCCATACCCACTCCCCAGAATAGATACCCTAATTGACCTAGCCTCGGGATGTGAGAGAATGAGCCTGCTTGACTGTTTTTCCGGATATCATCAGATACACCTGAACCCGGAAGATGAAGAGAAGACAAGTTTCATCACACCAGGAGGGACGTATTGTTTCAAGCGAATGCCGGAGGGTTTAAGAAATGCCGGATCCACCTTATCCAGAATGTCGGACGAAGTGTTCAGAGAACAGAAGAAAAAGAAGAATCTTGTAACATATGTAGATGACATAGTCATGATCAGCAGTTCCAAGGACTCGCATATCAGCGACCTAAAGGAAACTTTCACAAATCTGAGACGAAGTGGACTCAGGCTAAACCCAGAAAAGTGCATTTTCGGAATCACCAAGGGCAAGATGCTAGGCTGCCTGGTTTCGGCCAGAGGCATAGAGGCGAATCCAGACAAGATTGCAGCAATCATAAATATGAAACCTCCGGATAGCCGAAAGAAAGTCCAGAGGCTCACAGGTCGACTAGCAGCTCTTAGCAGATTTATCTCAAGGTCAGCCGAAAAAGGCTTACCTTTCTTCAAGGTGCTAAAGGACAGTGCGGATTTCCAATGGGGTCCCGAACAACAAAAAGCCTTCCAGGATTTGAAGGATTATCTCACCAGCCTGACAACGATGACGAAACCATCACCAAAGGCAGAGCTATTGCTGTACTTAGCGGCATCACCAGTCGCCGTAAGCGCCGTCCTCGTTGAAGAAAAGGAGTTCGAAAACAAGCTCAAGCAATTCCCCATCTACTATGTATCCGAAGCCCTATCAGCAGCCAAGCTAAACTACTCAGAACTAGAGAAGATAGCTTACACAGTCCTAATGGCAAGCCGAAAGCTGCGCCATTACTTCCAAGCACACAAGATTCGGGTGGTTTCCTCCCAACCTTTGGAAGCCCTCTTCAAAAACAGCGAAGCTGTGGGCAGAATAGGCAAATGGGCCGCAGAAATAAACGAGTTTGTGATAGATTTCGAGCATAGATCACCCATAAAGTCCCAAGCAATTGTGGATTTTATAGCAGATTGGACTCCGGCAGCCGAAGGCAACACAACCGTCTTTGACGAACCCGTTTGGACAGCATACTGTGACGGAGCCTGGTGCGACAAAGGAGCTGGGATTTCGGCAATCTTAACACCTCAGCGGGGTCCATCCATCAGATACGCAGCCAGGTTACAATTTACAAGCACCAACAATACGGCAGAGTACGAAGCTGTACTGCTAGCCCTCCGAAAGCTAAGAGCAATGGGCGTCAAGAGATGTATCATCCATACCGATTCACAGGTAGTAAGCGGACATTGCAAAAAAGAATACACAGCCAGAGAGCCGGTCCTAGCCAGATACTTACAAGCTGTAAGAGTAATGGAAAAGCATTTCGCGGGTTTCTCCATAAAATACATACCAAGGGGAGAAAACAGGGAAGCTGACGAACTGGCGAAAGCAGCGGTACTCGGCATACCAACCCCACGGATGTGTTCTTCCGGCAACTTTCGACTAAAGCAATAAGAGAAGAAGAAGAAGAACCTAGGACCATTCACGTCATTGCAAGTCACGACTGGAGAAGCCCAATATTCGCCTTCCTCACAGGGACATTCGAACCCGAGACGAAACATGAACAGCAGCGGATGGAGTCTCGAACCAAGCATTACTCCATCATAAGGGGGGAACTGTACAAAGATGGCATTGTAGCGCCCAAACTCAAATGCATCAGTCTGGAAGAGGGACGAAAGCTCCTCGACGAAATCCACAGTGGAATGTGTGGAGCACACGAGAGGACCTCACGAAATAGCTCATAGAGCAATGAGACAAGGGTTCTCTTGGCCATCACCGCAGAAGACGCGAAGCAATTAGTGAGAACGCGCGAAAGCTGCCAGATGTTCGCTAAGAAGCAAAACGCCCCGTCCAACCCCACCAAGTCAATAGTACCCACCTGGCCTCTCCAACGCTGGGGAGTGGACATAGTGGGACCATTACCAACGGCTCCGGGCAGCGTGAGATTCGCAGCAGTTGCTCTGGAATACTTCACCAAATGGATAGAAGCAAGACCGTTGGCAAGAATCACTTCAACAACCCTAATCGGTTTAGATGCGGCAAGCAGATAATCCGCCGATTTGGGGTTCCATCCTACATAACTGTGGACAACGGCAAACAATTTGACTCAACTCAGTTTCGGAATTTCTGTGAGGAGCTCTCAATCAAATTGACATTCGCCTCAGTCTATCACCCGCAGAGCAACGGAGCGGTCGAAAAGGCCAACGGACTAATCTTCACATCCGTTTCCAAGTCCTTGTGGGACGCCTTGAGGGAAAATGGCCAGCTGAGATGACCGTAGCTGTGTGGGGTCACAACATCTCCAGGTCTCAAGCAACCGGTTTCACCCCGTTTCGCTTA
The DNA here is from genome assembly GCA_015847255.1 of Hyparrhenia diplandra. Lineage (NCBI taxonomy): Eukaryota > Viridiplantae > Streptophyta > Magnoliopsida > Poales > Poaceae > Hyparrhenia > Hyparrhenia diplandra. Next base: position 13,264 of record JADLZK010003834.1, read on the forward strand.
CTTTACGGGGAAGAAGCCGTAACACCCGAAGAACTTAAGCTGGGTTCATTTCGCACACAAATAGCGGATGTAATAGAAGTACAAAGGTTTGTAGAAGCCGACACCTGAATTTCGAAAGTTGCAAAAGAAAGAACCTCGACAACTACCACAAGGAGACCAAAAGTCTGGCAAGACAAGAAAGTCTTTGCGCAAAAAAACATCTACCCCGGTGATCTCGGCCCTAATCCGACATTCGGATAAGCGGGGGCAAGCTACAATCACAATGGTATGGGCCTTTCATCGCCGCAAGCACGGTCGAGCCAGGCGTGTTCGTCTCAAAACGGAAGAAAGGTGACGAAACCACCCACACGTGGAACGCGGATAACCTCCGTAGATTCTATGCGTGGCGAATGCTCCGTAACGGAGTTGTAATTTTCCTTTTTTATTTTTCATGGTGCGTAAAAGTTAACGTCACGAAACCACTTTGGGTTGTGCTCTTTTTTCCTCACGGGGAAGCCCTCTCAAGGGTGTGAGGTTTTTTAATGAGGCAACCTGAAAACACTAGGTCGTAAACCCATTATAAAGGTTTCTTTCCCCAAGCTTATCATTCGTTTAAACAAAAATTAGAGCCGAAAGCAAGAAGTGACTAAGTCACACTTGTCACATTTGGCAAAAATCTTGCCCAGAGAGGGTATATGCCGAAGAGATCAGCAAACCAAGGCGGATAGCCAAAAAAGCGAAGGTCAAAAAGGACCGAATGTCAGGAAGATGTCCGAAAGCGACAACTTCCAAAAACCGAGGCAGAAAATCTCGGTTAGCCCGAAACCTGACCAAAAGGTCAAATCGGGCAATGAGCGGAGGAACCCGCCAAAAATCAAAACAAAGGACATAACCATTCCATACCCAGAAAGAGAGGCAGGGTAGGTACTAGAATTTAACAATAGTACAATCGCAATAATCACTCCAAGGCCGCAATCAAAAGCAATCAGGACAATAAAGTCCCAAGATAGCGCAAGGACAGCGAAAACCACTATAAAACAACACCCAGGGGTAGCGTTTCTAACAAGATAGCACAGCGAGAACGCTGTTTAGAGAATACGCGTAGGTAGCCACCTAGAACAATGAAGAGAAATTGCGGTCTCAAAGGGCATAGCCCAGCTTCCTTAGGATTGAGAGGAATCGGGAAAGGGCACCTTACATTCGGTCATATAGAGTGAGACAGCTGAATAGTGAGTGGTTCCGTAAGTCCACCAGAGAGATGCTGTCATGAAAGAGCTTGCACAGAGAGGATATGACTCCTAAGAAAGATGTCCTAATCAAGCGCTGAGGACGACTCTTGCACATCCATGATTACTCAAGGTGGTTAACAACATCTGGGTTCCAGCAAACCAGCGTCTAAGCTCGCTCGAACATCAGAAATCTGAAGCGCCGAATGCTTCGGGAAAGCCCGAGTCATCATTCCCTATTGTGAAAGACCAGCTTCGCAGGTCTGAACATCAGGGATCCGAAGCACCGAATGCTCTGGTCAAACCCGGAACAACTTTCCCCATTGCAGAAATCTGTTTGCCTCAGCAAGACAAAGGTAGCTTCGAAGCTGCTCGAGTGTAAAAGAAGGTGAGCCCGGAAGCGACGAAACGGAAAGCATCCGACCAAAATCCGGCGAACAATCACCCCGTTTCTGACTGAACACTCCAGTTAGATATGACAAAGAATGTAACGGGAGCCACAAGATGGCCGAATGTACAAGATATGTAAGACCAAGGCCTAGGAGCAAACATCCGACAAACAAAGAGCTAAACGTCAAAAACAATACAGCGCGCTTATAAATCAATTAAGTTCCGTTCTCTCGAAAAAGGGGAGGGGGTTTCTTGAATTCAATTAAATTTTCAAAAAAAACGAAACCAATTAGCCCGAATCCAACCAGAGGCTTAATAAGTGCGAATGCTAAGAAAGCATTGAAATCATAAGTTTTCGCTCCCTCACAAGAAAGGGGGAGGGGGTTTCTTGACACAGAATAACTTGCCAGGAAGCGAAACCACCCATACCGACAGCAGTCTGAAACGAACTAAATACAGTTCCTAAGCATGACATCCAAACCCACCATCACCGAAAGTATCGGATACTGAACAAGAATATCTGTCTCAACTTTCACAAGGGAAACGAAACTAAATCCCTGACTTTACAATAGCGATACCTAGGAGCTCCCTCCGGACAGATTTCGTCGTCCACCTCTATTTTTGGTTCCAAAAGCATCCCGCGAACCAAGTTCCTCTGCCTCTCAGAAGGAACGAAACTCCTCCAAAAATCGAGTATCGACTGCCCGTGACGGGCAATCTTTCGTTGACGAGAAGTAAAAAAATCACCCATCCGATCGGGGAACCTTTCCGAAAGTGGAGCCACGATGCGCCACTTATGCCGAACCCGTCACGTTCGACTTTCAAAGGGGCATCATCATCATAAAAGCGAAAGGTCCCCTCCTCGGGAACCCGCCAAACATTCGACATATAATTAAAAAACTTGTTCAAATTACATCACAAGGCCTCGCAGGCCGAAACTCATGATTGTTCAAATATCACTCTACCCTATCAGATCCATCCTCGGGGGTTTCTTGCGGGGGCGTCCTGGCATCCGTAGAGGGGCTGGGATTGTCATCACGCTGCTCGCGGGCCTTCCGTTCGGCTAGATAGGCATCAACCTTGGCCCGAATCACCTGCCTCTCCTCGGCATTCTGCAGTAGAAAACTCCAAATCTTAGAAAAAACAGGCTAACAATGTCGATCGAATCAGCGTTGTGAAGACAACTCACGCTAGCACGAGATTCAGCAGCACGATACAGCGCAAGGATATGGCCCCCGGCTTGCCAATAGCCATCGTAAAACCGACCAGCAACCTCCAGGACAGGGGCGGGAGTCTTCCAATATTCGGAAGCATCCTCTTTCGGCACCACAGCCTCCAGATGCTCGCAGTTGAGCTCATGGAGGGCAGTGCCGAAAGCCCGAAGAGTTTCCAGGGAGGCATAACCTCTCCCGGTATCAATCCGAGCACCCAAGCCGTGCAGCTCCCGAACAAGCCAAGAAAGGGTTTCACCCTCACCAAGCTCGGAAGGAGGCACAACCTCGTCACCAAAGGAAGCCAAAAGGTTCTGCAGGGCTGAAATCCCGGCTTTCGCCTCTTGATCAGTGGCAAGCCTGGCCTCCTCCCGCTGCCTCTTCTCAGACTCAAGCAGCCCCTCTAGCTCCTTCACCCGCCGGTCCAACTCTGAGACACGCTTCTCAGCAGTTTCGGCGCGGTTCTCGGCTTTGGCCTTCAGTGTCGAAGCAGTCTTCAGATCCTTGCGGATCTTCTCAGACTTAGCCTTCTCGGCCTCAAGCGCCTTGCTGCCTTGGCCCTAGAACTGTTTCTCCGTGGTCCGGGACATCGGTATAGACCGCACGTAAACAAGCTCATGAAGTTTAAAGCCGCACAATAAGCCGGAAGCGAAACAAAGAAGGAGACTCACCCCGGTGGCGAAGAAATTGAGAGCCTCAAACAACTTCTGAGGCTCCGTCTTGAGAAGCTCTTTTTCCGTCTGAGGACAGACGAAAGCACTGGAACATTCGTAACCAAGCTTAACGCCTTCCTCCGAGGGAAAGAGGGGCAGCAACCGCGGGTCAACATTTGCAACCACGCGGGCTTCAGAGGATGCTCCTAAACAACGAGCAAGTTCATAAGATTTTTCGCGGCGAGGGCTTAACTCTTCGGAAGAGCTACAGCCCGAATAGACAACAGCTTCTCCGAAATCACTAGAGTCACTCTCCAGGGACAAGACCCCGTGACCAAACAAGCATTCGCTAAAAACGCCGGATGTCTTCATGAATTCTCGGAAGAACCGAGACTTACCAAGGGGTGCTTTCGATGTCGAAGCCTTGACAGCAGCAGAATCCCCAACCTCCCTGATGGTTTTTGGCCGTTTCAGGGGGGCAGGAGGAGCACCGTCAACAATTGCGGCGGCCTTGGAAGGATTCGGGTCCCCCGGCCTCTTGATGGTAGTGAAGTTGGGACCGGCGGAGGTGGTGTCGTCGGCCTCCTTGAGGGTGTCGCGGGGATTCTTGACGTGCTTGGAAGCCATGTCTTCCGAATCGCTCGAAATCACCCGCAAAAGAACGAATGACCGTAAAACGATAGAAGTCGCAAAGATAAAACAATGTTAAAAACTCGACGCTATCGAAGATGCCGAAACCTCGGCTAAGACCCTAGAAAAACACGCCCAGCATCGAGGCGAAGTAACAATCCCGAATCTACGGGTCCGGCCGAATGTAACCTTTCGGCTGCGTTTCCCCGGCACCCTAGCCATCTCGCGACCCACCTGAATATCCCGGTCCTCTTTCCGTCCTCCGGAAGCGGCAGCCTTCCGCCTCTTAGCATGCTCAGCACGAGACGAACCCAACATAACAGATCCTCCCGACGGCTTAGGCTTATGGGCATCCCTTTCGGCCTTAGCTTCGGCAGGAGAGAGACGAGGCGGATAATCTACCTCCATCGCATCAAAGATACGATTAACACGAGCACCTTCACCCACAATCTCCTTTACCATCTTAAATTCCCGAGCAGACACAATGCCGAGAATAGCATTCGCCTCGTGCATCACCCAGGTAACAAAATCCCTGTCCGAATGAAAGCGGAGCGGCCTTCGAGCCTCAACATGAACCGTCTCGTACGTCACATCCACCGGGTTGACGTCAAACTGAACAGAACTACCCAAAGGGCCGACACCCATCGCGACCCACTCCTCCACAAGATCTCGAGTACTTTGTTTCACCAGGGTGGCCAGAAACGCGAGGGTGGCCTCCGCGTCCCCTTCGGTATTCTCAAAGAAATTCGCATGACACTTTCCTCTCATAGGGACCATTCGGCTTGTCAAGCAACTGTTAACCGGTAAACTGGTGCTCGTGGCTCTGTCCTCTGTTAGTGCGCTGACCCGGGCATAAAACCAGTATTCGGTCCATTTTGACCACTTGTTACAAAAGGCGGGAGCAAGCCGAATGTTGTTTTTAGGAATGAAGGTGAAAGCACCAAACTGAACAACACATTCCTGCCCAGTCCGGTCATCACGAATCTTCTTGGGTTTCTTATGGCAAGCATAGAACTGGAAGAAGGTCTCCACGCACAAAGGAGCCCCCATCATCTTCATAGCCCAGACAAAAGCACTGAGACGAGCAAAAGCATTCGGAGTCAGATGGTGTATCTGTAACCCGAATCTATCCAAAACCCCACCGATAAAGGCATCCTCACAGGGCAACCAAAACCCAGCACGGAAGTAATCCTTGAAAACAAGAGCTTCCCCGGGCCGCGGATCCGGATACATCTCGCCCTCAGGAGCCCGACAGAACGATCGGGTCACTCGATCCATCCACCCCTTTCGCATATAATCATCCAGCGTGCTCTCTGAGACACGGGACACCCCAGCCCAATACACCTCTCGAAGCGCCGAGGGCCCTGCATTCTCACCGGATCCCTCTGCAACAGACAAACTGTCATCCTCTGAACCAGCAACGCCCCCGAAAGACACCTCGGGCTCCTCTTGGCCTGTAGATCAAGATCTCCATGAGCCGGAACGTTCCCACCGATGGGCGATCCCTCGATGTCAACGTCCGCGTCAGTCCCGTCCATGACTTGCGGACTAGCATGACTCTCGGATGCAGAGCTATCATCACTGTCGCTGGAATACAAGTGCGGATCAACGCCGGAGTGGAAGCGCATCGAAGCATTAATCTGCAGGCGAATCAGAATCGATGAGCCGCTAGAAGATTCGGAGCCTTTCGAAAGGGAGCCGGATCCCAACGAGATCGGACCCGACATTCTATCGAATCAACAAAACCTAAAATTCAAAAAGAAAGGAAAATACGACGAAAAAGCCCAAAATAAAAAAATAGGAACACAACACAAGCAAAAAGGAACGGATGAAATAAAACAAACTTACAATCAAGGCCGAAGCAACAAGTCGAATGTCCCGAGCTCCAATAAGGCGCCGAAAGCCTCAAATCCGAAGAACACCGCAAGGGCGGGAGCGACAAGGAGCAAATGAGCGGGGGTGAGGCGACCAGTCCCGTTTGAACCCTCTTTTATAAAGAAGGATGCGCGGCACCCGAGGCCACGCCCCATCCCTCAGCTATGGGCACAGAGCCCGAGGAGACGTCGCTTCAACTTCAGACATCAATGCGCAAGATACATACATTTAAATTACATTTAATAAAAGACAAAAACACGCGCAGAAAGGCTCAAGCATTCGACTAGGAGGGGGTTTCTTGGCCGGGCCGAGGAACCGAACCCATGAGCAAGACGAAAGCGGCCTTACTCACGGGCTCGAGGGGCTACTGTTGGGGGGAGGACGAATCGTGCCTACCCTCCTGCGGTCGGCCCAGGAAACCAAGTCCTGAGACACGGCGAATGCGAGGACATTCGGATACCGTTGGTTGTCGGACGGTCCAATTTGGTCCCGGAACTACCGGGTTTCGGCCCAGCGGACGAATCCAGGAGCATTCGCCTGTTGCCAGCGGTCAGATGTTCCACGGGCCTGACTCGGGAGGAGTCTCAAGGCCCGAATCCCGGAGGATTCGCTCGGACAGGCGAAACTGGGTGCTTTCGCCCTTCACAGCTGAGAAGGGGGCCCGCAACGAGCGGGTCCGGGAGCGCGACGGACTTCGACGGGAGGTCGCCACTCTCGACTTGGGAACCGAGGGCGAGGGCTCTCAGGTTCGAACGCGGATGGTGTAGTGCCGAATGTTCCTGGTTTCGGCTTGCAGGTACTCACGGCTCGTCGGCGGGGGTCCCATCAGAGGAGGAGCTGGACGGGATGAAAGGACCGGGTTGCCCCTGTACGGCGGCAACAAGCGTCTAGTTCCTGGTAGTGCTTAGGGGTACAAATGGAATTGTGAATATTCTACGGACTATAAATAGGCCCCAAGGGCCATTGTAAAAGGGGAGAGTTGAAGATCAATACAAGAGAGCGTGAGTCTTGCATTCGCGTGCCAAATCTGCCATCGGTCTCGTCTCTTTGGGGTAGCCCGCTTTTGGGCTACACCAACACACTCCGGGCTCCGTAGCGACGTGGAACACACGGTGCTCGCTTCCCCTCTTTCCCTCCCCCTCTCCTCCGCCCGCCAATCAAATTTCCCCCAATTCGGGAATCCGTCGTTGCCGCCGGTAGGTCATGAGCCCGCCGCCAGGCGGGTGGGCGGGCAAGGAGGCATCCGTCCCCGCAAAGATACGATGAGTGGCGAGGGGAACGGCGAAGGGCTTGGCGGCGCATCACGAGCCCGGCCTGGGACGATGATGATGGGCGGAGGAGGCGGCGCTCAACGGCAGCGCCACGAGCCTAGGCCTGGGGACGACGATGGCTGGCGGAGGAGGCGGCGCTCAAACCCTAGCGGCCGCAATGGCCACCTCTGCGAGATGAGGAGCGAGCGACGGGGAAGGAAATATACTACTGTCGGGACATATTTTTCTTTTTCCCATCCATCAACGTGAATACCGCATACGAGGGAGTTGGCTGGCTCGTGCCTTTTTTTACTCGACATGACCCAAACGGGAACCGGGGATGGACAGGCAAACAAATTCACCTGGTGTTTCTCGTTCCGCGGACACGAGGGTATACCAGAGGTATTTTCATTATCGAAACGAGCCCCTAAGTATCGTCCGTCAGGGACAGGTAAATCTAGGCAGACACGACCGAGAAGATTGTGACCCGTGTTGTCCAATTTATTTGACTTTATAGTACGGATATAAGACAGACGGCAGATTAGAATGCATAAGGATCCGGTTCCTTTTTCAGTAGAATCCGGTAAGGGGGAGGCTATTTTATCTGTGGTTACCATTTCTGATTTTGCATGTGTCTTTCATGTCACTTGTCAGGCAGAGATTGCCAGTAATTTTTTCAAGACTTCTCGTCCTATCAACTCTATGTAATGTTCTAAATAAACTAATGAAAAAGTTTCATTTTCTATAAAGGTTTTACTTGATAGCAGATGTATTCGGTGTAGACAAGATCCTAGCAGAAAAAATAAATTCCCACATGGGTGGGACTATAGTCTTCCATCTCAACTCAACTTCACATATTATCTCCCTATATATACCCTTCTTAGACTGGGAAACTCCACAAGTCACATCCTCTCTCAGATCTCTGCATACATATTTAGTTTCCTCTCTGGATCTATCTCAATGAGGCTTCTATACATCATTAGTCAAGGTGGGATGGCGTCCTGACCAAATGCAATGCGCCAAGGGGTCATATGTGTGGCTCTGTAGCATAGGCATCAGTGGCCATCTGAATCTCCATCTTAAGCCAGGCAGCAGATAGTGTCCATTCTAAGAAGGGAAGGCATCTGAAATTTGGTTTATTAGTTGCAGATGAAGTGCTGCACCATGTCCTCATTTTCACTGTGACTGAACTGATGTAGAATCCATAGTGTCCATTAGTTGGCGAATGTGCGATGCATGCAGCTTGGTAGAGACGTGCCAGCTTTGAAATAAGGGAGTGCCATGTGAGCATGTTAACCAATCCAATGCAAACACTTGTGAAAACTAGTTTCCTGTGCGCTAAATCATCCAGAAACAATAAGAACGCAATGAACACCTACATTTCTCATCCTCGAATGTCTGTGTACGACGGTGCACACATGAGCACCTCTCAGATTTCATTGGATTTGCCTCAAGATTCGTGCAACGAGTTTAGGATTTAGGCTAAATATAGGGTTTAGGGTATACAGTTTAATATAGAGATTAGGGTTTAGGGCTTTATATAGAGATTATGGTTCAAAGCTTAATATAGAGATTAGGGTTTAGGGCTTAACATAAAGATTAGGGTTCAACTTAGTGTTTGGGGTATAGATATTAGGGCTTGATTAGAGATTAGGGTTCAAAGTTCAATATAGAGATTAGGGTTTAGGGTTTAATATAGAGAGTAGGGTTCAATTTAATGTTTGGGGTATAGATTTTGGGAGGTATTTGATGGAATGTTGAAGTTAATCTAATGGAATCTGAGACGGTGCTCACGTGTGCACCGTCGCACCCAGACCGCGTTAGTCTGCAATGGGCATAGGATTTATTGGAGGTTTTTCAAGGCTACCACAGAATACTACATCTTATTTTCATCTGGTTTGATTACTGACTGTATGTGGGGTACTAGTGTATAAACTAATAAGAAATCAATTAGACCCAACTTCGACAAACTGAAGCATTATTTGACAAACTGGAGTGAATGTAACTCAAACCAAGCTGACCATATGCAACTCCAACCAAATCATGTGGATGCGTCTCCAGCCAATTCTAGTGGACGAAACTTGGACAAACACGAGTAGAAGTAACTCCATGGATGGATGAAGAAGCAACTGTAGCCAAGTTACTCAGATTGATTAGTAGTGGTTGTTCTTACAACCACCTTTTCCCAAGGAGCTCTAGAAATTTAGCATTTGTATGGCTCCATGGGGAGTGAGTAAACAATTTAAAATGAAGAAGTTATGATTTCACAGCACCCCTTGTATCTAGTGGTAGTACGCATTAGAAACCGCTACTAGAAAACCCTTTACATGTATACCGTCTCAAAAATTGATCATAAGAGTTGTTTGAATTAGGACATCACACAGAAAAATCAAGCCTATCATTAGAAGAGAAATTTTGCGGTGCATGGAAAAAATGAGAGTCATTCATCCATCTAAATCCAATGTTTGTAAATGTAGTGGAACCTAATAAGCGGAACTTAAGTTGCGGGCCGTAACATAGATTTTTTTGGTGAGGAGCTGGTTTCTAATTTAATTCATATGGGTACAATTGTATTTTTATAGCTTATGATGTCTATTTTGAATGGGGGAAATAGAACCCGAAGCATCCCACATGAGTACGTACATGAAAACAATAAATTTGAAGACTGTACAAGTGCAGTGACCGAACTAGAGGTCATGAGACACTAGTACACGATTGAACTTCCATGGCGGTTATTTTTGATTTTGAGTGGCGGGCATTGAAACCGCCACGCAGCTAGGGTCACAGTTAATCGAACGTTTAACCGTGGCGGTTTCCATGCCCGCCATGCCAAATCGATTAACCGTGGCAGTTTTAATAAGAAAAAAAAATAAAAAGAAAAGTCGAGCCCGCCGGGAGCCCATCTAGGGCCCGTCGCGAGCCCATCCGCCGCCGCCGCCGCCGCCCGATCCGGGCGGATCCGCCACCACGGGCGCCGGATCGAGCCCCCGACGGCCAGGTCGAGGAAGCACGGACGGAGGAGCTCGAGGTGGAGTAGGTCGACGCCACCGTGCTCGATGGGGACGCCCGGATCGCGCGCCCGCCGCGGCCGGATGAGCTTCGCCGTGGCCGCCGCGGTGTCACATGGCGGATCAGCGCCGCCCGCCGGATCCCGCGCCCTTTGCCGGATCCGAAGCGCCGCCGGCCGGGTCCCGAGCGCCCATGTGCCGCCGCCCGCAGCGTGCCGGATCCCGCCGCCGCCAAGGGAGTCCGCGTCATCCCCATGTGCTCCGGCGGGAGCTCCGGCCGCCGCTGGAAGGAGTTTCCGCGCGGGCGCCGCGGTCGGCCTCCCGGGTGCTAAGAGCGGGGGACGGGGTGATTGAGGGAGTGTCTCGAGAGAGAGGGGACGGGGTGAAGGAGAGTGAAAACCTAAGTTCTCGTATTTATATAAGCCTGACAGAGAAGTTGTTAGTGGGCTAAATGGGCTGCTGGACTGGGCCTGATTTAGCGTGATGGTTATTTTTGATTAACCGTGGCGGTTTTTAACAATGCCCGCCACGGAAAATAGGGATTAACCGTGGCGGGCATTGTTAAAAAACTGCCACGGTTAATCGATTAACCGTGGCGGTTTTTCCCCTGACCCGGGGGGTGCCAGACCACCGATTTTCCATGGCGGTTTCTAAAATGCCCACAAAATCAATCCTGTAGTAGTGAGATAAATCACCACATGGATGGGACGATCCATCTCCATTATTAACTCCACTAGCCTTCACATTTGGATACCCCACATATATAGTTGTGTTCCTGTATATTTTGGCCACAGAGCTGTCACCCCACAAACTCATTGCCACGGCAGCTGACCTTTGGTAAGGTCATTCAGGGTCAGGAACCACAAGTAGTATACAGTATTCTTGTGGCTTGGAAGCCACAACGAGTGTAGCATCGGAGGTCTTCATCTTGTCCATAAATCATGCTACTTTTTCTTGTATAGGCATGGGAGGAATCTGGAAATCGCCGTTGTCCACTTTTTGCTATGTATCCACTGTAGATGGTCAACTGCTTTAAATCAGGCAGGCATGATCAACCACGAAGGATGAAGTCACTTGCTAGAGATGGAATTGTTGATGTAGAGTGTGCATGATCCTATTCTTCAGTAATGCACAAAATATAGTGTCCTTTTTACGTATACGAGCCATCAAAAACTGTGAACATCCACACGTCTTTACTATGTGATGCACTCACCAATATGTAGCTCCTATCAATTTCTTAACGTGAGGCCGACAACTGAAAATTGTTGTTGATATTTTTTTGATCCTGGGAGTGATCAATCTATTCATGGAGACAATGGAGACACCGGAACCCATCTTACTTGCCATTGCAAGATACAACCTGGCGGAGACATTCCTGGTGAAGCAAACACAAAGTTCCTTTTTGCTGTTTTTGCATCAGTTCCCAGGTCAAAGCCACATGGCCGAGACCTTCCCGGTGAAGCAAACACAAAGTTAATTAACCATCAATTTGTTGTTTTTGGAATGCTCAAACTTCTTTTTCTATCAACCCTAGGTGAAAACATTTACTATAAAAGAATGATCAGAAGGGACGGGAATGGGCCACCTTAAACCTGTCAATGGATCTGGCATGTATGTGGCCTCAAGACTAGTAATTTCAGGGGCCATATATAGGTTGACCCATTTTAACTATGCTCCCAACATGTAGCACGAGTTGGCCCAAATACTTTCTTACTGGATACAGTCATAACATCTTTTTAGAGACTTGTCAACGCCCTGCATTTAACAAGGAGACCTGCATTCAACACATTACAACATCTCTGCCCAAGATGTGGAGATGCTTGCTTGACTACCATATATATAGAAACTAAGTACATGCAAGCTGAGAGAAAGCAATTATATTGACCTCATCAAAAATATGTGTACGTGTTAGTCTGTATATGAGCTAGCCAATATGTGCTCCTGCTATATGTTACAAGCTAGGCACCCCAAAAGCCACCGTATATATCGGAGGCACTATCAGAAGAATGATTTTCAAGGGTGGACACTCGCCGGGATATGGCCATTTACGGAGGCGCAGTCCCTAAATGTTCCAGCCCCTCTTAATCAGACAGGCTATCTCCAAAATCGTTTTTTATGCTAGCAAATTGGAATTGAAGACCCCTTTCAAAGTTTTCTTGGATTTGATTGTGTGATGATGAACCGCACTTAATTTATTATAGCATTATCTTACTATTATTAATTGGAGGCTCCAACGGAGCGTCCACGTTAATTCTCACCAGACGCGCTAGAAAAATAGATAAATGCTAGAAATTCTCACATTAATTAGAAACATCTAGCCATTGAATCTAAAGTCTCTCGCGATCGCAACCATTAGATCTATTTTATGTTTCTAAAAAATTACCCACCTCTGCCATTATTAGAAATTAAAAAGAATAAAATCCATTATTTATCACCTAACCACCAAATAATTAGTCAGGTCAAATGAATTAATCTGGCCGCATGTTCCTTCGTGCTCCCTTGCAAACGCCGCCGCCAAGTTGTCCGCTCCCGCAGGTGAGTGCATGCATGCATGGTGTGCCTCATCAAGTTGGAGTTGAGGACCACGACAGGGTCAAGACTCTGGATGCTACGCATTCCATCCGCATCTAGCAGGATGCTGTATAGGGCGGACATGGGGAAGGACGGCGATGTTCGGGCACCGGTGCAGGAGGCCAATTGCTCTTGGTAAGACCCCTGTTGACTTTCCTCTTCCTCTACTATGACACTATATTTACCCGCTAGAGCAATTTGGGAAGCCACAATTGAATAACAGCAGGGAGCATAATTGTTGCAGCCATGCATAGCACGACGCTCACGGCAACATCATGTTGATACAGGCAGTGAGTCTCCTACTGTTAATTTCTTTTTTGTTTTGAGTTTTGACTATAATGGATTTTATATCTTTTCATAATCATCACTGCCAAATTATCTGCAAAATAATTCGGCAGTGAGTCCTTTTGTTCCGAGTTTTGAGTATAATTGATTTTATGCCTTTTATAAGGATCACTACCAAACTATCTGTAAAATAATTCAGGTGATATGGCCTTAACCTTTGAGCATGATATTTCCCAAAATTGGGTGAGGTCCTCCATGTATTAGAGCTGATATTGAAACAAGAGGGCATCTTTAAGGAGCAATGGTGCTGGAGCTCTACTTGAATCTGCACCTCTGTAAAACAAAGCTTAAGGTCAATTTACATCCATATCAGGTAGTTACCCATGTTCTTTCTTGATTTATTTATTAAATTTAAACTGGTGACGGCAAGCTCATAGGTCTATCGATTAAGAACTCACCCAATGATGTAGCAAGGACTTTTACCTTCTCATGTGTTTGGGGCATATGCTTGAATTGGTTGTGTCTACGTGGGGCTGGGGGTAGGGGGAGTCAATTAAATTTAGAGACCAGAAGTGTGTTTTGTTGCAAGGATTACCAAGGACAGGATGCATGGGGGCAAACCAGATTAGTAGTTGTTTGGTTTTGGGGTCTTACTATTACTAATTGAGGCTCCAATGGAGGCACCACGTTGATTTTCACCAGACGCTATAAAATAAAAAAAAAAGATAAATCCTAGAAATTCCCACAATAATCAGAACATCTAGCCGTCAGTTTAATAAGATTTAACCATCATGGTCAATAATAACCATTGGATCAATCAGTTGGATTTTCTAAAAAATTACCCACCACTGCCATTATAAAAAATAAGTAGAACAACTTTCTAAATCGTTTAAGGAAATTCCCACTTTCTATGGTTGTTTTCCCGATAACACATCTAATCTAAACCGAGCCTGTCATTCTTTTAGCAAGCTTCTCCCCATTGCTTCCATGCATCCCAATCTAATCTAACGAGACCTTGGTTTTTTCAGCAAGCTTCTCACGTTGCTCTCCATGGCGTTCCAATATTCTCCTACCGGCGGCGCTCCACATATGCATGCCAGTCAAAGATGGCTTCATCTATATATAGCTGTGTCACGGATGCGAAAAGTTGTTCTGATAGCTAGGACGACAAATAGACGGGCATGAGAATTGTGTGCTGTACATAAGTACATCATAGAACTCCTACCAGAGTTTGAGGATTGATGTCTCGGCGATGCCTATATGGACCGCGTGGTCTATCATCTATCTGTGTGCAGTGATCGAGCCAGTGAGGCTTGTGGACATGCATCATCTGTTCGATTGTTCCACAACTCCACATGACGCCGGCCATTGCAATTGACAGGCGCAATATAACTGAGTGCATGCGTTGGGAGTACTACACACCGCCATGTCCTCTTCTTAATCTACCAGATGAAATCTCATGGGTGGAGGCAAAGTGCCAAGGTCTGGAACTACAAGGTGCAGGAGACATATCAGCATGCATATCTGGTGGCATAAATCTGGTGTAGTCCCTAGATATCTCATCCATGAATCATTTTCCATGCACTGCCTCATCGCTGTTGATCGTCACTGTAGAAACAGAGATGCTTAGCTTGATCTGAAGATTAAATCATCACAGGCTATGTATCAACTTAACGACCTCCAAGATGGGCAAGGATGCACACCAATGGAATATTGCGAGCAAGAGCAAGGTAACTGTTAGACTGACAAATGAGTGTACAAGTTCAAGGTGCCAGGCATCAAGGTACGTAATTAATCCATGCACATTAATGAAACAAAGTATGGATTCAATTTCAAACTTATTTACTATTTGGGAAAAGGAAATCGAAGCATCTATGCGTTAGGATCTGTTTGGATGACAACCGAATTATTACAACCTGATTATGCATAGAATTATTAGAATTTGAATTATGAATTAAAATAATTAGAGCGTTTGGGTCAATGGATTATGGTAATTGATTATAGTTGTCAAAGTGAAAAAATTTCTCTATCTTATCCTCTAGCATCGAATTGGGAGAAAATTAGACAGTCGGGTGGGGAACAGGTTGGACTTTGAGCACCCACAATCCTATATAACCTGGTCTCACCTAGATTATGAGATTTATTATAATATAATAAGGCCATGTTTGGTTCACTCTACTTCACCAGTGAAACCTTTTTTTTTTTTTTGCTTCAGAACCACAAACAACTCCACCGGTGGAGCTTGAGACATTTGTGTAAACTGTTTGGTAAACCGCTTCATATATACACCTCTTTAAAACATGTTCTCACGGAACCCCATGCAAGGCCCCAAAGCGATATGAACTGAGTGGAGCCACTATTTTCGTTAAGAATTTAAGGGTCTCTGTGGGTGAAGCGATTTGGTTTTAACCTATCCTATGTAAATAGCTCCAAACGGCTTCAGGTGCCGGTAGAGTACCATCTATATCAACCCTATTTGGATCAAAACTTGATTAAATAATGTAATTATTATAATCGAAGGGCTAATCTAACGGGGTTGTATTAAGTGATTATAATTAATTACATTGAATTTGACAACCTAGGATGAAAGTGTTGTCTGATTAACCAATAGTCTAAGGAAACCCTAAAACTAAGATCAGTTCCAAGAGATTGGCCAAAAATAGATTCCAAATTCCATCATTCATCCATTGTCCTAACTATTTAATCTAAAGAAATGCAAGAGTACTCCAACAATGTCGCTATTCACGGAGGTTGCAGAACTCATAGATGGCGAACGACTTTGGCTAGCCAGGTCTAGCAACCGAGATCCGAGGATTGCGGGATGGAAAAGTTAGTAAATTTAGAGCTAGTGAGTCTGTTGGCGACTATTTTGGGCCCAAAATAGCTAAATATGTCTTCACAAATTATTTTAGCTAATCTATTGGAGATGTTCTAAAAGAGCTCCAAGTGTTTCTAGGGTTTCTATCTTACTATTACTAATTAATTAGAGTCCCCAATGAAGTTTCTACATTAATCCTCACCAAACAAGCTAGAGAAAAAGATAAATGCTAGAAAATATAACATTAATCAGAAACATCAGTCTACCAGACCAAAAGACTATCCATTCATAACAATTAGATCAATTTATTATGTAGAAAATTATTATCCACCTCTACCAATCTTTTTCAAAAAAAAAAAAAACTGGCCATACGTATATATAATAGTTGATTAATTAAAAAAACAAAATAGTAGATTGGCCGGTCTATCACATTCACATTGGTTAATGTATAAATATTATAACATATTAAAATATCATGACCCGTCACATTCATGGATCAATCAATAAACTTTATTTTTGTTGTGCAGAAAAAGAATGGTTGTACATGAAAAGAACTTGATGAACCTTACAAATGTTTCTTCATATGGTCAAAATAAAATATTAGATTAGCCTACCAATTAGGTTCATTTGATTAATAAACAACATAAGCATGACCCATCATGTTCATGGTTCATTAATCCATTAGTGAGATATCAGATGATCAAAAACAATATAGAAAATACATGCCTGTGCCAAACTACCGGTATATAAAGTTACAACATAACATTCAATCAGCTTAAGACATTCTCATACCATTCAATCAGCTCAAGACATTCTGGAAGGCAACTCCTACATTTAGAATATTATAGTGCCTACATAATAATTCGGCAGTTAAAGAAGCATGCATATACCACTCAGTCAGTTTATGCCATTCAGGAAGGCAAGTATGTAGAACATAAATCTACTATTATGCCTACAAAATAATTTGTAGCATCCATACTAGAAAATTAAAATAAACACCCTCACCATATAGACTAAGTAAACATGTATACATTGTGACAGCTATTAATTTTAATAACTTATCAACCATGAAATTGTTACTCAAGATACGGTACATAATGAGAATGAAATATTATAATATATAAATATTTGTAATTAGAACCAATCTGTGTTCTATTAAAACCTATTCCAATTTTTCATTATGAAAGATAATATAAAGTATTGTATTAATATTCGTATCTAAATACATTAACTATATCTTACTATTATTTTTATAGTTTAACAAAAAAATGTTTACATAACACAAATATGTTTCTCCATTGCCATTTTTCAAATATTGATACATGAAAATTGATTAAAGTCACCCATACATGGCGTGTCACCCATACATGTCACCATCATGCAATTGGAACACAGAGAAAGAGAGGGAAAGATATACTAAAACAGAACATATCCATATTGATAATACAACCATTACTACATAAAAATTATATTGATAGAAAAACAAACATATTGAGAAAATAGGATGTTAGTACAGTACAAACCATATGTGCCTACGTCTTCCTGCTAATTGAGATGATTTCAAGTAAGACTTAAATATTAATATAATCAGACATGGCTAATACCCCATTGTAGATCAGCTTTACCATTAACCTTAAGTGACAAATTGTAGGCTTAAAATGATCATCATGATAACTGATAGAAAATATCTACAAACATTTAATCTTATGATTTAACCCGTGCGGGAGCACGGGTTGGTGAACTAGTTATATAAAATCAGTGGCCGACATCTGAAGTGATAGCTCAGCTGCCGAAAAATTTGTCTCACATACCTGCAAAATAATGTAAACTAACTTTTCTGAGTAAAACTAATACATATAGTACAGTACTTATATATATGATATGATCCACCTCTACCAATCAAACAAAATTTGCATAACCCTGGAATATTGAAGACTACAGTCGTTATAAATATATACTAAATTATTATGTTATCAAATTGAACACTAAATTAATTTATCATCCTATATTTTATAGTATAAATCTAAAATGTTAAAACTATATATCAGGTGGAGGAATCTCCTAAAACTTTTTTGCCCCTCTCTTACGAGTAGGCCATACCAAGGATTCGAGTGTGTGAGTTATTCTTTTTAGGGGAGCGGTCTTGGTTTTGGGCGTCGACATTGTGGCCGTGACGAATTAGGCTTCTTCTGTCTCGGCTTGCTGCACACGCATGGGAATGAGTGGTGGATGCAATGGGAGGTTCCCAGTCGAGCGTTGAAAAAAGTGGTGTGGGGTACATAGTGAAAGTACCCAAAAAAAAACATAGAATAAAGGAGTAGACATCTAGCACATATCCTTCATTCCATCTTCTTTAATTCTGGCATTGGGCCCTTTATGAGGCTCGGTCAAGTTTAGAATTTTAATGATGGATTAAACATGAACTAACGATCGAAAGCCACACAACTCCATTTTAGGTATGCACACTATGGCACAATAGAATTAACCTTCTACTCTACACATGAAGCACATGTGGATCGCCACCACAGAAACCAATCATGGTCTGCAATTGGGCATCCTCCTCGATCTTTGATTGTGCAATAATGTAACACCCGTGTTTTTGCATCATTTTAAAATTCACTAAAAATTTGAACTTTTGAAATACAACTAAAACTTGATCTATTTTCCGCTAAACGAAAACCCCTGTTTTCGAAAAACCCCCGCATTTCAAAATCCCACCATCTAGAAACTAGAAACCTTTGCTTGTTGCATGTTGAGCTTGTGGTGACCGAAGATGCAAGGTAGGCCCTAGATTTTAATTATGGAAAATATTGCATGAGAATGATTTACGAATTTCTCTGGGAATAATAAATATCGAAACTCGTGTGTACCAAAATATATATGAATATTTTTATGAGCACAATAAATAAATATTCTTGACAATAAAAGTCATGGGAATATCAATTGAGCTTGTATAAATATTCATAAAATATACACCACACATGAAATAATGGAATTGGGGGGACAAAGTGTGTGCACATATGTATATATGCACATTTATATGAGTACAATTAAATAAATATTCTCACGATTGAAAGTCATGGGAATATACATGTACTTGTATAAATAACTGTAATACATTTACACACACATAAGAAAGCAGAAAAGAGGGAAAAAGGAAAAAAAAAAAGAGAAGGGAAAGAAAGAGAAGAGCCATGGGCTCACTTCCTATCCTCCCTCCCTTTCGGCCTAGCAAGCCGCTGCCTCCCTTTCCTCTCTTCCTGCGAAAGTGGGCCGGCCCGACAAGCCATCACAGCCCGAGCTAGCAAAGCGAGCCCGACCCAGCTTCCCTTCCCTTCACCGGCGGGTGGGGCCCGATCGTCGGCTCCATCCTCTTCCCCGGAGGCGGCGACTCGCCCTGATGCCGCCTCGCCACGCCGCCTCCCTCGTCGCCGCCGCCGTCCAATGGTAACGATGACACGAACACAGCGGCCGCCACCACGCCCCCGAGCTGTCACGCCCTGCCGGAGCTACTCACCAATCCCCGCCACCGCGCCAACCATTCCGTGGGAAGTCGGCGAGCCCCGGACGGACTGGGCGGCTCTACCGGGACGGGCAGACGACGAACGGACACCGGGACACGAGGTGCACGACGCGCCGCATTGGTGCCAGGTCAATCGACACGGGGGCGTCATCAAGGGGGTCGGGCAAGATCCGCCATGGCGATGCATCTCGCCGCCGCCAGACGATAAGATCGACGACGACCCGCCACCGAGGCACGACGTGCACGCCGCTGGCGCCAGCCCGAGGCCACCAAGGAGCCACCGGAGGTCATCAATGGCCATGAAAAGTGGTCGGAAAAGATCCCGGGCAGAGGACATCCCGCGGCGGGCGATGAGCACCGCGGCGCGCGCCTATAAATAGGCCCCGCCGGGTCCTCAATCCCGCCGAGCCACGCCTCCCGAAGCCCGCCATGGCGTGGAACACGCAGTGCTCACCGTGGCTCCCCCTCTCCCTCACCTCCGGCGAGGAATCGGTTCCCCCCAACCGGAGATTTCCGCCGCCGCGAGCTAGGTTTAGGCTGTTCCGGCCGACCACGCCGCCCCCGGTCTCTCGCCGGTGAGTCCGTGAGCTTCCCCGTATTCTCCTCCATCGATTGCGCCCCCTTTCTCCCTCCCTATCACTCTGTGCAGCCCCGGGCGGCGCACGACCGAGCCACCGAGCCGCCCACCGACCGCCATGGTAGGCGCCGGTCTTCACCACCCTCTACGACCCCGCCAACGAGCGTGGGTGGGCAAAGATGGAGGAGGCGAACCCCCACGGCGAGCCTCAGGCAAAAGCCGTCCGACTCCGGCGAACTTCCGGCGAACCGCCGCCGCGCGGTTGAGTCGACGGGGATGAAACCCACCTCCCTGTTCGACTCCCGTCTCCGACCGTGGCGGCGTTAAGGATAGGACCAATCGGCCGCCGCCACGTCGCCTTTCCGCTCCCCGTGCCGTGCACGGTACCGACAGTCGACCCCGTCACCACGCTAAAGATACGTGGCTGCCACTGTGGCGTCCAGCTGGACCACGTGTCATCCACGCGTGTGGAGACGGTTCCATGTACACAAGTTTAATTGCTACGGGCACCGACAAATGTACAATGTGGTATCATAAGTAGACCTTCCCGTGTCGAGAAAAATTCCTTTAAAATTTGTAAATTCATTATTTGATTTATAGAATTTTATCATGTAATTAGTTCCAATTTTATTACATGATAAAATTATATTATAATATTACCCTAATGATTTAATTAGGGATTAATATTATAAAATCGTATCTCATGCAAATTAACTCCGTTTCGCGTGAAACGACTTCCGTAATTCATCTAAAATCTAGCTCTATGCTTCTAACCCATTGCCACCATAATGTTCTATGTTTGTTTTATATGCTATAGTTCAAGCTAGGGTTTATCGCCAGACGTAAAGTAGATACGTCGACCCGATTAGGAGTTTCCGTCCGAAGTAAAGCTAGGATCGTTCGACGCCGTGCTGATTCGTAAGAACCTCCCAGGCAAGTCCTTACCCCCCCTAATCTTGACCTTAATAATGTGATGATATAATGACGATGATAATGATATAATAATCGGATTAGTAAATAGAGGTGTGAGCCTGATAACATAGCTAGGGAGTCAAACCGGATGACGTAACTATCCACATTGTCTACGCTCATACGTTGTATTCAAGAGAAACCTAAGAATGCCTAATGAACCCTAACCAACAAAAGAGGTGAGTAGTGGTAGTCTGGTAGAGCCTAAATACCACGTCGGGGATCGCCACAAGGGGTTCCTGCGGAGAGATACTCGCCTCCCCTAAGGACCGGTTCATAGACCTTCTACCTAGTATAATATTACGTACAGCCAGACGCCGGGATGGGGCGGCTTGATTTCACACCCCGTTGGGTTGAGGTATAATTGGAGCCAAGGTGGCCAGAGTAGGCAAACGACCTATTGGGAGCAGACATGGGGAGAGTGGCCCCATGGTCCGGTTGGCGTGGATGCTGAGTGGTCTTCCACGTAAGTGTTTGGGCGTAGTGGCGCAGTGCTAGAGGCACATATTGATGATTTGAAATTGAGAGTGGTGTTGACAGTATAGGTTGGGTAATAAGGTATTACCTGTAAAGCCGAGGGTGATTTGGTATCACCATATTGTCTAGGGTGATGCGTCATCCTTGGGGTGACTTGTTATCCTTCCAGCCCCTGAGAAGTCGTGGTGATGATTATACCAATATACCTAGGAGGCATCCAAGCGGGTACGGAATCTCGTGGGACCACCTTTAACCAACCGTACGTGGGAGAAGATGGCCCCTCGTGTGGGGAAAAGTGTACAACCTCTGCAGAGTTATTTAAATCTATTCGAATAGCCACGTCCTTGGAATGGGCAAGTGCTAGGCCGAACATCTATGATTAGATATACACTTTGATGATGACCGACCTGTGTTGCCATGAGAGTGATGACATGAGATAACCCGGGAACTAGCGAGAGCAGTTTTAGAGACTCTGCTAGGGCCCAAACCCTTAATAATTGCAACCCCCCCTTGGTTGGAACTTGCTGAGTACGTTTGTACTCACCCCTCTATTTTTACAGATATCGGCACATGTGAAGGTAAGATCGATGACGAAGTAGAGGACCAGCGTTTCGTAGAGTCGCAAGATGTTTGCTTAGGAGACGGACGTTGAAGCCCAGATTTCATCCACGCACAAGTCTGCTTGTGGAGTACGGGCAGTGTCATAGTTAATCCACCGCTTCTCGGTTGGCCAACTCTGATATTGCAACCCGACTTGGTGACCCTTCGTCGCCACTGTAAGCCCTTCTATCCTATATTTCTATAGCTCGGTTTACTATTAATTCTGCTCACCATAATCTGTTATTAATAGACGTGTTTGTGGCGTGATCCTGGCGCAAACACGTGTGATTAACGACCCATTAAAAGTGGGTTGTGACAAATAACAGCATGGTGCTGATACCAATACGACACTCCACCCAAGCACTTAACAGATTGGGTTGATTTTGGAGTCTCGCCTCCAACCATATGCCTCCCATTTCTGCTCACGTTGTATTCTTGAAAGAAAAAGTAATCTTTTTCACTTATCTGCTAGCTTAACACATGAGCTTGGGCAAACCTTTCAGGCTTCTCCTTATAGCTGGTTACATACATGCATCTATTTTTTGAGGAAAATATAGATGCAACTTTTTCTGAGGCAAATCTATATCTATCGTTTATCATCCAATGACTCGATCGATATGTGAGGTAGTACCAATGATTCAGAGAACATATTCGTCAAAAAAATGATTTGGTGTCAAATACTGGATAGTACGTACTATGCTAGCACAGTGCTATGCTAGCACAGTGCAGATATGGCACTGTTAAAAGGTCTGGAGGAAAAGAACTGAGAAACTGCCATCCAATGGTCACAAGAAAAATCTAAACATGAACAAATGAGACCAAGCTAATATTTTGGACATGGCTTCACAAGATCATGTAGCATCCATATGAAATAAGAAGTGTCTCAAAAGATTTAAAAAATTTTAGCTGGACATGGGATTTGAGGGTAAGAAACCCACTGCTAACGACTACCCAGCTACTTAGAGACATGTGGAGCTTATATAACGGAGCCATGGAGGAGAACATCATGCTGATGTTCCATACGTCTCTGGAGTGCCTGACCTTGCCAACGCCTGATCCTGTCCTGACGGTTCTGTGGTTATCCAGATGTAGGTAACTTCTGCATGATGGCCAAACCGCTAAAGTTATTTGCCTGAGAAGACATGTGCAATGCGATGCTAAGCTGGACAGCTACATGTTTTCTCTGACAACGGTCCAAGTAGCGGTATAAAATTTGGGGTTTCTTAGTGTTTTCTCTCTACTTCTATTTCTGTGGTTTGTGTTTGACTGGTGTCACGGTCACAAATTCTTGCGGCAAGAGCTGTTATCTGTGCAGAGGAAAACGCGATGGCATTCCATATCACTCGGTACTCTTGTGCTCATTCTATTCTTGACACATCCCATCCCTATGAAAAGCAACAACAATTTCTCTGTTTTTTGCACCACATCTGTGTCCAACGTTCCTCTCTCTTTGCTAGGTAGTAAAATAAGTTTTTGTTTGCCTCCATTTATCCTAAGAGAAAGTCCATAAGATTGACCAGCTCTGTTATTATACAACAACAGTCTCATATTATTGCTAGAGGTGGTTCACTCAAGGATCGGCACATAAGGCAATAACTATACAAACACGGGGTTGTCAGTATTTAATTTATTATTATTTTTTGAAAAAAAAAAAGTGGGGGTTGTCCTTAGCTGATTTTCAATTGTTTGTATTACAAAGTGAAAGACTGTGGAAAAAGTGAGAACAATACTAAAGTCAGCTCAGACCTGCAGAGCTGAGTCTTTACAGAGCCCCCATTCGGATGATGTGATTTGTAGTTTTATTTATATATTTGGCTGCAATCTGTTTTGTCCATCAATATACATATTCGAACCTTCTCCGGAAGAGCCGAAGTTTTCTTGTATTCTCTGCCACTACTATCTAGAAGGCATTTCTTAATGCAACTCCCTTTTAGTGTGTTGACATGGCTTTGCCAAGAACCACCTCTATAAGAGCGGTTTTTGAACTTGCTTTCCTATAAATCGAGCGGTAGTCTTTTCGTCATTTCAAGAGTTAATTAGCAATTTTACCTGTCTCTACAAGTAGATTTCTTGAGATGGTTTGTAATTTTTTCAACCTCTAAAGTTATGTTTTGCACTTAAAAATTACACATGCATCAACAAAATCTACAAATAAGTTTTTTTATATTTAAAACTATCCTTATTACCCTATTTGCTAAAATAAAATTAAATAAAATACTATTACCTCCTAGGAGATAATATATAATCATGACCGTTTGATTGGGAAAAAAATGGACGGTCCACAATCACTACTGGAAAATGGAATAGTTCTGAGCGTGAAAATTTTTTTGTGTGTATTTCTCGGTACACACAGAAAAATCATAGTTTTTCCGTATGCGTTTCTAGAAAAACACACAGAAAAATACAAAAACGCATGAAAAATTGTTCCATTTTTCTGTGCGTGCCAATACACACACGGAAAAAATCTATACTCGTCAAAAAAAAATACAATTTTTCCGTGTGTTTCTATAATACGCATTTAAAAAAAAACACATTAAAAATAGAGCAAGCCATCATACTACCTTCATATGAACAAGCACAATTGTTGATACTGATGTGTTATACTACTTTACTATTGACAATATTTTCATTTTAATTTATTTAATATCTCAAAATTTGTATAACATATTTGGTCTAAAAATAGAAAAGGAAAAGGCAAATGAACGTTGGGCTCCAAAATCAGCATTACATTCGCCCAAAACTAGCCACATGCTGAGCCATTAGATCTAAATGGACGGCCAAGATGCCTGGGTTCTCAAATAAAAACTACTCAAAACCCTACCCATCCCTCTCCCCCACACCCACTCCCCGCCTCCCTTCAGCATTGAGGACATGGGACCGCCCCCAACTCGTGCTCCCTCTTCTTGGTTTCCTCCCCCATCTCCACTTGCGCCACGACCCTAGCTTCCTCATTCTCTCTTCTCCCTCACACAGTCCTCCACAACTCCTCCCCCTCCTCCTCGGCGGCGCAGGCCGCAGCGGTACCAACGAGGCCCCTGGGCCGGGCCTCCGATGGCGTGGGAGGCCCCTCCGGCGGCATGAGCTTGCACTCGGCTCGCAATGGAGAGGCACGGCATAGGCGCCGGAGCCCTCGGACGGGCGGCGGCGTTGAGACGGACCGCCTGCACCCGGATGCAGAGGCGAGTATTATTCGGTCTCCCTCCGCCTTCTATTTTTTTTTCTTTACGTGTTAGATTATTTTGATTTCCCCGTAAAAGCAACTACTGATTCAGAGCTATTACATAGTCTAGCTGTCACGGGTTACCCACTAGCATGTAGATCTGATGACATGGAAGGATCCTTAACCAATAGCATGTAGATCTGATTTCTTCATACACTCTTTTCCTAAATCGCTTTCTAGCTTTTTTTCAGTTTAATTTATGGATGCCATAGAGACAATCCTTAACCAATAGCCTTAAGCATTATGTTTGTAATTTCATATGCTCCTGTGATGCAACATATCATTATATCACAGTTTTTACCTGTTTATAAGATAATGAATAAGTTGCAACGAAAGATTCTTTCAGTTATTCAGGTTAACTCATGAAGTATGTATATGACACCTTTATAGGTCCAAACATGATGCTTATTGTTGCCTTTGCTACTGCAGGCCACAAGAGTCAAAACAACATGGCCAAAAAAAAAAAAAAAAAAAGAATACACAATTTTATTTGGGAAAACAAAGGGACACACAGCAGACAGGTCCTGTGTTTGGTGTCGATGTTCTGACTAACAGGGAAGAAGCAAGCTAGGAAGCTACTTGCAAGATCAGGTTTTCAGTTTTGCATTGCATTGTTCTGTATTTCTTTGAGGTAATTAATGCAGCAACTGGTTTGTAGGGGCTTAAAGATGTTTACTAAAGAATACCGCCTAGCTGATATTCTGTATATGCAATTTCTAAATTGTTAATTTTACCACTTCAACCACTACAAATGTCTTGCTAGTGTAGAGTATTGACTTTGCTTTAATGTGCTGCAGCCTATATAAGTGACTAAACTCATATTTCTACTGGTACAACAAATATTGTCTTGGCAAGGACAGATTCTTTTTGGTCTACTGACTAACTGGAAGAACATGTAGCATCCATACATAATATTCAAGTTGTAACAAGCATGCCTTCTTTTTCATTTCCTAGGCAAAGATTATAGAACTCTTCTTTGCTGTGTGTACTGATGCCATTAGGAAAAAAAATGTTGTATCATCTTTGCTATTCCTATGTTACTTACATGGTGCAGCAGTGAGGAAGTGGCCTCATGTTGATTGTTTTATAGCTACTGAAGTGAATTTGCATGGCTACTTAATTGATGTTACTAATTTATGGGTTCACAATCTTTTTGGCAGGTAGCATAATGGTTAAAGCAGTCTAGGATGCATATTAATTCCCATATGTAGTCATACTTGCAGCACAGGATGTTGCCAGAGATGAAAGGTACTGAGTTATCACCACTTTGATCATTAAAAGGCAAATTTCTTAGAGTACTAGTTCTTTTCTTGTTGTCTAAAAATATATCTTTGCATAACAGGTAGAGATGGAGTGCATGGTGAAGAACTATTGGTTGGACTAGAAAAAATAGTTTGGTTTCTTTTTCCATATCTATGTTTGTGAATTCATTGTACCATGTTGAACATGTAGATGACCAAATATATGTGCTGTGATCAGACCGACTCTATTTTTAGCACAAGTGTTGACTCCATTCATGATGGACTATTAATTTGTGTATTATTTGGATGGATCTTTGTCTGTCATGAACAAAGTGTATTTTTATATGTAGTTGCCACAGTTTTAATTTTTTTGCATGTTCATTTATATATTTCTGTGTGTATATTTCTTTTTTTTTCTGTGCGGATTAATGCACACAAAAAACTATTGTTAATCTGACCAACTTATTTTTTTCTGTGTGTGCACCACGCTTAGAAATACATTTTTGTGTGCGTGTACCGTCTCAACGTATTTCGTGTGTGTATTTTTCGACGGTACACGCACACAAAAATGTTTTTTCGACGGGATTGATTTTTCTCGTGTGTTTTTGCACACTCAGAACTAATCGATTTTCCATAGTGAATCATTTGGGAGTACCAAAACTTATTTGTAGATTTTGTTGCATACCAAGCATGTTAGAACTATAGTATATGTTATAGGGAAGATTGCATACCAAGCATCCTATCGTTTCATTCATTACATATATGAATGACATTCTGTTCTCTTAATCCTAACTATGCTGCAAACATGTTGAACTCCCCTGCCACAATGGAATTTGAGATGACATGAAATTCCAAATGAAGAACTTGTCATCAACAAAGATGTAGATCAGGTCAGTCACTACAACATTGGTACTAACTGTGCTATGGAAGATTTGGAATGACAAAGTCTTCAACAGGCATGTTCGGCAATAAATAGATGGATTAGAAATTTCAAAAATCAATGTTTATTGCAATCCTGTAGATTCAAGGTTGATCTTATAACAACCTTTTTTGTTTGGTTAGATGCCTTCAGTGAAATGTTGTAAGTAAGAACTCTCTTCTGTTTTAAAAATTTAATGAAAGTTGCCCGGCACTGTGAGGATCTCCCCACAGTTTTTCTTGTCAAAAAAAAAACATTGGTATTAACTATGTAAACATAAGATGCCATTTGGAATTTTTAAATTTGGATTTCAAAATCTATAACTAAATAACTTATTTGGCAAACTAAACGACTTTAAATAACTTTTCTGCAACAAAATTATACATTGTATTCAGAACTTGGTACAGACCAAGTCAACATTCGATGTTGATTGAAAACAGTCGAGCTAGAATCAGTTAATATGTTTCTGTACATCATTTTTTGTGTATAATTGTGACACCTAGTATTTGAGAGGATAAATTACAAAGTCCTTGCCTATCTTTTTATAAGGCCCAATGGCTACTGAAAGGACATTACTAGGCAGTTGAGCTGTTCATGAACCACACTAACACGTCCAAAAACACGTATTTAAAGTTGAGGCAAATACATCGCTGCCACAAATTAAACTAGAAAACCTTATTTACTTAGTTTAGTTCTTCTTCAGACAAGCTCCCCTTTATGTGTACTCCTTATTGAGCTCAACCTATGAAATGTTTGGAACCCTCTTATATAACCCTATCAGACACATCAACGCTCCCTTAACATCTACTCTTCTTAGCCTGCTCCTTGATATGTAAAGACTGCCCATATTTATTTTCCCACAAGCACCGAAGCACCGCTCCATGCTTTCCCAATGGCAGCTGCAAGTTAGGGTCACTCATGTGCCATATGTAGTACGTTAGGAGGTTAGCAACATTGCAATCATAGAGCCCACCAATGGCAGCATGCTTTAACTTGTTTCCCAATAAGAATGGGAGGTATCTCGAATTTGTTGTGGCTAGCGCAGTTTGATGCGTGTCCCCATGTTTGATGCTGTCACATAACTGTCATATTAGCTGTGATATGATGCCGACCAGGAAACATTAGTAGTGTCACTATCACTAAGCCAGCAGAAACTGTTCTAGGAGGCAAATGTGACACTGATCACGAGGAACTATCATTGCTAGCTACGCAAGAGGCAGATGGTTGGTCTCATTCATTTAGGTCTGCAAGTCCATTTGACATCAGTTGGTCCACACTGTGACATATGGAACGGCCTCTATAAACTGGACATCTAAAGGTGACTCATTGTAGTGTCATCTCCACCGCCTGTATCAGCGACTTTTCGCTATGTGTTCAATCAATAAATTTCAGTAGGGAACAGCCCCTCCTGTTTTGCTCAAAAAAAAAAAAAGATAAAGAACTTTGAACATCATATTATCAACCACCACGTAATATAATACTTTAAGATCAGGAGTCCAGGGTAGCAAATCAACTTCGATCCTCTCTCAAAGTAATCGGCTGAATGTTACCTAGCTAGGAATTTCAGACTAATATTATACTGCATCATTTGTAGAAGATTCATAGCATTCGGAACAGACACCCATCTGAACAGTAAAATAGATTGCGAAACATGGTGCTGTCCCAAGCTCTCTCTCTGTCTTAATATAAACTGATAAAATTAAAGACAGGGCCCGATATTAATGACTTTGATCGCTGCTAATGAAATTTGAAAAATATATAGAACTGGTGTGAAAAATATATAGAATTTTGATTAGAAAACCAAGAACCAAATAAATGTCTAATAGATCTGAGTTGCATTAATCCTGTAGCGAGATACACCATCCTCCAAACCATTTTAACATAATGACAATCCAGGAAAAGATGTTGAATTGATTCATTCAGGTTACAACCAACGCATTTCTGACTGCCATTCCAATATTTCCTAGCAAGATTGTCTTTAGTTAAGATCACCTCTCTTTGTAGAAACCGAGGAGGAAAATCTTAATTCTTAGAGGAACTTCCAATTTTCTTATGTCTGAAAGGTTGATAGGAATTTATCAGTGACAGATACATCGAGCGAAACGTAAACATCCTCGATTTGGTTAGGTTCCTCGTGAATGAATCTGACCCATCAACTAAGTTAAAAGGTGCTATCTGTGCTACAAGATTAGACCAGTCTCTTAATCTAGGTCCGAGCAACGCCCTCCTAAATGAGATATTACGAGGTTGTGATGCCACAACTTTGGCCACAGTTGCATGTGGGTCTCCCACTATATTGTATATAGAGACGGATACCTATCTTTGAAAGACATGTCTCCTACCCAAGTGTCCTCCCAAAAACACGTGGCACATCCATCTTTGATAGAAAAAGTGCCATTAGTTAAGACTTCATCTTTATTTTTCATAAGACTCCTCCAAAAGTGGAAATCATATGGTTTAGCCTTACCCTGCGATAAGGACTTAGACCTCAGATACTTGTTTCTTAGCAAATCTTGCCACATACCATGAGTATTAAGCAAGTTAACAATCCATTTTGCTAGAAGACATTTATTTTGTAGTTGAATGTCTAGAATTCCTAGGCCACCTTGGTCTTTAGGTCGGCATAGGATGTCCCATTTAGCAAGCCGATATTTATGTTTTTAGATGGTCCTTGCCAAAAGAATCTTGATCTGAAATGGTCAAGATTTTTCAAAACTCCTCTCGGAATTTCAAAAAAGGACATCATAAACATGGGTAAGCTGCTAAGTACTGAATTCAGGAGGGCCAAACGACCTCCATAAGACAGGTACCTAGCTTTCCAACAAGAGAGTTTCTTCTCAAATCTTTCTTCTACTTTATACCACTCTGAATTGACTAGCTTTCTGTGGTGCATAGGTATACCCAAATATCGAAAGGGGTACTCTCCGGCATTACATCCAAAGAGAGTGGTATATTCATTCTCCACCACTTTTGTCACACCATAGCAGAAGATTTCACTTGTGGAAATTTATTTTTAATCCTGACAATTGTTCAAAAGCGCAAAGCAAAAGTTTCATATTTTTTGTTTATTCGAGATCATGATCAAGGAAGATGATGGTGTCATCTGTGTATTGGAGGATAGATAATCCATCATCAATTAAATGAGGAATAACACCACTTATTTGTTCATCAGACTTTGCTCTTTTAATAATGAGAGCTCTTTTAAATAAGATTGGAGACATTGGATCTCCTTGGCGTAAACCTCTTTTAGTTTGAAAATAGGGACTAATATCGTCATTAATTTTAATCCCTACACTACCTCCTGTGACCATTTGCTCAACCCATCTACACCACGTAGGGGAAAATCCCTTCATGCGTAGAGTTTGTTGAAGAAAAGACCATTTAAGTTTGTCATAGGCCTCTTCGAAGTCAATTTTGAAGACCACCCTGTCTCTTTTTTTGGTATGAAGTTCATGGATGGTCTCATGGAGGATGACAACACCTTCCATTACATTTCGGCCTTGCATAAAGGCCGTTTGGGTCGGACTGACCACAGTCTGAGCTACTTTATTCAGCCTATTTGTGCCAACTTTAGTGAAGATTTTAAAGCTGACATTAAGAACGTAAATAGGTCTATAGTGCTGTATTTTTGTAGCTTCTGCACTTTTTGGGATGAGGGTGATTATCCCAAAATTTAGGCTATAAAGATTTAAATTCTCTCTATGGAAGTCCGAAAAAGAGCAATCAGGTCATCTTTAATTATTGACCAAAAGACTTGGCAAAATTCAGCAGGGAAACCATCCAGTCCGGGTGCTTTATTATGTTCCATTTGGAAAACTGCCTCCCTGACCTCGGCTTCGGTAAATTCAGCCACAAGCACATCATTTTCCTTCTGTTACACCTGAGGAATATCATGGGTTAAATTTTCCATGGGATCCTCCGGTGATCCGAAAAGACCCTTATAATATTGGGTGATGTGCATTTTTAATTGGTCATCTCCAACTAGAACGCCATTTTCATTCTCTAGTTGGTAGATGTGCTGCTTCCTATGTTTACCGTTGGCTACCATATGGAAGAATTTAGTATTATGATCTCCCTTTATTAGAGTCTTAACTTTGGCTCTTTCATACCATTTTAGTTCTTCTTCTCTCAAAAGAAGAACTAACCTCTCTTTTATGAATTGTTTTAAATTAATCTCCTGATCCGAGAGGGGCATATTTTCTGCTTTTTTATCCAGGCTATCTAAAAGAGACAACAACTTCTTTTTTTTTCTTTTCGGTAAGTTCCCGAGATATGTTGGGCCCACCCTTGAAGATGTTGTCTTAGCCTACAAATTTTATTCTGACATCTCTCTAGAGGGATACCCCCTGAGGTTTCATCTTGCCAGATATTTGCAACCATATCATAGAAACCTTCACGAATAAGCCAACCCCTTTCCAATTTGAAGGGTCTTTGGTTATACTGATGGGTAGAGGAGCCCGTACTAAGGACAAGGGGAGTATAATCCGAAATATTCCTATCTCTAGCCTCAACTGTCGATAGGAGAAATCTGTCCTCCCATTTCGATCCAAGTAACTAGTACTCTATCGAGCTTCTCAAAGAGAGGGTCATGGCCCGGACCAGCCCAAGTATATTGGTGGCTGGACATAACAATCTCCTTGAGATCCATGGATTCGATAACAAAATTAAACATATTAGGCCATTTGAAGTCAAACACTCCAGTGCTCTTATCCTGAGGATGCCTCATGATATTAAAATCTCCACCAATAATATACGGTATAGATTCTTGTGAACAGGCATTGGCCAATTCTGCTAAAAAGGCTTGTTTATGTTCTTGTTGCGCCGCTCCATAGACCACAAATTGTGCGAATTTGAAGCCATCACTTTTACAACATAGAGTGAATTTCACATAGAAATACCGTTCTACAATGGCCCCAATATCATAGACAAGAAGAACAACCCCAAGGAGAATCCCCCCAGATCTGCCGTCTAGTGCCATACTATGCCGATAAAATGCCGGCCAACATACAGTGTTTTTGAAACATTATCTTGGAAAGAATCTCTACCTGATGTCTCGGAGGGAGTGATGAAATTAATTTGCTCTTCCTTAACGAGTTCTGCCAAATATCTGTGTTTAGCCAAGTCTGCAAGACCTCTGCTATTCCAGAATATCTCTTTCATCTTACAACTTTAGAAGGGGTTTTTGGCTTTTTAGCAATTTTACCAGTTTTGGTATATTTGGTTTTACTTGCTTTTTTCTTTCTATGAACTGGAGAAAGATTTAGTATTTGATTTGACACCACGTCCTGCAAATTCTCATTTAAATAACCATCTTGATGTCTGAGAATTGCATCAAGCTGAGCTTCTCTCTCATCATCACTCTCTTCTAAAGAAATAGGAGTTTTCTTAAGTTGCTTTTTTGATTAGTTGAAACTACTAATCTATCAATTTCTTAATTTTTAATAGCAATAGTTGTAGCTAGTACAGAAGAAGTATCACTGCCTAGGTTGATGCCTACCCTATTTAGGTTTGAAGAAATACAGGAATCTGAAAAGGTAGTGAGAGATTTACCTGTCTCCAGATTCTTTTTGGCAGCCATTTGTGTTGTCTTCTCCAAGGTGTGGTCATCAGTCCGACCAAGTGTGCGAGAGCTTCTCCGAGGCTTTAACTCCTATGCCGTCGAGGGAACCTGCGGGTGAGCAGCCACTGGAGGTGGTTGCACAGCTGTCGCACCAGTAGCCTACATAGCAGAAATAGTCTGTGGCAGCTCAACTACGAGAGTGCTTCTTTGATTGTCGGTGTCGATGATACAGCACTCGGGGAGTCGGGGAGAGTCAATGGTGGTGAAGAAACTCTCCCCGTCTCCAGTGTAGAAGAAGCCAACGGCAAGGTTAATTCCCCTGCCATTGACGTGACTCCCGTGGTCATGGGGAGCAATAGCGCCTGAGGAGGCGCCCCGCTGCTCAGCATTGTCGAGGTAGGGTCCACGACGTGTAGAGGTGCCAGCGGCGACACCACTGACGTCGTTGAAGTGGGGAGTAGCGCCTCGGTAGGCACCTCGCTGTCCAGCGGTGTCGTCTGCTCGCCCTCGGCAACTAGAGGTGCGGCACAACCTCCCACGGCGAGGGCAGGAGCAGCAGCCGCCCCTCCCTCCTTTGAACGAGGAGGTGCGGCAGAAAGGGGTGTCCCCCTGGCCTCCTCGATGAGTTGGGATGCACTGGAGGTAGTCGGCAACATCAGGTATAGGAGCAGCGACAGTCCACCCACCGCAGAAAGAGTGGGCAGCATATGTGATTCGCCTGTCACCTGTTCAAACTCATTATCAAAAACAAAAGGAGCAGGCAGGATAGGAGGAGCAAGCATGGCATTGTAAGTTGCTCGCTCCTCTCTAGTCAGCGTAGAGTAACACTTCTTGTCATCATCCCACTCATTCTCCAACATGACTTTAAGACTAATTTCCTTGAAGAGCTGCTCACATGCCATATCCACTACTTCTTCAATTAGAGATGCCTGTTTATGAGGAGCACACTGTGAGAGGTAGGCGGGATGGAGCTGTTAGCAGAAGAATTGTTCTTCTTATCACACAGAGGAGTTGGCGGAGAATCATCCTCTTCCATCTCATGGTCTTTATCACCATCCAGGTCTTTGTCATCCTTGCCCAACGGGTCATCATCTTCCGGATTAGAGGTTTCTTTAATCAGTTCATCCGCTTTGAAATAATGGAGGTACAATTTCCCCTTTACGCAAACATCTACATGTTTTGGAATTTTATTGATGTCCCGGACTGCCACAAGGATGCGTACCTCACCTGTAAGTCGAAGGTGATAGATATCCACCTTTTGAGTAGCACCAATCATAGTCCCCACAGCCCAAAGTGGCAGAAAAGAACGGAGGACATGAGGTACCATGGTGACAGTCACCCAAACCTAATCCAGCACTTTAATGGGTTCAACATCATCAACAAATTCTTCAATTAAAAGTGTACCTTTCTTATTTTTGGTGGTTATCGTCTTAATAGCAACCATACGGTCCAACTCCTCCTTGCTAGGAAAGGGCACCATAATTATTTTTGGTCCCAAATCTTGGACCTCCTAATCAACCGGGATGATTCTAGCCAACTCAGACAGAAGTAGATGTGCTGAAACCTCACCAGATTCTACACTAATTTGGGCAGCAACTAAAGTAAGGTCCGTAGAGATGACATCGTTGGAATTTGCCGCTTGAATTTGGAAAACCCCTCCGCCACTGTCTGTGGTAAGCCACAAATGGCTTTGGGCCTTGCAGCAAGGGGCACCAGCTTGTGAAGTGATCTTCTAAGCAGACAGTACACTCCAGGTTCCCCGTGCGCTTTCGCTTCGGCTTGCTTTAATCATCATTGGCCGGCTGCCCTGAGGGTTCCACCCCGGGCGCATCGAGAATCTGCGGTGTCATGACCACATCCCTTGCTGCGCGCGATGCTTGCTAGCTTGGTCGACCTGTTCATCATCTGCCAAGAGGTGAGGGGCTCCATTGGCCCTGGCTGCTTGTGCATCCCCCGGTCCATGGTCCTGATCTCCCGGGGTGCGGTGTGATCGCAGCCGATAGTGCCGTGGCCATGACCCAGCCCCGCAACCACGGTCCGTACGACCGTGATCCGCATGCCTATGATCGACACGGACACGATCAGAGTCATGTCCTCGATTCCCACGACCTGTCGCGCCCACCGTGCCGCGACCTGTTGTGCCTGATGCCGCCGCGCTGCGTCCTATTGCCGTGACCTCCGCGCCGTGCCTATAGACCACCGCGCCGTGCCCAGAGGCCACCGCGCCACGACCAGCCTAAGCTCCATGGCCGGAGTTATGTCTGTTTAGGCGAAACCAGCATCCCTGCCCCCCTGCCATCAATGCGTTGCGGTACGAGGTTGGGGACAGGACGTCGGGAAGTAGATTAGGATTCACCAGACGGCGCCTTCTAGGATTTGGTGGCGATGGCAGGGCTCCGCTCGATGTCGAGGTCAATGCCGGGCTGGACGTAGGCATCTTTCCTGACTCGGTCGTAGAAAGACCCAATCGAGATCCCAATATAGATCGGGGGTTCGGGTTTGGTTTGAGCGGTTCCGGAGCCTGCTT
Organism: Hyparrhenia diplandra; assembly: GCA_015847255.1. NCBI lineage: Eukaryota > Viridiplantae > Streptophyta > Magnoliopsida > Poales > Poaceae > Hyparrhenia > Hyparrhenia diplandra. The sequence continues at coordinate 48,773 of JADLZK010003834.1, forward strand.
CGAATGCATCAAACTTGGACTATTAATATTGAAAAGCTTCGATCCGAGCTTTCAGGATCACCGGGTCATCGATGTTCCGTCTTCCTCGGCTCCGGGAAGAATCGGCGGCGTGATCCGCGGTGGTGGCGGAGGCCCCTTCCAGAGATTCTTCCAAGGTGGCTTAGCTGGGCGGGGAAGCGACATCGCCCAGTCCACCTTCCCTCTCCTCAATCTCGAATTTGTTGAAGAAAGGGATTGGGAATCCCTCAAGATGATCCATCTTCGCACAGCATCAAGGTCGGGATGACGATGCTTCTCTTTGGCGGTGATCCGGCAAAGGGACTGCTTGGTTGAGGGGGCTATGGTGACCAGCTGTCAAATGAGTTGAACGAGGATGCCTATCCTTGGCCCTCGGTTACGTGTTATATTAGGGAGGAACTGCCCCTCCCGTGGCACTTACAACCATTGGTTACAAAGTACGGTGATCCTGAGTTCTAGTGCATGTTACAATGTGTGGTGATGCTACACTATAGATCATGCATTCCTATTTCTAACATATAGATCATGCATTCCTATTTCTATTCTCTAACATCCCTCTCAATCTCAGCCACATTACAAGGTTGAGATTGGACCTAAATTCATTTGTCTTGATCACCGTGAGAGGTTTGGTAAAAGCCATCGGCTAGTTGGTCACGGTATGAATATACCTAATGTCGAGTAACTTTTGTGCCACTCTCTTCCCGACAAAATGGAAGTCGATCTCAATGTGTTTAGTCCTCGCATGGAACTTTGGATTTCCGACAAGTATCCGGCACCAATATTATCACACCACAGGGCGAGCAAGCGGAGGATGAGGAATTCTTAGTTCGATTAACAATTCTTTGAATCCACATTATCTCGGTTTGTTGCATTTGCCAAGGCTTTATACTCAGCCGGTGCTTGACCGTGAAAGCGTAGGTTGTTTTCGAGCACTCCATGAAACTAGATTCGCCCAAAAATACTGCGAACCCTCCAGTGGATCGTCTATCATCAATACAACCAGCCCGATCACGCATCCGAGAAAGCACTAACCATACGAGAACCGGATCGCTTAATCTTGAGTCCAAAGTCTAATGTGCCTTTGACATATCATAGGATCCGCTTGGCGGCACTCCAATGTAGCAAGGTTGGGGCATGCAAGAACTAGCAAACTTTATTAGCTGCGAAGGATATATCGGTGATGCGGTGAGTGTGAGGTATTGTAGAGCACCAACTAGGCTTCGTACCGCACTGAATCATCGAGGGTCCCAAAGCTTCACCTTCATACGAGAGACATTTTTGTAGATGTAGACAACGGTGTATCAACGGGTTTTTGATTACTCATACCGGTTCGCTTGAGAACATCTATAGCATCTTGTTCTTGCGACATCACCGGGCCACACTGCAATGTTCTTTACTTCAATGCCAAGAAAATAGTGTAAATCTCCTAGGTCCTTGAGGGCAAACTCTTGTCGCAGATCCTTGAGTAAAGGCGTTTGTTGCTTCTTGTGAAGAGCTGGCCACAATAATGTCATCAACATACACAAGCACAAACATTGTATAGTTTCCTTTGATATAATAAAAAAGTGAAGTGTCACCCTTAGATGGCATAAAACCTAGGCATTTCAATTTGTTGCACAACCGAGCATACCAGGCACGAGGTGCTTGTTTGAGTCCATATAGGGCCTTATCGAAGTGCACACAAAACTTGGATGGTTAGGATCCTTGTAGCCTGGAGGTTGCCGCATATATACCTCCTCTTCAAGTACTCCATGTAAGAAAGCATTTTGTACATCAAGGCGACTTAAAAAGACCACCCTTGAGATCTTTGCTATAGAGAGTATAAGTCTGATTGTAGCAGCTTTAACAACTGGGCTAAAAGTGTCTTCATAGTCAATGCCATAACGCTGCTTATATCCCTTCGCTACAAGTCGTGCCTTGTACCTGTCAATGGTGCCATCTGCCTTGTGCTTTATCTTGTAGACCCATTTGCAATCAATAATATTTTTGTCATTTGGTGGAGGTACAAGATGCCAGGTCTTGTTTCTGAGCAAGGCAGTGTGTTCTGTGTTCATTGCTTCTACCCAATTTGGATCTTGCAAGGCTTGATGCAATGATGTTGGTTCACCTGTTCCAGAAGTTGCTAGCATACACCATTTTACAGTACCATCAGTATAGGTGCGGGGTTTTGCGAATACCATCATTGGAAGACAGCGTGTCATTGAGGCGTAGGATCGGCCGATCCCCAATGGCCAATCAGATCCTTGGTCATGGTCTTGGTGTTGTCGGGCGCGGGCGCCAAGGGATCACCGGCGGATCATCTTGTGGCTGGTGACCGGGCGAGGAAGATGGAGCAGGCGAGGAAACCACCGTAGAAGATCCGGGTACCCTGGACGGGGACACGACGCTGGACTCGCCAGTGCTGATCCCGAAGGAGATCGGCCTGGTGCGCTGTCTGCTGTCCCGCTGCTGCCCGACAGATCCACCTCGGGGTGAGTGTGGTCGCCGGCTGTGTCTTCCCGGGGAAGACACATGAAATGATGCTGTTGTGGAGCGCCGTTTTCAGTATGAGTTGCACCATCATGTGTGTTGCTTGTTCCTATATCAACCACAGAAGAGCTATGGCTAGGGCCATGGTTAGATGATGGAGAAACTGCATCACGTTGGTCTAGTAAAATTGCGTCCCCGAAAAAGGAATTGGAGTTTAATAGGGAATCTGGTAAAACAGCAAGTTCAGATTTAAGGCATGCTCCAGCATTAGGATTGAGGCGTGAAAAAGGAAACACTTGCTCATCAAAAACAACATCACAAGAGATATACACCTTGCCAATGGACGGGTCAAGACATTTGAACCCTTTGTGAAGGTTGCTATAACCAAGAAAGACGCATTGTTTGGAGCGAAAAGCTAGTTTGCGATCATTGTAGGGTCTCAAGTTAGGCCAGCAAGCGCCCCAAAAGTGCGAAGGAAGGAGTAATCAGGAGGGTGATGAAGGAGACGTTCATGTGGTGTTTCATGGTTGATAACCTTAGATGGTAGGCGATTGATTAGAAAAACAGTGGTGGAATAGGCTTCATCCCAAAATTTTAGGGGCATAGATGCGTGAGCTAGCAAAGATAGCCCAACTTCAACAATATGACGATGTTTTGCGTTCTGCGGACCCATTCTGGCGATGAGCATAGGGGACGGGACACGTGATGAGCAATGCCTACGCGTGTAAAGAATTGGTTGAGTGGTGATATTCCCCCCCCCCCCCCCCCAATCTGTTTGCATGGCTAGAATTTTACAATTAAATTGGCGTTCTACAAATTTCGGAAGTCTTGAAAACATTGGAATACTTCAGATTTATGACGAATAAAATATATCCAAGTGAACTTCTTTGTAGTCATCAATGAAGCTGACATAATATGATTTTTCGACCAATAGAGGAGGGGCGGGACCCCAAACATCGAGAAAAAAATAAGTTCTAGTGGCCTAGTGGACACACTTTGGTGGATCTCGGGTATGGCAATTGGTGACTTTTGCCCATCGGCATGCGTCACAAATCCTATTTTTATTTGGATCTAAAACAAAAGGAATCTTGTGGCGATTTAGGACCTGTTGAACTACAGGAGCGAAGCATGACCCAATCGATGGTGCCACACGGTGGAAGAAGGCTTGATAGCAGAAAATGCATGTTTATTTTGACCCGACGCAGGCTTTAGCGGATATAGACCATCCTCACATCGACCTTTAAGGATGACCTTCTTCGTGCCTTGTTCCTTAATAAAGAATTGATGAGGATGAAATTCAAGAAAAGCATTATTATTTGTAGCAAGACGATGAACAGAAAGAAGATTTTTACTGGCTTGAGGGACATGAAGAATTTTGCGAAGATGAATGTTACTGGAAGGGGTACGCAAAATACTAGAACCAATATGATTTATCTCCATACCTGCACCACTTGCCGAGTGAACTTGATCATGGCCACCATATGCATCTCGCACGGTCAGCTTGTTGAGCTCGCTGGTTACATGATCGGTCGCACCGGAGTCGACGTACCAGTTGGTGTCAACTCCATACGATGACGTTGTTGCCGAGGACACGCTCTTCGGCGGCACACCGTTGTAGGACGAGTTGTAGCGGTTGTAGCAGCGGTGCGCAGGGTGCCCTTCTTTGCCGCACACCTGACAGATGACGCCTTCTTGAAAGTTGCGTCCACGACCGCCACCTCCACGGCCTTTGCCGCCGCGGAAGCCACCGCGACCGTTTCCATCTCCTCGACCACCACGGCCACGGATAGGGTGTTGATTGCTGCCCCCACCGCGGCCGCCTCTCATAGCGACGTTGACGGAGTAGGGAGAGCCGCCATCGCGGATCTCACGGGCTTGTTCATGGCTCACGAGCTGAGCCGGAGTTCCGGGAGGGAGATCGGGTCGGCCCGGTTTGCAACTGCGGAGGTGACCGAGTCGAACTCCGCTCCAACTCCCATGAGGATGAAGGAGACGATCTCGTCGTCGTCCATCTTCTTGCCTGCCGCCGCCATGTCGTCGGCCAGGCCCTTCATCTTGGTGCAGTACTCCGCCACGGTGGACGACCCCTTGCGTGTCGTAGCGAGGGCCATCCGCGTGGTCATGATCCGGGCGCGGGGACTGCGGCGACTGAAATTCTTGGATCTTGGCCCATAGTTACGCCGCCGTGGTGGCGGGACGCGATTTGGGAGAATACATCTTTGGAGAGGGAAGAGAAGAGGTAGCCGCGGACTTGGCTGTCCTTGGCAAACCACTTCTCATAGGCCGGATTGATGGCCGGCTCCGCCTTCTTGCCCGTCGCAGCCTCAGCTGCGTCGACCTCTAGGAACTCAGGTGGGGGTTTGGCGGTGGGCTTTGTGAAGCTCCAAAGCATGGCGCCTTGGAGCATGGCTGTGACTTGGGCGAGCCACATGGTGTAATTGCCGCGGGTGAGCTTGTCCGTCACCGGTGGAAGAAAGCCAAAGGAGAAGGCAGCTGCGGCATCGGAAGAGGTTGCCATGGGGATCTATCCGTGAGGATTTTTTTAGGCTCTGAATACCATGTCAAATGAGTTGAACGAGGATGCCTATCCTTGGCCCTCGGTTACGTGTTATATTAGGGAGGAACTGCCCCTCCCGTGGCACTTACAACCATTGGTTACAAAGTACGGTGATCCTGAGTTCTAGTGCATGTTACAATGTGTGGTGATGCTACACTATAGATCATACATTCCTATTTCTAACATATAGATCATGCATTCCTATTTCTATTCTCTAACAACCGCCATGACGCCTCAGGAGTTTCATGATGAGAGGCTACATACATGCATGAGTTTCTCTAATATCTTTTTTTGCCTGATGGTCTTTGGTTTTGTTTGTTGAGCAATGCAAGAATATATAGAACTGGTGATGACTGGAACTCTATGTTGCGATAGATTCTTACATGCTTGCACACGGCCAGGCCATGTCCAGGGATAGAACTCGTGGCGAAGGTTAACGCAGCCATCCTCGATGCCCTCAGCAAAGATAGGGCAGCCTCTGTGTGGACATGTGCACGTGTGAAAATCTATTTATGTGCTTTTGTTTACAACAGTGAGAAAGCAGCCGTTGGGCGCTTCTCATGATCGTCCAGTCCATGCCCAGGGACCATGACCTATGGACCACCATGGGTCCGGGTCATGGAAAATTCCAAGACCCGTACACGACGAGCTAAAGATCGGACACATTTTGATCGTGGCAGCCAACGCAGAGAGGCTGGAGATGCGACAAAGCCATTGCTGTGGATCAGAATTCAGAAACCAAATATTCGAATGTCCTATGACGATGTCTAATGCGCCAGTAGACATGATTTTCCAGATGCCCCTCATTTCTATGTACTGTATAACAACGCCAAGGAACATTTAGTTTGTCAAAAGTCATGAAAACTTAGGCTTTTGAAATTTAAGCTGTATTTTGTCAGGCCTACTTTCCAGTGCTCACTTCTACTGATATTCGTCACACTGACCATTTTCCTTGACCCCTTTTCATTACAAAATTTCTCAATCAAATATGAGTGAGCTGAAGGAGTTGGGCCGTGAAGGACGACTCATGCCAAGAAGAAGAACCCAAGGCCATCTGGGCCAAAGTGGGTGAGCTAATTCGGCCCTACATTGCCAAAGCGTGAGGAAGCCAGCTGCCCCTTGTAACAGCAGAGTGGAGAAATATATGTAGGTGGGCGGCGAGCTCCAACGATCTGGCCGGTGCTCAAGGCCTCATTCAAACTTATCATAGTAACATATACTGTAGCAATATCCCAGCACTTATGTTCGGTTACACATCCTGTAGTTTGATATCGATTCAGTCAGAGCTCTGACCACATGCCAGCTGCAGAAAGTGAAGCACTACTGCACAGCCATTACATTACATTTATTTATTTTCATGAAACCATGCATACTTGTGTGGACAATATGAAACTAGACCCAACCTAGGCGGAACTAGGGGCGTTTGTATTAAGAAGAAAATGAGGCGCGTAAGTCCGTCCCCGATGGGGATCGAACTCAGGAGCAGTTGCCTCCACACCTGGGAAGCTAACCATCTGGGCTATCGCCCAGTCCACCGGCGGGGATCCAATGGAGCAGGCCGGCCATGGTGGATCTGGTCAGGACTAGGACACTTGCGGGCATCGGGAAGGTGTGGCGGGCATGAAGAAAACAATGCATACTTAATTTTACCATTAGCCTCTACAATGTCCAAAGGTGTGGCGGGCAACAGCAATATTTGGATCTAGCATTTCAGCTGGGACACTAGCGGAGAGTACAAACAAATTGCTAGTGAGAGCACATCTTCACATTTCTGACCAAAAATTTTGTAGATGATCCATGCTGGCACACTCTTTGACCAATACTTCTATGCACAAGCTCAGCCTCAAGGCTGGAGATGGAGAAATGGTACGCCGGTAGGCCAGACAACCCAACAACCTAATCTTTGGCTGCTGGCTCGAAGCTCCTGAGTGTGCCTGGAGCCACGCAGCCTCTCGCTCTCGGTTCTGAGTTTTTTGAAGTTGTAGTGAATAGACCAAGAATTAGTCTTTTGCTCACAACTGAGATCAACTCGTGCAATCTGGTTGTTGTCTTGTGGATTAACAATTTATACATTATTGTAAGTGGAAGGGCATGAACGAACGAGGGGTGCTTGCTTCAGCCTTATGTGGACCTACTAATGTTCTGCTGTAGCTTAGCCGCATGGAGTTAGCTATCAGAGGATGAAGATAGTCAACAAGTGGTAGTGCATTCGGGTTCTCGAAAAAGTGAGGCCTAATGACTAGCTTCACATGGCAGTCAACTGCGACATGTTTCAGTGATTGGCTGTTGTCTTGTTGATTTCTTAATTTGACTTTTGAGCCATATACCAAGTTCTAGTACAATATTGTTCATATATGGGACTGGCCCGTTACGTTTGGGCCAAGAGCCACATCCCCTTTCCCCACCCCTAGGTTAGGCCTTTGAGCCACGATTGATGTCGATTCTTGAGATGTGCAAACCTAATGACCGGAGGACAAGGCTCCACATATACATAGTTTATTGATCAGTTGCATGCATGGCCAGAGAGGCTTGGGAGTTGGGCTGGGATATGTACAATATGATAGATGCAAGTTTATATGTGGAGCCCTCATCCTCTCTGAGTTGCGTACATATACGCTCAGCTCTCAATTTCTCCGGCTCTATGAATTGTACCACGTTGAGTTGAAGTCCTCACTGCTGTGCTTTATAGATGTAATTGTGATCTGTGGAGCAGTGTGGCATGTCTTTCATCAGTATCATCTATACTTGCACGCAACCAAACTCTAGTATGCCTACTGTTCGTGCCACAGCATATATAACTAACAACATTCTGAAGACAGATGCATACAAAATGAAGCTACCATTGGCATAATAAGCATCAGGAGTTTTTAGACTACTAGAGCTTCCTCTCGCAGGCTGGTCAATAATGAAAACTATAATGTAAAATCGATAGAATGTCCTACCTGGTGGTTGTTTATATATATATTAGTTGATGAAGGCTGGTCAAGAATGTTGGCCAACCTACCAACTCCAATGCTCAATAAGAAATGGAAAATCTGGAGAACGAGAGAAAAAGTTTTCAAACAGCCCAAGGGTCCATGTCCATATATATGTCCTCGGCATCCCTTACTGATTGTTATAGCTCACTTCCAACATTAACCTCTGGATTTGCCATGTGATCGTTTAAGCATTGCATTCCCATTGTCTGCTGGTTCTTAAATCATCGGATTAGCAAGACAGACACACTCGCTTGTGACAAAGCCTTAGGATGTTGATGGTTTGAATTGACATCTATGGATGTTGATGTTTGGGACTTAACAAAATCCTCAAGGAAGAACAAATATTCAGGTATAATGTTTATGATATTGTTTGTGCAATATAACACAGGCATAGGGTTGTGTTTGTTTAATTTATTGGCAACCGTTGGGGTAGATCAATGGATATATGACTGAGATGTGTAATTTCTCCATGAATGCAAAAAAAAAAAAAAAAAAAACAAAGATCATGGCAAAATAGAATCATAGACTTTATATATTATGTTCTCATATTTAAGTGAATTTTTCTCATTATTCCTTACACTAAAGAGGCTGACACATTGTAAGGCTATGTTCGTCCATAGAGGCTGAGACGTCGTAACAATGTCGTTAACTCGATAGCTTTATGGGGAGTTAACATAGGTAGCTGACCTCCGTGCAATGGTTATCAAATAAATGAAGTACATGGGAAGCGTTTGTGTTAAGAGTGTGAATGGCTCATAGTATGTATATACACACACAGGACGATCCAGTTTTTCCAGCTGTGAGCACTTTAAGACATACATGTGGCTACATGTTGAAGGAGGTGGAAGGAGGACCAGAAAGCCTGGGGAAATGACAGTAAAATAGAAGATGATGTAGATCTTCGTCAACACCATGAGTGCATAGCACACAAGTATAATCCGGGAGATGCATGTTCCTTCTTCGCAGGAGTGCTCTGGTGCTTAAGCGATCAACCAGGTTAAGCCAGAAAAAGAATTTCCTTTTATTTTGGCAACAAGATTTCCATAACCAATTAAAAGCAATATGGATCTGCCTTCTACCAATAAGCTACTTGTATGATTTAGCACAGGAGAAGAGATTGTTACCCCAGATGTAGCTCCATCTATCTTGCTGGATCATATTATCATTCTGAAGATTCTGAAGATTCAAGCTATTTACATGACCATGGAGGTCAATGAATTGGTCGTAGGCTTTAGGAGTGAGGGGTAAGTGGAAAAGATCTTAGAAGGGGTTCACCATGGCTTTAGGAGTGAGGGGTAAGTGGAAAAGATCTTAGAAGGGTTCCTCATTTGTAGCTTGAAAGACTGAGACAGATTGATTCCAAAAGAAAACAATTCTGGGGACGCTTGAGAAAGAACAACAAAACTTCATTGGTCATGTCAGAGAAAGGAAGTTATTCCCATCCTGGAGATTAACCGAAGCCATAACTTTGAAATGATGAAGAAGTTTAAGTATGTCTCTCCACCAAAAGGAACCTCTGAAAGATATAGAGCATGAAGGAAAATTTCCCGTAGAGTAGTATTTGTTCCATACCAACTAAACCCCGCCAGGGGATGTGAAGCCTATTAAAGAATTTGTGCAGATATTTCAAGAGAAGGCTTATGCTGTGAACATAAAGATTGATTACTCCTAGTCCACCTTTAGACTTTGGTAGAGTGACTAGGGGCCAAGCAGCTTTGGAGGTTTTTTTGTTGTCCAAGTCTGAACCACTCCAAAGAGAGTGCTTTCTATACTTATCAATTTGCTTGATTATCTCTTTGGGGAACAAGAAGGTTGACATTGCAAAGGTGGGTAATGCATATATGACTAGATTGGTAAGCTCCAATTTGCCAGCCTCATTTAGGAAAGAGGAAAAGGCCACTAGTCTTCTTTCACATTTACTAACAAATGGCTAAAAATCAGCTACTGTAGGCTTGGAAATGTTGAGTGGCAGTCCTAATTAAGTAAGTGAAAGGGAGGGAGCCAGTTGTACAACCAAAGTCCTATGATAGAATGGCAAGCCTTTCTGGAGTAACATTGATGGGGAGCATCATGGACTGTTCGAAGTTCACTCTAAGACCAGAAGATTGGGAAAAGTCTTACAAGATAACCTTTAGGTTATTAAGTTCAATCAGATCCCCTTTCAGAAATATCAGAGTGTCATCTGCATACTGCAGTATAGGAAAGTCATCATTAGAGTTTAGAGGTATAGATAAACTTAGAAGCTGTCTTGATCTTGCATCGTTGAGGATGGATTGTAGGAAGTCAGTTGCAAGGACAAATAGAAGGGGGGAAAGGGGTTCACCATGTCTTGGTCCCCTTTTACAGTGGAAAACTTTTTCTGGGACTCCATTTAGAAGGACTGAGGAAGTGCTAGAGGTGAAGATGGATTTCATCCATTGAATCCAGAGTGGAGGGAAGCCTTTGTGCTCCATAATTTGTAGCATAAACTCACGCTCTACCTTGCCAAAGGCTTTTCCAAAGTCTAACTTTAAAATGACTATTTCTCTTTTACTGGATGGCCAAAGTGAAGGTGTTCTAAGGCACAAGCCAAGCAATCCTAGATGCATTTGTTTTTAATAAAACCATATTGGTTCTTGTGGAGGACAGAGGGGAGATGCCTCGGTATAAAATTGAGAGTATAATGATAACTGACAGTATAATATCAATTTTTCTACTGGGCAAGATATACCGACAGTTAATTTTTAATTTCTAGTAGTGTCTAAACATGCTTGAGAGCTGAGAAGGTCCTGCCTGTGTTGGCTATTTATAGTTTGCTTCAATTTGATGAAGGTGGTGTAAATAAAGGAATAAGTAGAAAATATGTGGGCATGGAAGTTTGCCGTATTTATATTCCTTATTTTTATATCAATAAAAAACCTAGCAAGACAAAGGGTACCATAAAATTGAAACGGAATAATAGAGGCTAAAGAGGAATTTGTCGGTGTGCCTCTTTCTCAAAACCGACAGTGATGAGCATTCACATACAACAATGCAACAAAAAGGCAACGGATAGAAATAGGAGGCACGAGAAATCACACCTATCCTAGCATGCATAAACTAGCCAGCCAGCGCTCTGTGCTCACTAGCTGCGGTGTTGCCATGTACATAGGTTGACTTAGTCTACATGCATCTAAACTGAAGTCTTGGAGTTGGCTACAGTTATCAAACAACGCCAGTGCAATCACACGCTCTGCAGTATTATTGCCCCTCACAGTCATAACGAAGCCAAATAAAACTTTGTTGAGATTTGATGACGCAATGTCTGACGTCATGTTGAAAAACGTTTCCTATTATTGGGCAATCATCCTGAAAACATTGTGATGCTGCAGGTCCTTGAGCCATTAAGTACTTCCAAAGCCATCCGAATTTGGGACTATCATGAATTGACTGGCCAAGATTTCAGAAATTATCATCAGTGATATCACAATTGGTGCTGTCTCAGTATCAAAAGTATGAGGCCACACCGTCTAGGGAGGCGTCTCAGTATGTCCATGCAAACCTTATTTAAATAGCTGTTGGATGAAATTTGATGAATCAATCTTGTTCCATCGTTTGAGGGCCTTCATATGCCATTTATTTGTTTGCAGAACCATTTATCATGCATGTGGTGCATTGATGCAACACCAGATGATCCTTTTCACTGCCCATGCCAATTCAATGAAGCTATTGCTGACATTTGTAGAGTTGTGGTTGAAGCTGCTGCCAGCTAGTACGTAGAAAAGACAAGGCCTCTGCTGCCTTTGGTGCTTCATGTTTGCATCCCGGTGTACAACATGGATCGACATGCAAAGTCATGTGCACGCTAGGCTTAGGTTGATGGGGACAAGGCAAGGCTCTCGGGTTGACAGGTATCATCTACTAAAATTATAGAGAAGTGACATCTTGACATCTATAGACATTCATTTACTCCACTCTAGCATCTGCATGTAATTAAAGAGATGGGATTTGATAGATGTGGGTTAATGAAATGGGACCGTTGATGTGGATAGAACACATGTGAGTTCATTGTTTACTCTGAGCCTTCATGCCTGCACGTGCACGTGCAACCATGAACGACATAGCAGTGCATATAAATGCTAACACAGGGAGAAGACAAAGAGCCTTAATTATGACATCAAAGATACATCACATCATGTGCTCCAGTAGATGTAAAAAAGGCCAAACAAAGAAATAGTGAATTCACACGACCTAACAAAGGAGACAATGTTATAAGTGTTGGCACATGTGATGTCGGTATATCAAGTAGGGCCAAGAATGAGGCAACCACTTGCCATTGCTGACATCAGTGCATGTATCAATGATTGGACCAATCAAATTGGTGCACGTGCAGGCATGATGGCTCAGAGTAAACAGCGAACTCAAATGCGGCCAGTACGTAGAGAAGACAAGGACTCTGCTGCCTTTGGTGCTTCATGTCTGCATCGCTGTGTACAACATGGATCAGACATGCAGTCATGTGCACGCTAGGCTCAGGTTGTTGGGTACCATGCTAGGCTCAGGTTGATAGGTACCATCTACTATAATTACAAAGAAACACATCTCGATATCTACAGACATTCATTTACTCCACTCCAAAGATTCGCAAGTAATTAAAGAGATGGAACGTGATAGATGTGGGTTAATGAATTGGAACCGTTGATGTGGATAGAACACATGTGAGTTCATTGTTTACTCTGAGCCTTCATGCCTGCACGTGCACGTGCAACCATGAACGACATAGCAGTGCATATAAATGCTAACACAGGGAGAAGACAAAGAGCCTTAATTACGACATCAAAGATACATCACATCATGTGCTCCAAAGAGATGTAAAAAAGGCCAAACAAAGAAATAGTGAATTCCCACGACCTAACAAAGGCGACAATGTTATAAGTGTTGGCACATGTGATGTCGGTACATCAAGTAGGGCCAAGAATGAGGCAACCACTTGCCATTGCCGACATCGGTGCATGTATCAATGATTGGACCAATCAAATTGGTGCACGCGCGGGCATGAACCGAACTCAAATGCGGCCGAGACGTAGAGAAGACAAGGACTCGGCGCCTTTTTGGTGCTTCATGTCCGCATGTGTACAACATGGAAAGATACATATCATGTGCATCAGGTTGTTGGGTACCATGCTAGGCTCAAAGTTGATAGGTACCATCTACTATAATTACAAAGAAACACATCTGATATGAGACATTCATTTACTCCACATCCGCAAGTAATTAAAGAGATGGAACGTGATAGATGTGGGATAATGAATTGGAACCGTTGATGTGGATAGAACACATGTGAGTTCATTGTTTACTCACGAGCCTTCATGCATACATGCACATGTGCGTGCAACCATGAACGACATATAGCAGTGCATATAAATGCTAACACAGGGGAGAAGACAAAGAGCCTTAATTACGACATCAAAGATACATCACATCATGTGCTCCCAAGTAGATGTAAAAAAGGCCAAACAAAGAAATAGTGAATTCCCACGACCTAACAAAGGCGACAATGTTATAAGTGTTGGCACATGTGATGTCGGTACATCAAGTAGGGCCAAGAATGAGGCAACCACTTGCCATTGCCGACATTAGTGCATGTATCAATGATTGGACCAATCAAATTGGTGCGCGTGCAGCATGATGGCTCGAGTAAGAACTCAAATGCGGCAGATGCGTAGAGAAGACAAGGACTTCGCTGCCTTTGGTGCTTCATGTATGCATCGGCTGTGTACAACATGGATCGACATGCAAATCATGTGCACGCTAGGCTCGGGTTGTTGGGTACCATGCTAGGCTCAAAGTTGATAGGTACCATCTACTATAATTACAAAGAAACACATCTCGATATTTCTGAGACATTCATTTACTCCACTCCAACATCCGCAAGTAATTAAAGAGATGGAACTTGATAGATGTGGGTTAATGAATGGGAACCGTTGATGTGGATAGAACACATGTGAGTTCATTGTTTACTCGAGCCTTCATGCACATGCGTGCGTGCAACCATGAACGAAATAGCAAAGTGCATATAAATGCTAACATAGGGAGAAGACAAAGAGCCTTAATTACGACATCAAAGATACATCACATCATGTGCTCCATTAGATGTAAAAAGGCCAAACAAAGAAATAGTGAATTCCCACGACCTAACAAAGGCAACAATGTTATAAGTGTAGGCACATGTGATGTCGGTACATCAAGTAGGGCCAAGAACGAGGCAACCACTTGCCATTGCTAACATCGGTGCATGTATCAATGATTGGACCAATCAAATTGGTGCATGTGCAGGCATGAATGCTCGTGAGTAATTAAACAAAGCGAACTCAAATGTGGCGGTGCGTAGAGAAGACAAGGCCCTGGCCGCCTTTGGTGCTTCATGTCTCCGCATCGGCGTGGTACAACATGGATCGAACATGTCATCATGTGCACGCTAGGCTCGGGTTGATGGGTACCATGCTAGAGGCTCAGGTTGATAGGTACCATCTACTATAATTACAAAGAAAGTACATCTCGATTTCTGAGACATTCATTTACTCCACTCCAACATCTGCAAGTAATTAAAGAGATGGGACTTGATAGATGTGGGTTAATGAATTAGAACCGTTGATGTGGATAGAACACATGTGAGTTCGTTGTTTACTCACGAGCCTTCATGCTGCACGTGCACGTGCAACCATGAAGCGAAATAGCGGTGCATATAAATGCTAACATAGGGACAAGACAAAGAGCATTAATTACGACATCAAAGATACATCACATCATGTGCTCCAAGTAGATGTAAAAAGGCCAAACAAAGAAATAGTGAATTCCCACGACCTAACAAAGGCAACAATGTTATAAGTGTAGGCACATGTGATGTCGGTACATCAAGTAGGGCCAAGAATGAGGCAACCACTTGCCATTGCCGACATCGGTGCATGTATCAATGATTGGACCAATCAAATTGGTGCGATGTAGGCATGATGGCTCGAGTAAACGGCGAACTCAAATGCGGCCGGCGACATAGAGAAGACAAGGCCTCTCTGCTGCCTTTGGTGCTTCATGTATGCATCATTTTGTTTACAACCATGGATCGACATGCGATCATGTGCACGCTAGGCTCAGGTTGTTGGGTACCATGCTAGGCTCAGGTTGATAGGTACCATCTACTATAATTACAAAGAAACACATCTCGATATCTACAGACATTCATTTACTCCACTCCAGCATCTGCAAGTAATTAAAGAGATGGAACGTGATAGATGTGGGTTAATGAATTGGAACCGTTGATGTGGATAGAACACATGTGAGTTCATTGTTTACTCTGAGCCTTCATGCCTGCACGTGCACGTGCAACCATGAACGACATAGCAGTGCATATAAATGCTAACACAGGGAGAAGACAAAGAGCCTTAATTACGACATCAAAGATACATCACATCATGTGCTCCAGTAGATGTAAAAAAGGCCAAACAAAGAAATAGTGAATTCCCACGACCTAACAAAGGCGACAATGTTATAAGTGTTGGCACATGTGATGTCGGTACATCAAGTAGGGCCAAGAATGAGGCAACCACTTGCCATTGCTAACATCAGTGCATGTATCAATGATTGGACCAATCAAATTGGTGCATGTGCAAGCATGAATGCTCAGAGTAAACAGCGAACTCAAATGCGGTCGGTACGTAGAGAAGACAAGGACCTCTGCTGCCTTTGGTGCTTCATGTATGCATCGCTGTGTACAACATGGATCAGACATGCAGTCATGTGCACGCTAGGCTCAGGTTGTTGGGTACCATGCTAGGCTCAGGTTGATAGGTACCATCTACTATAATTACAAAGAAACACATCTCGATATCTCTGAGACATTCATTTACTCAACTCCAACATCCGCAAGTAATTAAAGAGATGGGACTTGATAGATGTGGGTTAATGAATTGGAACCGTTGATGTGGATAGAACACATGTGAGTTCATTGTTTACTACGAGCCTTCATGCCCGTGACGTGCACGTGCAACCATGAACGAAATAGCAAAGTGCATATAAATGCTAACATAGGGACAAGACAAAGAGCATTAATTACGACATCAAAGATACATCACATCATGTGCTCCATTAGATGTAAAAGAGGCCAAACAAAGAAATAGTGAATTCCCACGCCCTAACAAAGGCAACAATGTTATAAGTGTAGGCACATGTGATGTCGGTACATCAAGTAGGGCCAAGAATGAGGCAACCACTTGCCATTGCCGACATCGGTGCATGTATCAATGATTGGACCAATCAAATTGGTGCACGTGTAGGCATGAAGGCTCGAGTAAACAAACGAACTCAAATGCGGCCGATTACATAGAGAACACAAGGCCTCTGGCGCCTTTGGGGTGCTTCATGTCCGCATCATTTGCGTATACAACATGGATCGGACATGCGGTCATGTGCACGCTAGGCTCAAGGTTGTTGGGTACCATGCTAGGCTCAAAGTTGATAGGTACCATCTACTATAATTACAAAGAAATACATCTCGATATCTACAGACATTCATTTACTCCACTCCAAAGATCCGCAAGTAATTAAAGAGATGGAACGTGATAGATGTGGGTTAATGAATTGGAACCGTTGATGTGGATATAACACATGTGAGTTCGTTGTTTACTCTGAGCCTTCATGCCTGCACGTGCACGTGCAACCAAGAAGGACATAGCAGTGCATATAAATGCTAACACAGGGAGAAGACAAAGAGCCTTAATTACGACATCAAAGATACATCACATCATGTGCTCCAGTAGATGTAAAAAGGCCAAACAAAGAAATAGTGAATTCCCCACGACCTAACAAAGGCAACAATGTTATAAGTGTTGGCACATGTGATGTTGGTACATCAAGTAGGGCCAAGAATGAGGCAACCACTTGCCATTGCCGACATCGGTGCATGTATCAATGATTGGACCAATCAAATTGGTGCACGTGCAGGCATGATGGCTCAGAGTAAACAGCGAACTCAAATGCGGCCAGTACGTAGAGAAGACAAGGACTCTGCTGCCTTTGGTGCTTCATGTATGCATTTGTGTACAACATGGATCGACATGCGGTCATGTGCACGCTTAGGCTCAGTTGTTGGGTACCATGCTAGGCTCGGGTTGATAGGTACCATCTACTATAATTACAAAGAAACACATCTCGATATCTGAGACATTCATTTACTCCACTCCAAAGATCTCGCAAGTAATTAAAGAGATGGAACCCGATAGATGTGGGTTAATGAATTGGAACCGTTGATGTGGATAGAACACATGTGAGTTCATTGTTTATTTTGAGCCTTCATGCCTGCACGTGCACGTGCAACCAAGAAAGACATAGCAGTGCATATAAATTCTAACACAGGGAGAAGACAAAGAGCCTTAATTACGACATCAAAGATACATCACATCATGTGCTCCAGTAGATGTAAAAAAGGCCAAACAAAGAAATAGTGAATTCCCACGACCTAACAAAGGCGACAATGTTATAAGTGTTGGCACATGTGATGTCGGTACATCAAGTAGGGCCAAGAACGAGGCAACCACTTGCCATTGCTAACATCAGTGCATGTATCAATGATTGGACCAATCAAATTGGTGCATGTGCAAGCATGAATGCTCAGAGTAAACAGCGAACTCAAACGCGGTCGGTACGTAGAGAAGACAAGGCCTCTGCTGCCTTTGGTGCTTCATGTCTGCATCGCTGTGTACAACATGGATCAGACATGCAGTCATGTGCACGCTAGGCTCGGGTTGATGGGTACCATGCTAGAGGCTCAGGTTGATAGGTACCATCTGCTATAATTATAGAGAAGTACATCTCGATATTTACAGACATTCATTTACTCCACTCCAACATCTGCAAGTAATTAAAGAGATGGGACTTGATAGATGTGAGTTAAAGAATTAGGACCGTTGATGTGGATAGAACACATGTGAGTTCACTGTTACTCTGAGCCTTCATGCCTGTACGTGCACGTGCAACCATGAACGAAATAGCAGTGCATATAATGCTAACATAGGGACAAGACAAAGAGCATTAATTACGACATCATAGATACATCACATCATGTGCTCCAGTAGATGTAAAGAGGCCAAACAAAGAAATAGTGAATTCCCACGTCCTAACAAAGGCAACAATGTTATAAGTGTAGGCACATGTGATGTCGGTACATCAAGTAGGGCCAAGAACGAGGCAACCACTTGCCATTGCTGACATCAGTGCATGTATCAATGATTGGACCAATCAAATTGGTGCACGTGTAGGCATGAAGGCTCAGAGTAAACAGCGAACTCAAATGCGGCCAGTACATAGAGAACACAAGGCCTCTGCTGCCGTTGGTGCTTCATGTCTGCATCGCTGTGTACAGCATGGATCAGACATGCAGTCATGTGCACGCTAGGCTCAGGTTGTTGGGTACCATGCTAGGCTCAGGTTGATAGGTACCATCTACTATAATTACAAAGAAATACATCTCGATATCTACAGACATTCATTTACTCCACTCCAGCATCTGCCTGTAATTAAAGAGATGGAACGTGATAGATGTGGGTTAATGAATTGGAACCGTTGATGTGGATATAACACATGTGAGTTCGTTGTTTATTTTTGAGCCTTCATGCACGCGCGTGCACGTGCAACCAAAGAAAGACATAGCAAAGTGCATATAAATGCTAACACGAGGGGAGAAGACAAAGAGCCTTAATTACGACATCAAAGATACATCACATCATGTGCTCCAAATGTAGATGTAAAAAAGGCCAAACAAAGAAATAGTGAATTCCCACGACCTAACAAAGGCGACAATGTTGTTAAGTGTTGGCACATGTGATGTCGGTACATCAAGTAGGGCCAAGAATGAGGCAACCACTTGCCATTGCTAACATCGGTGCATGTATCAATGATTGGACCAATCAAATTGGTGCATGTGCAAGCATGAATGCTCGAGTAAGCGGCCGAACTCAAACGCGGCCGGTGCGTAGAGAAGACAAGGCCTCTGGCCGCCTTTGGTGCTTCATGTATGCATTTGTGTACAACATGGATCAGACATGCAGTCATGTGCACGCTAGGCTCGGGTTGATGGGTACCATGCTAGAGGCTCAGGTTGATAGGTACCATCTGCTATAATTATAGAGAAGTACATCTCGATATTTACAGACATTCATTTACTCCACTCCAACATCCGCAAGTAATTAAAGAGATGGGACTTGATAGATGTGAGTTAAAGAATTGGGACCGTTGATGTGGATACAACACATGTGAGTTCATTGTTTACTCGAGCCTTCATGCCTCGTGACACGCACGTGCAACCATGAACGAAATAGCGGTGCATATAAATGCTAACATAGGGACAAGACAAAGAGCATTAATTACGACATCATAGATACATCACATCATGTGCTCCAAGTAGATGTAAAAAGGCCAAACAAAGAAATAGTGAATTCCCCACGCCCTAACAAAGGCAACAATGTTATAAGTGTAGGCACATGTGATGTCGGTACATCAAGTAGGGCCAAGAACGAGGCAACCACTTGCCATTGCTAACATCGGTGCATGTATCAATGATTGGACCAATCAAATTGGTGCATGTGTAGGCATGAAGGCTCGAGTAAACAAAGCGAACTCAAATGCGGCCAGTACATAGAGAACACAAGGCCTCTGCTGCCGTTGGTGCTTCATGTCTGCATCGCTGTGTACAGCATGGATCAGACATGCAGTCATGTGCACGCTAGGCTCAGGTTGTTGGGTACCATGCTAGGCTCAGGTTGATAGGTACCATCTACTATAATTACAAAGAAATACATCTCGATATCTACAGACATTCATTTACTCCACTCCAGCATCTGCCTGTAATTAAAGAGATGGAACGTGATAGATGTGGGTTAATGAATTGGAACCGTTGATGTGGATATAACACATGTGAGTTCGTTGTTTACTCTGAGCCTTCATGCCTGCACGTGCACGTGCAACCAAGAAGGACATAGCAGTGCATATAAATGCTAACATAGGGATAAGACAAAGAGCCTTAATTACGACATCAAAGATATATCACATCATGTGCTGCAGTAGAGGTAAAAAGGCCAAACAAAGAAATAGTGAGTTCCCACGTCCTAACAAAGGCAACAATGATATAAGTGTTGGCACATGTGATGTTGGTACATCAAGTAGGGCCAAGAACGAGGCAACCACTTGCCATTGCTAACATCAGTCCATGTATCAATGATTGGACCAATCAAATTGGTGCATGTGCAAGCATGAAGGCCGAGTAAAACAAATAACTCAAACGCGGCCGATACATTAGAGAAGACAAGGCCTCTCGGCCGCCTTTGGTGCTTCATATGCAGATCGTAGTAATAAAGATGGATCGGGATGCAATCATGTGCACGCTAGGCTCGGGTTGTTGGGTACCATGCTAGAGGCTCAGGTAATTGATAGGTAGCATCTACTATAATTATTGGAGAAGTACATCTCGATATTTACAGACATTCATTTACTCCACTCCAACATCTGCAAGTAATTAAAGAGATGGGACTGAGTTAATGAATTAGGACCGTTGATGTGGATAGAACACATGTGAGTTCACTGTTACTCTAGGCCCTCATGCCTGCACGTGCACGTGCTACCACGAACAAAATAGCAGCGCATGTAAATGCTAACATAGGGACAAGACAAAGAGCATTAATTACGACATCATAGATACATCACATCATGTGCTCCGGTAGATGTAAAAAGGCCAAACAAAGAAATAGTGAATT
>JADLZK010003836.1:0-131117 GCA_015847255.1 Hyparrhenia diplandra
TTTAACGGATACTAGTGAGCATTTCACCGGGGAGAGGGTTTTAATATCGAATCGAACGGGGAGGATGGTGTGAGGATAACTGAGGCGTATAACCAATCCTCGAAACCAAAGCAAATCAAGGAAAGGAGAGGGAGAGAGATAAGGAGATTTCTACGGTTGTCTAGTTTATATCCTTGTAAGCTATGTTGATATTGTCTTAAGGGGACGTACTCAAAGGAAAGCAAGGTCAAAACATGCAATTCCTCCAAAGAACATCGCCCTACTTGTCCTATCCAACGGATGTGGAATCCAAAGAAATCAATGGTACTTTGTCACTACCACGAACTACCACGCTCCGGAAGGTAGGGTGCATTCATAAGTACTCATAGTCTAAGCACCACGCCTAAACCTAAGCCACTCCTCTAATCTATAGATTCCCATAGATTAAAGTACTCAAAGAGTTATAAACAATAAGAACAATACTAACATGTTTACTTACTCAAATAAGAAGTTGATCCACCATAGAAGTCTCAGGATCAAGTGCCACAAAGCCTTTGATCCCGGAGGTACAAGCGTAGAGGAGTCACCGACATGTAAGGTGCTTCCCCTTCTTCTCCTCCACCCACTCTTTAGCTCTCAAGACTAGATCTAGTCACTTTCATGGAGTACTATGGATCTAATCTATCAACTCGATATGCTTTTGCTCTTCAACTCACTCTAATACTTCTAGTTCTACATGATCTTCTAATATGGATTGGAACTAGAGAGAAGAGGTTGTCCTCACATTGGGACACCTCTGACCAACAGGTCAAAAGATAATGAGTAGAATGAGTTGGGGTTTAACCCTGGGGTTAGGGGGTCTTCTTATATAGGCCTTGGCGATGAAGCGATGACCACTAGATCAAACCGACCTTCAATAAGCGGTGTAGATACAACCTCAAGGTCGGGTTACAAACCCGACATACGAAAGCGAGGGCTGACATGTGGCCCCTAGCCTTTGGCGGCGGCCTAAATCCCTCCGGGCGGTCGCCGTGGGTTGTGATCCTCTCGGGATCTCCTTCCTCCTAGTATCTTCCGGTATCTTCTAGAGTATTTTAGTCCACATTTTGGGTTGAGTTACTTCACGGTTAAGTCTTGTCATTGTATGAGATGTAAATTTTTAACTTTCTCCATTCTTCTCGCATTTTATCTGTTAAGTCTCTCGAAAAATATATAAATCACGAAAGCTCGTGGAATTATGTTAGTTAAACCCCTAAACTTATGTTGATATTCATTTTAAGCCCTTATTCATGTTTAGTTGACTAGTAATATTATGCTATAACAGGTGTCAACAACGGCGCAACCCACCCTCGCCGGTGTTCTTGACACACAGCCATCCAAAGCTTTCAGGGCGAATATCGTTGCCGTGTGCGGGCCCCGAGGTACCACAAGAGGGCACGAGAGGCTAGGACGCCGCACGAGGGGTATGCACGGGTAGCAAACTCTCACTTGGACAAGTGGTATGCTGTTGTTGTTGAGTGGAACGGACTTCACATTGAGCTAATGGAAGTGACACTAGAGCACGACGTCCCGAGCACAGCTCAGGTTGGTGACTTGGCAGTTTCACCGAGCCCTCCATGGGTGGAGTCGGGACCATGACTAGTCGATCGGGCTGATCGACCACCTCCATGGACTTGTTGAGCTCGTCTAGATTCAGATCCCGGCGACTCAAGCGGCGATCTTCACCCTACACCGCCCACAATTCCCGCCTACCTGGGGTGTTTATCACCAAGGACGATGGGCAACAGGAAGTTGAACACCACCTATGACACCTACGGGTGGCGACATCAACAACCTAGAGTTTGAGTCTCGTCACCCGGGCGACTAGGAGTACGTCCGGAATACTGACCTAGTAGATGTGGTAGCCTAACTCGGAGAAGCTTGTGACCTTGGATGGAGATGTAGCTTAGAGAAGCTAATCTCTTCATCATGTAACATAGTTATCACATCATGATGGTTGCGAGGAGTGGACTTGGGACCATGAATGTATAATTCAATTGTGTGATCATGTATCACATCTAGTTTCTTTATGTATTTGTAAGATATTATATATTATGTTCTAATGAACAAGTGTGTTAATCTAATGCGTGTCAATTTTTTTTTTCAATCCTTTGTTTTACTATTCCTTGTTCTTCGAAATCACCATCGGTTCTTATTTGAAACCCGGTAGTGATTCGTGTTTATCAAAATCACTACCGGGAACGATTCAACCCGGTAGTGATGCAACTCTTCACTATCGGTTATGGCTCAGTCCATGGAGTTTTTGAATTTCCCGCGCCTAAACGGTTGTCACGCGGTGGTGACAATTCTGGCAAAGATGATGACGGCAATAGTGATGTGCGAATCTGTAGTAGTATAACAAGGTTTGGGTTCGCTTTGGGAGCCCAATGAGTGTTGATCTAAGGGAAGAAATTTGGAATCACTTCGTATGGGGAGAACCTTTCACACTGAAGATGTTGGTTGTTGTCATTGCACACAGGATGTTTAGGCTACACGGTTGCCAAGTCTCCAAATCAACTTGCAAGCCAAGACATCTGCTAAATGCGGTAAAAATGTAAATTGCATAAAGAAAGATACAATAGCATTAGGCTTAACGTTGTCACTTGAAATATAATTCTAACCAGGAATATATGACTCAAAAAAACATGGAACATAAAAGATCATTTTAATAAAGTATCACTCCCAATATAGCTGATTTATAAATGGTTGGGTCTGTCCATTCACCATCTTCCTCATCATCCCAGGTAATAAAACACATACGTGACGTTAACTGACTGTTGATGATCTGATCACAGGTGATGTCATACTATACGAAGAGCAAATTATTTGCCTTCTTTGTATCACGGTCAGAATTTCCTTTGGAATATCATCGTAACCTTGCAAAGGACAATTTGAGTCAGTATTAGGATAGTTGGTAAAAGAGTTTATTCATAGTATTATTTTCTGTCGTTTGCAATACACGGGCAACCAACCAACACAACTATCAACAAATACCTAGAAGATACCACCTTATATAGAAATTAAACAAATTCTTATTTCATTCTTTACTCAAATTGGGATGAATGCCACTAATGTCATGGGGTACTATATCGCTTGGTATCAATGTGAAGAATTTTACCTGTATGAATGATTTTCCTATCGGCATATAGCGTGTATATAACCTGATCTCAGTGTAGTCCAATAAACCATTTTAAAATACCTAGGAACAACAAAAACTATGCCTGTGGTCAAATATTATTTGTACAATGTAAACTGAATGAAAAAAATGCATTGTATGCATTAGTAATATTGTATTACCTTGCCTATGGCGTTAGAACCTCCTTATATACAATATTCTTCGTGAAAGTGTCATTCACTATTGGGGTCTTCTTATCTTTACCTTTTTTTATTTAACGCGTCGTCGACATTGTTTTTAGCATTTTCCTTCTCCATCTTTTTTTTGGCCTCCTCTTGTGCATCCGCATGGCGGGAGGGCAAGGATTTTAATATTTGTTCTTGATGTGGCTCTAGACATTGCAACGCATAACCGACCATGAGAGAACACTGGTGCAGGCAGATACACACCAACATTTGGGATAGTTTGGCCCTGTGACTTGTTGACTGTCATGGCAAAGCTTAGTCTAATAGGAAATTGTTTCCTCTTAAACTGTAATGGGAACACCATGTCATCAGATGACCATAGTGGTATCCGAGGAAGGAATACCCGCTTCCTTGCGTGCTGCCCCACCATGATTTCTCGCGTCGATTGTATTTGTTTGGAATCGCACTAGAGCCTTGTACCATTGGATAGCCCATTGGTAGGGTCAATATTCCTAAGCAATATGATAGGACACCCAAGTTTAAGCTTTAGGACATGTGGAGGTAGACCATCGGGGTTCAAACTGTTCAGGAACTTTGATGGATAGTAATTATATGGATCGTCTACCGCCGAGTCAAAAACCGTGATACACCATCTCGCCCTACTCAAACATATCAATCATTTTCATATTGATCATGTCCACCCAATCGTTACGTGTAGATAAAATTGCTCTATTGGAGATGTAGTCATCTTTCTCCTCCATGTCTTTATTTAGATCTGGAAAGATGGTACCAATCAATCTATGAAGATCTTTTCGGCATCGCTGAGTATGGGAGACAGATCTCATCCTGGAATACATACATCACCATATTCATTATCCTCTTCCGTTCCACCACCAATGCGCAATAGATAATCTGCGAACCATGGGTCACTTTGAGCCCTCATGTTGCGGATGAGCTTGAGGTGGCGCATGGATTCCCAAAGATATGACCTTCGTAGAGAAGCACCAACTATTTGAGCCCTAGATCCATTTTCGCACAATAGGGAGGACACGCCGGAAATCCCCACCAAAGACAATGGTCTTCCCACCAAATAGCAGGTCTAAACGTCCCATTATATCCCGTAGGCTCTTGTCTAGTGCTTCCACGGCTTGTCTCTTTGTCATAGATACCTCATCCCAAATTATGAGAGCTGCTTGTTGCAACAACTTGGCAAGTACCACTGCTTTCGTGAAACTACAACAACAACTACCCTCATAAAGAGTGAGGGGAATCTTGAAACGTGAGTGGGCCGTCCTGCCACCTGGCATTATGGATGCTGCAATTCCAGATGTAGCTGTAGCCACGGCAAGCTTGCCCTGGCTACGTAGTTTTGCAAGAAGTGCCCTATACAAAAATGTCTTTCCCGTCCCGCCAGGTCCATCCACAAAGAACAACCCACCTTGTTTGTTGTATACAGCGGACATTATCTCATCGTAGGCAAACCTTTGCTCACCGTTGAGTGAGTCACATAATAACACATCTTCAAGATTACGCTCAATGTTGGATTCCTCAAATATCTCATGAGGAATATGGCTAGTGTTGTCATATGGGTGAGCAATATCCGGAAGAGGAAATAACCTTATGTCCTTCCCCCATAGATTGTAGCATGTTTCTAATGTCTATCAAAACCATCTGTTGCACTAGATCGGAGATGGATTA
This sequence comes from Hyparrhenia diplandra, assembly GCA_015847255.1. Classification (NCBI taxonomy): domain Eukaryota; kingdom Viridiplantae; phylum Streptophyta; class Magnoliopsida; order Poales; family Poaceae; genus Hyparrhenia; species Hyparrhenia diplandra. The sequence continues at coordinate 5,017 of JADLZK010003836.1, forward strand.
TTATCGTTGTAGTCCTTAGACATTGCATCATAGTGTTTCTTCCACAACCCCATCACATCATTCGGCTCACAAAATACCAAGATTGTTGCAAATATCCTTCGCAGAGAAGATGGAATTTGGAAAAATGTAACTTGAGTTAGACATTCATCTAGTGCCTTGTCTTCTTTGATTAGACCCCCTCCTTTCAGCGGCTTCCACGGAATGAAGGTAGGATCACACCATCAACAGTCCTTAGGTGTTCATATGAGGTAGCACCAACAACATTATTTAAGAGAACACGAAGAAAGTAGCGTTTGCCCTCAGTAGGATGAGCCGAGATGACTCTGCCAACTTGGAAAACAGAGCTTTTCCTGTTTTGCCAAAATTTACCATTAGAGTGCCAGATAAAATGCTCTGGGAAGTCTCTATACAATATTGCATGGGCTTCCTCATGTAGACTGTTTGCATAAAAGTATGCTATTAGCATTGAATCTTCTACACCTTGCTTATTAACAATTTGTTCGATCTTGCCCCGTTTATGAAATGCCACCATGTGCATGTTGGGTAGATGAAGTTGTAGTTGTTGTACTGCTGGGTGGTTCTTGGTTAATTCAAAGCCATATATCCTCCATAGTGCTTCTGGAGGCGTCACCCAACGGGCGTCTCTATACTTCTTGATCTCATCCGTGTTCCCTTTCTCATCTACTTTGCCATCCTCCCTCATCACCATTGACACCCTGTCATGTTCCTTGTATATGTTCTTGAACATATACTTTACTGATTTAATGCTCCCACAGGCCTCAACATTTATATGGCAGTTGAAGGTACGTAGCAAGCAAGGGTTATAAGGGATGACCCATTGATTGTCCAAGTAATAGCCTCGAACTTTTTCTATACGACCATCATTGCGTCGCCGATACATTGGGTATGAATCCTTTCCCAATGATGTTGACTCACAAAATGGGCGTGGGTAATTATTCTTGCATGAACTACGACCCACCATGCAAGGACAATATGGATTAAGCGTTCCGCAGGGTCCATGCATCATATGCTTTGTCACCATCTTATAGAGCACAGGGTATTTCTTCTTGTTTGGTAGCTCTGCGGTCATAATCATGTCATATTGCTCAGGACATGTGAGCTTATACATCTGTTCCAATATTAACAAGAAGTGTGCATGCGGCAATCCCCTCTTTTGGAACTCCACTACATATACGTAGGCCTTCACCTTCCCAGGTATATCTTTCTCCATCAACATTTTTCTTAGTGCCTCTAACTTTGCCTTGAAGACTCGTGTGATGAGATCTGGGCGGTCCTGTGGTGTTTGTCCTGGATAAAGTTCATTCTTGATCTCATCCCAGTTAGGGTTGCATGTCATTGTGAGGAAGATATCAGGTTTACCATACTTTTGCACCAGAGCCATTGTATCCATGTACCGCCGCCGCATATCACGAGGTCCTCCGATGAATGATGAAGACAAGACAATACACCTTCCAACATTCTCAGCAGATCGTTCACCTGAATGCATGCTATCCACCAAGCCTTGGTACAGGTCAGCCCTCAAAGTATCTTGATTGTTCCACATGTAGTCTAAACGAGAGCTCTCAATCTTGATGTAGGCATCGACAACAAATTGTTGGAAAAGATGTCGACCGAAGAGTATTGGATTAAATATCCCTAGCCGCATCTGGAACTTGTAGCAGTAGTAGTCACGCACAGAGACACATGTATTCCCAATAGGTTCTCTGAGGAGAGACATTGTTTGAATTAGTACCATGAGTACATGCAAGAATTTGTTTTACATTATTGGAAAGATTTCAAGTTACCTCCATCATCATTGCCACCATTGTCAGCACGTTTTTTGCGGATTGCTCGAGCTTCCTCAACTTCATCCATAGTCACACCAACTTTTGGAATGCAACTGTGCCACCCGAGCTCACCCCTTGGAAAGAATAGTGGATATGACAGTGGGTCATAGCATGCATTATATGAGTGGATGCCATGTATAGACCTATCCTTCCCTTGTAGGAGAACACTATGCTTGAATCGTCCTATATGCTCACTCCCCTCAACCCAGACGGCGGCCACCTCTGATGTCAATGGCACATTATGTGTTCTCTGGTCAAGCCATTGGTCAAGGTTCAACTCGACCCAGTAATCCTTAAGATTTTTAACGTGTCCCAAACTCCTTAGTTGCTGAGAGTAGGGATTCTCTTTAAATATTCTAACCAATTTCTTTATAACTTCTCTATCTTTTTGGGCACAATGCTCACGACACTTGCTCATCCGATGCTTGAGGGACGGATCGTCATCATAAAAATGAAGCTCAAGGTGTCTTCTTTCAACACCATCCTCTTTACCAAATGATCTTATGTTATGGTAAATCTGGCCATGGGCACGAAATGTGTAGACACTATTGTTTCTCATGTTAGTGGTCATACAATCTAGGTGGCGGTACAAAGAAGTGAAAGAGAAGTGGTTGTTGAAATATCGATGTTTGCACGAAAGTGCCTAGCATCATTGTCCGAGCTTGACCACAACCTCATGATTTACGGTGATGTCTCGTGAGTAGAAAGATGAATCTTTCCTCCCCTCGCAACGTAATCCGGGTGGTTCACCCTCAAATTTCTTTTTTGCGCGTTGGTTGCTCACGATTCGGCATCAATGATAGCATATATGACTCGATGGGACATTAGAGTAAACCCTATCATATGGATCCGGGACATCGGCCTCATTATTCTCTAGGTCACTCGTCTCAACGTTGTGCTCAATGTCAATTCCCTCGTCGTCATCTTCTGACCAAATGTTAATGTTACACATTGTAAGAAAGTTCGTGAAAGAAAGTTTGGATTTTTACGTGGTTTACCTTGTTCAGCGAAAAAGTACGCCTCATCATATTCCTCGTCCTCCTCAAATATGATATCCTCATCATTGTCTATGCAACATGGGCACATATATGACATGGGAAACATAATGACATACAAAAGGGTTAAATTTAATAAAGAAAATACCATCCTCAACCATAGAGTTTGGCATGTGAGCTCGTGCACCACTTGGAGGCAATGAAGAGGTAGTATCAACTACAAACAGTTGTGTTTACATACCGGTGCAATTATTAGGTGGTGGAACTGGTGTTTCCTTGATGTCACCATCTGTAGTAAGAAAATGTATGAGTTTTTGGAATAGGTGATTTATGGTGAAAGTGTTGACAATATATAGTGATCAAGGCTAATTACCATTGTAAACCACACTTCGTTGAGTTTGGTTGTTCACATCAGTACACTTTCCATATGTATACCCTCTAGCCCTTCTTCCAATGGTTGCTTCAAAAGCCCGATTGCCATGGGATAAAAGGGAATTTCTCTCTCCAATGGCCACTCCATCTATATGTATATTCTGTGCCACGGCCAATTTAGGGGTCTTGATCTCTAGATTTTGAACTACAGTCGGTGCGAAGTCCATAGTCGGGCCCCTCAGTTTAGGTATTTCCATATCATGTGAAGGCGTTTTAGGCGATTGAGGTGACGAAGGGAAAATAAGTTGAGGGTTAAAGTGAGGGCTCTCCATGGCTATTGAGTCCGGATGCAAATTGTTGGATCGGTGCTTTCTCACCATCCTGTTATAGTTTTTATTGCTCTCTTTTCGTTTCTCCATCTTCTCTTGTTGAGTCATTTGTAGTTTTCTTGTAGCATTTCTGGATGCATTTTTTGCCGCATACAAGTCTCGCCGCCTCTTGTTTATTATCACCTTTTGTTCAGGGAGACATTGCAGCCCTTCGTGCTCTATCTATGTTACGCTTGCGCTCTTTTTCGGACACATGACAATATTGTTGATGGAACTGGATGCGTTTACAACACCTATATAATAAACATACGGTCTTAATGTCTAATAGATGAAGGACACAAAAATAATTCAAATTATATGATATAACTTTTACGCAATAATGTTAGCTATGGTGATGTTCAAAATATTCTGTAACTAAAAAATAAAACTATGATTCTATAATTGCATACCTATTTTCTCAATAGTGTTGATATAAATCTCATTTAAATCGTCGTCAATATCACCAGGAACTCCAATAATTAAAGGGACTCAAATGTCTAAATATTTATTGACATAATAAGTATCGTACAGCACCTAGATTATTGCCATACCTCTTGACAGGTCAGTCTCCATTGGAGTCCCTTCAAGCATCTTTGCATGCCTTTTTGTTGCATACAACTCACGCCGTCTCATATTCAGTATTGCCCTTTGCTCAAGAGACATTACAGCGCACCGTGCTCTATCACGATCACGTTTACGCTCTTTTTGACATGTGACAGGGTAATGGATGGGACTTGGTGCAAATAGAGATCCTGTGTATCATGGAATTACATTTTAATCAACTAATTAATACATGCTATGATGGTGTTTAAGCACAATTGTAATAAAACAAACACAAGCACTATATAAAAGTGTACCCGTTTCATAAATAGTACCGATACCTTTCTCAGTGTGAATATCATCCACATCACCTGTGCCGCCGATGTTGCTCAAAGCTTTGGGAAGGCCTACAAATGTAACCATGCAATACAAATCGAGCCATAAAATAGGAAAATTACGTCACCACAATAATTGCAGTTGCCACACCAAAAATGCTTTAATTAACAGACTAAGTCACCTGATAATTGTTGGAAGCCATTACTGCAGGTTGAGTGCCTATGGAGCCGGCCACTATTTCTGTCTGTTTCATTTGTTGTATTCCCATCTTCAAGTTTAAACATAGTATAAATTGTTATTTATTATAACACTATGGAAATTAATGAGACACTCACTAACACAACCATACATGTACATGTTGAATGGGTAGCCATAATCTTATCAAGGTCAACAATAACTTGGTTATTCATCTTATACTTGTGACGGCGTTTTCTTGTTTCTTTCACTCCTCTTTTCATCAGACATTGTTGCATATCGAAGTCTCTCCCTCCGCCTCTTCTTCTCATTAGGATCACAATCTAGTGTCAACAACCCCAGTCCTGTATGATTCCCTTCAATAAATTTTGTTGAGGAGTCGCAAACATATGAACATAGAATATGTGGAGATGTGTAAGTTTATATACCTCCATGTGTTGTTTTTTTGTAAGCTCCCCAAAGGTACCTCATCACTAGTTGGCCTTGGCGTGTCCATCAACACTACCTGTCACTAGTGTAACTTTTTATATATATATATATATATATATATATATATATATATATATATATATGTCCAGCATTTGGGAAACCATGTGGAAATACAACATAATGCGTGGTATTTTTAGATTTTTTTAGATTGACCTTACACGTTACACCCAGTTTTAAAGAACTAAAATAAATAAAAAGGTCACGCTCCCTCCCTTCTATCTTACAGGTCTAGCAGGCAAAAAATAAATAAATAAATGTCAGCAAATCTAGAGCAGAACTAAACTTCATTCAGTTGCATATTTGTAGTGTATGCATTGGCACAAACAGTAACTGTTCTTGTTTTTCTATAAAAAAATCTGACTTCGAGTGCACAAGCAATGCCTAGCTGAAGTCCATTTACAGGATGTTCCTAATTGTACTTGAACCTCATCAACTGATGAATAAGCAGGATCTTGTCACAAATTGCCCAAAAAAGATGGACAATGTCAAAAGCATTATAATTAGTTACTTAAAGAAGAGATGACCCTGAGTGCGTGATGTGTTGATGAGTGACCACACCAATCATCTGTAGTTTTGTAGGCCCACAAAATGGTCATTGATGAGTTTGATGTGAATGATGATGGCAAAGGAAAAAAAAAATGTCACCAATTGAAAAAAGTGACAACATGAATTTACTAAAAAATGGCTTATTAGTTTTAGAAAACAAACATATTCAACCCAATTAGGACGGACGGGAGGCTCTCGCGCCGCCGCCCCAAACCCTAGGGCCGCCGCCCGGCTCCCGCTTTCCACCACCCGCTGGTCCCCCTCCCTTCTCCTCCGGCATCACGCCGGGGTTGAAGGGAGTGGGGATCAATCGTTTTTAATAAGTTTTTTTTCCTAGTAGATTGAGTCTTCAAGGTTCAAGGTTTCTCCGGAGATCCAATTGAAGAGATTGGCCACAAGCATAAGGCGTCGTCAAGTTCGTCGATGGAGCAATGGAGCATGTGGTTCCTCGCCGGTGATGGCAAGACGAAGACATCACCATTGATGGAGAATAAGGTACTCCAGCCCTTCCTTTGTCTCGTTGTGGTTCTATGCAGCCATGGCGATGGGCTAGTGAGATTTAGTTTTCCAACGATATCTATCTGGATGTCGGTTGGACTTGTGTTCTCTCATGACGACCTGGTGAAGGCAACGACGATGAGTTCGACGACGAATCGGCGGCGCCAATTTCATTATGTTTGCATGTGGAGTTTTAGCAGTTTTATTCCTCTTTTGCAAAAAGTGATGGATATGAGGATGATGACGGTGGATGGTGAGATGGCCCTATTCGTTCAGATCGAGCTTGCGCCGTGGCATATCCGTTTGGGATGGTGATCCTAGATGGTGGAATTTATGGCTTTTTCAAGGTTTCTTGTCTCCCATCAATGGAGATGGAGTAGTTTGGTTTACTTTTGTAATGAGAGGATGTAACTTGCTTTAGTATCAATGAAATTTTTTTCTTATCGCAAAAAAAAAAAAAACAAACATATTCACCATTAAGTCCGGACAAACCATAAAAATTTCTATCTATATTTTGTATATGAAAATTGAAACTACTCGAAAGGGATCCACCCCTTCTACCCCACTCCGAAATCTCAAACTACATTAACTATAAGGCCAGTCTCAATGTAAAGTTTCATCTCACACTTTCCAAGTGCCACATCAGATTTAGAGATTTAGTTCGATGTATGAAATAGTCTGTCTCAATGCGTAGTTTAATCTCACAATTTCATAGACAAGTTATACCATTAAATTAGCATCTATTTTTTTGCATTAAGATTGGTCAAAATGTGTTGGGATGAAACTCTATGTTCTCAATGAGAGTTTCAATGATGTTTCATACCTATGAAACAGTGCCAAATGATTTTCATCCCCATGAAACCCATTTTCCCAGTTTCATATTAATTACTACGCCACATCATCTCTTTTGCTTATGTGGCACCTCATTTAATGCTGATGAAACCCCCACCGAGACTGGTCTAATACTAATTTCATGCAACCGAAAAAACCGTGGTAAGGGATCTGCCCCTTCTTCCCACTCTGAAAAATTGCATAGGTAACATTTAGTTATAACTATGACCAAAAGGTGGGGCATAATTGATGTCTTCGGATAAAAGTTAGTAAATTGATAGGAGCTATGGTCCTTAAATTTTGCAGGTCAGTTAGTTAAACCAAATGTATTGAGATACTTAGACTTCCAAAACACATATACTCACATCTGTAAAACATGTACGTATAAAATCCATTGAGCACAGATATACAAAAGCACTGGAAAATATTACTGAGTATTTCAATTATAACCCCAAACAGGATAAATAACGTAGGATTGAGTGCAAATATAATTTTCTTCAATACTAAGCCCAAAATATCCGACCCTGATGTCACACTAAGCCCTAAATAAAGATATGAGAACTGAACTGAAGTGAATCTAGTCAGAACTCACGTTATATGGAAGTGAAAAATGGAAGAGCTGACATGAGCCTTGAAACATCAAAATATATATTGTAAAGAACTATTTAGACTAAAAGGAAGGCTGATGTTTAAAGAGCTAGAAAATTTACTAAACTTTGGAACGAACATAGACCACCAACTAACCAAAATGAGCATCTCCCTCCCATTGCATAAAATTGACTATGCCTCTAGAAGAAATAACAAAGCCATGTCAAAATTGAATACCTAATTAATTTTGGCTAACCTGCAATCAGCTGCGATGGAAGGAAACGATTAACTTCTTGCTAACTAACACTCTGGACTCGATCTTGAACAACAAAACTAACACTACAAACTCACGATCATCTCCAAAAACACAACAAGGTGCTTAGCTAAAGTTAGGGTTGGTGCTCGATTTTGCACAATAGGAAGGGTAGAGAAAGGGTTGCCACTCATTGTGGCAGCAGCGAGCATGGGTGTAGAAGGACTTGAAGAAGTGGCTGCTGCTCGACATGCTTTGGCCGCTTCTCACAGGCCACACCTTGAGGTGCCACCAAGCGACATGGGCTTGCCATAGGGTCCAACCTATTCCCGAGGTCTCCGCAACGGGCTTCAGTGGTGTCGTTCACGGTGTATACGTCGTGGTGAGTGATTCTCCTCCCTCCCAAACCTCCGGTTGTACCTGCCGCGTCCTAGCCACTTCGGCCGCTGATTCACCAAGCTATTGTTGACAGAGGGAGTTGGGTGGGGCATTAAATGGGGACTGGGGTTTAGGGTTCGTTGCTGGAGCCCCAGACCAATTTCCCATGGTGAGGACAACAATTGGCGAGGGAAGCGAATGTGAGGACGTTGTTGGTGGTCCTGGTCCATATATATCCATGATAAACGGTGTGTTTTTTCTCCTACCACGGAATAGTGCATTGCAATTTCTTTTCGCTTGAAAACCGGCAACGGTTTTTTTCCTACCATGAAATAGAACAGAACGATGCGCTGATTTTTTTATCGCATGAAGACCGGCAGGCTGATGTCGGGCGATGTTTTTTGTCTCATGGAGGAGGTGTCCACCTTTTACTCTTTTTAGTTATGAGAGATGGAGAAAATGTCATTTATGTGGGGATAAAAAAACCTGAGTAGACCGATCGTAATTTGGACTCTTCTCTTGTAGTATAGATATATAGATAGATAGTTTGTTTCTGTAACTGATGAATATATGTATATATTTATATATGCTAATATAGAGAGAAATAGTAATTAGTCGATGCCAAAGTCGAACCTGGACACCTTCGCTTGCTGTCAACCGACGAACAATGATGGATGACAACTAGGAGGCACACTGAGGTAGAGAAAGATGGCGAATAAGAATAGTAGATGACCCGGTGGAAATACATGTAGATGCTGATTATTTGGCTTCGAACTCCATCGAAGGCGTCGTGTGTTGCGGTCGATCTAGCAGTAAAGAAGGGTGGACAGAGAGATCGGCCTTTGGAGGAGGAAACGGTAGTGTCTTAGTTTGAGACATGAGAAGAAAACATAGCGAAGAGAGTTTATAAAGGCGCAGGGATGACAAGCTGAGGGACTATTCTCACAAGATCTTTATTGTACATTTGTACTAATAATAAGTGGAAAGAAATAAAAACAAGCACCCCTATTAGTACTAGTACAGTAGTACTCCTACGTTAGTTTCCTTTGTCCTTATGCTTCAGCTGAGCTGCATGTCCACACATGGATTTTTGTTTAATTTGAAAATGACTTAGGTCCTGTTTCTTGGACAAGAGATCCCGACTCTCTGTTGAGAGCCAGCCAGCCCCGGGCTGGCTCTCGGCAAAACTAGGTGTCCGCCGACGGTTGACCCGGGGTCCTCGGCGAAGATCCCGACTCGGCAAAGGGTCGGACACGTGGCTGTCCGCCAGGGCTCGGGATTCGCTACACAAAAACAAAGGTGATCTTTGCCTAGGGTCCTTTTTGCCGAGAGACCCACTCGACAAAGGTGTCGCCGCCAAGGGTGCCATTTAGCGAGCACGGCCGTCGGCAAATTAGGCCTTCGCCGAGAGTCAAAATTTCTGTCTCGGCAAAACACTGTACCATCGGCGAAGGTCAGGTTTCCGTAGTGATTATATAGAGTGAAATCGATTATGAGATTTTAGGACTTAATTTGAGTTTGGTATCAAATGAGCAACAAACCTTTGACTTGACCAGTTGGCATTTTTTTTTTTTTTTTTTTTTTTTTTTTTGACAACAACCCAGTTGGCATTGAATATTGGATACAAGTCCAAAAGCGTGCAGCAAGGGGCACTGCATTGCCTTGTGCAAGGTACGATAACATGTTGCATGTTTTCTCAAAGTGGCCTTTTGACCGGACTAGTTTGCATTTTTTTAAAGAAAATAAGAAAGTTATTTGTCAAGTATAAAGAGAGTATAGAGATGAGGCAAAATATCACTAGTAACGAAATGATTTTGTGTGATGTTTCAATTTTTTTTTCGTGGAGGGCGTTGAGTTTGCCCGTCACGGTCAATGGTCCAATTAATCGTGATGGGCGTTTTTTTTTTTCCATGGCGGGCAAAGTGCCCGCCACGTAAAATCAATTTACCGCGGGCGGCACCTTCAAAGGCCCGCCACGGAAAATAGAGAGGCCCAACAGCCCAGAATGAGGCCCGATATCCAATAGCATATAAATACTGAAGTGTGCGACTCTCTCTCTCCCTTCCGAGTGCGCGACTCCGTCTTCCCGTCCACGCGTGAGATCCCGGCAGCAGCGCCTCTCCCTTCCCTTCCCCGCGAGATCCGGCGGCGGCTCCTCTCCCTTCCCCGCGAGATCCGGCGGCGCCTCTCTTTCCCACGAGAACCGGCGGTGTGCGAGGGCACGGCGGTCCGGCGAGGCACTCCCTCTCCTTCCGGCCCAAATGGGCGGATCCGCGGGACACGGCTGCCGCATCGATCCAGCGGGCACGGCTTCCGGCGACGGTTCCGGCCCTCGACGGCGGATCCAACAGGCACGGAGGTCGGCAACAGATCAGTGGGGCGCGCTTTCCGGGCGACGGATCCGGCGGGCACGGCGCCCGGCTTCCGGCGACGGGCGCCACATCCGTGCACGTGGGGCACGGCTTCCGGGCCGAGCGGGCGATGGCGGTGGCTCCGTGCCCAGATCCGGCCGGACCGGGTCCGGGTTGTGGGCTTTGTCCATTTGTTTTTATTAACGCGTGACGGGCATTGTAGGACCGCCACGGATAATCGCCCATTTTTGCGTGACCTTTCATGCGTGGACGGCCATCCCTTCCCGCCACGCAAAACCAAAACTGCCCGTCACCTAAAAAATAATTTGTTACTAGTGTATTATCTATTAAAAGTACAGTTCAGGAATGTCTCTGTTGCGTATTACAAAGACGATGAAGGTGCAGAATTGCATCACATGGATGGTGAGAAGAGCTTCCATCGTAGAAACAATGGCAAGTATGATTGCTGGTTTGAAGAAACACAAATTTCATTTGACCATTGGGAAAAAAAAAAAAAACTCGACACTTTGGACCAGTCGCTGCTATTGCTGAATAAATAACAAGTATGCGCGCTGATATCTCACGATTTGATGCTGGTGCTATTTTTCCAGTTGTAACGTTTTGTTGAGAGCCAAGTTGGTTAATCGTCTGCTTTTCTAAAAATGATGGGTAATCGTTTTGCTGTTTTAATTGAAAGGCATATGTGATTGCGGTCCGAGAATCTTGATCTAGATTGTGGATTTTGGACGGTTCACTGTAGTGTCTCGCCTTGAATTGCGTGCCTAGCTAGCTGCCCAAGTGCACGACTTGGGACACGTCCACAAGTCGTCTGACCTGTTTCACCATTTCCAAAATAGTATGTAACCTGTTATACCTTGTGCCGTGTGCCATGACTGCATACATGTTTGCCAGCCCTTCACATAGTGGCGGTGCACAGATGGGAGGAGGTGTCGAGGAGCTCCAGGTTTGCTTTGGCGTTTGGTTTCCTCGACGCCTGCATCAAGATTCCAGGAGAAAGAGACACTGGATCACGTTACTAGATTCAAAGCTTTCTACATCGATTTTGTAGGCCGTACTACTCCCTCGGTTACATAGAACATGCAACTGTGGTACCATGGGAACTCTTATTTCAGAACATATATGTGGCTTAAAGTTGTCTATTTCGTAAGGACTTCAGACATATTTCAACGGGATTTTGAGGACCAGGTACCAAAAAAAGGTACCACACACATAAAAAAATTTGTTTTGCGGCTATAGGAGTTACTCCCTTTTAGCATTTTAATTTTTTTTTTTTTCCTAGAATTCAAATTGTCCTGAAATCTGTCCTATTTAATTTGCAAACGACCCTTGCGATGTGATCCCCTTTTCGGCAAGATCTCTAAAAGGAAGTTAATTATGTAAACCGAAGACTTAATATTGCTCTCGAAATGGTTACAGAACCTTATACACAACTACCCTCTCTAATCTATTGTCCTGATACATCTGTTACTAGTGGAACATATGATAGAAACAACAACAAATATATTTGTTGGTTCGATTCAACCATTTAAAAACACTATCAAAATTTTGGATCACTCATGGCTATTGCCGAATATAAATAATAGTGCAACTTTGTGAAGCACTCATAACCATTGTATAATATCTCATCATAGTGCTAATTGTCGGTTGTCAATTATCACTAACAAGAGCACTTTGCAGAATCATTTTAATTGTAAAATTTAATATATTTTGTCAGGAGCCAAGTTTGTTGGCTTATTATCGTTAATGGTAAAACCTTTTGTTCTTTTGAAATTTGAAAGGCGCCTTGTGGTGATTTTGGAGCGTGGCTCCACTTGAATCGCGTGCCTGGCCAGGGGCATGTTTGGATGGAAGCCCGGAGTACTTGCCCCGGTAAAAAGTTGTTGCCCGGAAGTTGCCCGAAAATTTGATGGAACTGCCCCGCCGGGCAAGTTAGAAGATAGTTCGTTTGGTTGGTAGCCCGGTGCCTGGACAAATAAAAGATATAGCACCACATTTAAAAAGCTTATAAAAGGCATAATATCATACTTAAACCTAGACGGTTATACTGTATAAACAATAAATAAATAAAATCATCTATATATTTTCTCAATTAAAAACTTTTTATTATTATAATAACAAAATCATCTAGATATGTGTACTTATTTTGGGATTGAGGAAGTAAACAATTAAATAATATAAATAAATGCATTTTATTACTATTATTATTAAATAAATAAATTTAACAAATTATTAACTAATGCATACACATGATTAATTAAGGACGAATGGATGGAAGGACGTTTGGGCAGCTAGGTAACTAGTACTAATCGGTAATCAACTGCCACGTATATTCCAAAACCAAAGAATCAGCAAGTATACGAATCAAAAAGATAGGAAAAAAGACAAACTCTACACAGATTTCAACCTAGTTATCTCCCCAGGCAACCGTGAGTGCTGTAGCCAGCGCTCGTTTTTTGGTGGCTTTGGCTGAGGCCGCGCTTGCCCCGATCCAAGAACATTTTCAGGGCTCCAACTAAACGCATCTCGAGGCAACACCCGTGAAGCTACCAAAGCCAGGCAAAATAATCCAGGGTTCAAACCAAACAAGCCCCTAGTGCATGTGCATGTGTACGCATTGTGTTGAGATAATCCCCATCCTACTATCGCTCTCCCGGTCGATGCAATTTCACGACCTAGGTCTGCAACGACAAGTATGTTTGCTGGTTCCAAGGAAAACCAATTTCATTTAACCAATTGGAAAAAAAAAACACTATGGAAATTTTGTACCACTCGCAGCTATTGCTTTACTATAAATAATGTTTGGCTTATGGTTAAATTTTTTGCTGTTTTGGAAGGTAAGATTTTAGTCCCAGAATCTTGAGCTAGATTCTGTAATTTGAACCGTTCACCGGAGTGGCTCGCTTGAATTGCGTGCCTTTACCTGTTCGAAAGCCGCCTGACCTGTTCCAAAATCTGTAATCTGTTCTACCTTGTGCCGTGTGCCATCAATGCATTCAGTGGCTGTACAAATGGTAGCTCCTGCAGGTTTGCTTTGGCCTTTGGTTCCTTGGACGCTAGCATCAAGATTCCAAGGAGGTGGAGGGGTCTGGAGGAGCTGCAGAAAATTTTGCGCTCCCGTGATCTCTGTCTCTGCACTTTGCGCACTTTGCAGGTGATGAAATTTGACGGGGTAGCGCCGCTTGCTTCGTGAATGGCAGAGAAATGATGCCCTGGATCGTGCATGATCATGCATTGCTGCACACAGCGATTTCAGATTCCTACAGTCGGATGGGACTTGGCACCTTGCAGCAGACTTTGGGACTTGGCAGGCTGTCATCGAGTGCATGGAGCATGAAGGGAACGAGTTCCATAAAGAATGTGATTGTAGAATAGTACTGCACCCTCCATCTCATCCCACAAATAAAAGTCTATTTTTGACTTTTACAATCTCTGTTTGACCATTCGTGTTATCTAAATTTTTTATACAAATAATAAAATAAATAAATAATTATAAAAGTATCTCTAACGATAAAATAAAACATAACAAAATAACTAAATTTATTAAAACTTTTTAAATAAGACAAATGGTCAAATAAGGATTGAAGAAGTTAAACACGAATTTTTATTTGTGGGACGGAGTGTGTATGCTTTATTACCTTATGTTTTATTAATTATAAATAAAAATATTAATATTTGTAATTTCAACCGACCAAAGAAAAAAAAAAGAAGCATGTACCTAAGTTGTATTTTTTTCCAAAGCCATGTAGATAAATCTCCCTAAAATAAATGTTTTGTGTCTATAAGAGTTACTCCCTTTTAGCATTTATTTTTTGTTGAAGTAAAAAAGTGTATTTAGAAGTGTCCTGAAATTTATCCTATTTGCAAATGACCCTTGCAATGCGATCCTCTTTTTTGCAGACGGCGCTAGACTGATTGTATACCGTATACCAAACTGGCTAGTTGATCTAACAGCTTTCGAGTTCCGATTGATGTACTCTTGCCGTGAATTCATGAAAGCTCTGTTATCAAAAAAAAAAAAAAAAAAAACACGATAAAGACCATCATCTTCATTGGTGGCGAACTCAGTATCACGATAAGACCAAGAACTATATACATACAAACAAAATAGAAAAAGGCTCGATTAGAAAATTGGAATCGGACTCAAGTTCAGAAGTAATTACACGTATAAATTACAAATATTAATGAAAAAAGGAAACCCATAGAATCACGTCATAATCCATATTGGATTCTCCAATTAATTAATGAAAAAGGAGCATTCGAAGAATTAGAGAAAGATCTCAAAATCTAGGTTAAGTTTGTAAACCATAGTGTCACAAACCGCAAGGATTCCGCTGTCGGTGACACGAACGGCGGTGGACTTCGGAGGGAAGAAGAGGGAGGTGGCGGCAGCGGTGGTGCTAGGGGCGGTTGGGAAGGAGTAAGAAAATGAGGGAACGGTGACATGGCGGCTATGGGCGGCCTTGGGGGCGGGCTAGCGGCGCAAGACGGAGAGGCAGGGAGCGGAAATCACGGGATTATTTCTTTATTGCTTGTCTCCCTAAGAGATTACGCACCTCTTCCTTATATAGCCCTCCTAGTGGGACTTGTAATCCAAGCAATCTCTAAATGTTTTCTTTATATGGTTGGAATACCTTTTACAAGCAATCCTATTTATTTCCTAATAAAGGTTTTCCTTATAGAATTCAAATATCCCTTGCACACCAAAAAGTCATAAAATAATCCTATCTTGATCATGAAGCGGTTGGGGACGAAGGTGGCGGGCGGTGGCGGCGGCGCCCCACCCATCCCCCCGCGCTTTGGGCCGGCCATGACATCTCCCCACCGTTCGACGAGGCAAAGGCGCGCCCACGTGCCGCCCAACCCACCGGGTTGGCGCGAAAGCGATGCCGACGGGGACGTGCCACGCCGGGTCCATAGCCGGGGATGAGGGGACCCGACATGTCATTGGTGTCGCCGCAAATCGTAGCTTCCCTCGCCATCGAAGGAGAAGTCAAAGTGCAGGCCGCCAAGAAGATGCTGAACTTATAGCTCGGGGCCGCACGAAGGGCCGATCCATCCACGCGCGCCTCATCACCGAGGCACCAAGAATGATAGATAGCTCCGATTGTCCGGCGCGCACCGGGGTGCTGGAAGTAGTAGGTGCACGGCACGTGTACCGGGTGTGGATATGCTCGCAAAACACATGTCGAGTAGAGACGACCGAAAATGAAGTGAAGCGAAGGAGGCGACAAAGAGGAGGTCGCCGTCGCCTTGACGGGCGCCCGATTTGGGGCCCTACAGATCCACCGCGCCGACGCCGACGTTGTTGATGCAGAGGGACTCCCGCCATTGTCGAGCTCGACGCTCGGGGACACCATGAGGAGGAGCACACTCGGGCCGGGAAGGCCCGGTCTTCAGCGCGGACAAGTCGAGGTGGAAGCCCACCGCGACGCCATGCAAAGGGACGCCACCTTCGAGGAGAAGGTTTCGAGGAGCCCGAAGTCGTAGGGATGTAGTAGTGGTGGAAGTACCTCACAATGCCGTTGTAGAGGTTCCACTCGGGTGCGCCGCCGGAGATCGATGGCACTTGCAATGATGCCGAGCTCCCCGGTTCGCCGAGGAACCCGTGTGTAGATCGGGAGGAGGTCGCCCGGCCGCCCGGTCGCCGACGCTCCATGGCGCCAGCAGCAGCCTAGGGCGCCGCCGCCCCGGGCGCTTTGTATACCAGAGCTGCGTCGATGTCGAGTCGATGTCGGCGATGTTGTCGCGTTGCGGTGGTCGCTGGCATCCTCTACTGCTGGCGCCGGCAACTCGTCGTCGTAGCGACGAGCAAGGTCGATGGCCTCCTCCATTGAGCGTGGCTCAAACCACTCGAGCAATCGACGGCGTGTCGCGCAAGCCAACGACAAAGAGGCGGACGCGGTGAAGTTGGCTCTCAAGGTCTATGCGAGTCGCATAGCCCTCGAAGGCATTGATGTAGTCATTTGGCCCGCCCTCCTGAGCGGGAGGCGCGAACTCTCCGATGGTATCGGTGACGATGGGCGGTCCAAAGTCGTGTCGCAAGTAGTGGGTGAACGCATCCTACTCGACCAACAGCCTCCTCCGGGATAGTCTGTGGGAACCATACCGCAACGGGACCTGGCCGATGGAAAGTAGCATACCGGGCGAATTCGGGATCGATGTCGCCCTTCAGCTCGAATAGCAGCTCCATCTTGTGAATCCAGAGGTCGGGGTTGCCACTGCCATCGTACTCCGGGACCTTGAGGCGTATCGCATAGAGAGGGGGTAGGTCCGTGACCAGGGCAGGGGTGCCGTGGGTGGCGCCAAGTAGCCGCCGGGGAGTCTTGGCGCCGACAGGTGTGTCGGTGGAGAGGAAGAAGTGGCCAGTGCCGCGTTGTTATCGGGTGACGATGTCGATGACGGCAGGTGTCACCTTGAGCGACGTCACTACCCTCGCCCAACAGGAGGATAGCAGGGGGTCGAGTCGCCGCCGATGGCGCCGGGGGGTGGGGTGGTGCCCAAGGCTGGCGCCGGTGGCGGCCCTTGGCCAGCCGGCGGCGCGGCCGCCGGGCTGTCCTCCAACACAGTCATTGTCGTTGTGGAGCGGAGAGGAGGTAGCTGGATCCTCGGACTGGTGTAGAGGTACTCCAGGCGGCGAATTTGTGTCTCGATCTCGTCGATGCGGCGACCAATCTTGGCGCAGTTGTCATCGAGGAGCTCCTTCAGGGCCTTCGTGAACTCGCGCATCTCGAAAGCCATCGGTGGTGGGAATTGTCCTGGTCTCCGGATACCACCTGTCACAAACCGCAAGGATTAGCGGTCGGTGACACGAACGGCCGCGAACTCGGCGGAGGGAAGAGGGAGGTGGCGGTGGCGGTGGTGCTAGGGGGCGTTGGGAAGGAGGAAGGAGGGGAGGGAATGGTGACGTGGCGGGCTGCGCACGGGTGAGGCAGGGAGCGGAAATCCAAATCCTGGGATTATTTCTTTATTGCTTGTCTCCCCAAGAGATTACAGACCCCTTACTTATATATAGCCTCCCGGTGGGACTTGTAATCCAAGCAATCTCTCTAAAGCTTCCTTATATGGTTGGAATACCTTTACAAGCAATCCTGTTTATTTCCTAATAAGGGTTTTCCTTATAGAGTTCAAATATCCCTTGTACACCAAAAAGTCCTAAAATAATCCAATCTTGATCACGAAAAGCGAAGTTGGGAACGAGCAGACGTGGCGGCGCCGCCCCTCGGCCCCCCCCCGCCTCTTTTTGGGCTGGCCGTCGCCGGTTGGGCCTTTTAGCCCGCCCATGGCTGGCCCAATTCTAGCACGTGACACATAGGCTTAATATTTCTATTGAAAAGTTAAAGAACATTATAGACAACAACTACAGTCTCTAATTTATCGTCCGGATATATCCGGTACTAGTGGAGCATATATAGAAACAACAACAAACATTTGTTGGTTCGATTCAACCATTTTAAAAACACTATCCAAACTTTGGTAGAATCTTTTTTGAAAGGTGTCTCGAGATGATTTTGGTAGAATCTTGAGCTGGATTATGGATTACGAAGCATCAGTAGAGGTGTCTATACTTGAATTGCGTGCCTAGCAAGCAGCCCTAGACCCTAGTGCATGTACCAATGTGCGTGTTCACGTGTAGACATTGTGATGACAGATCCAGTCCATGCCATGATGTTGTTGCGATTTCACGACGATGGCTGCCGCTCTGATTAAAGACATTACTGTGAAAGCCCTAGCTGTTCAACTTTTGACGCATGCATGCATACATGCTGTAGCAGCGGGTGAGGACTGAGACGGCACCTAGAGATTGCTGTGCAGTGCACCCGTGAGACCTTTTGATGAGCTGGCTCTTTGTCGAAACGTGTCACGCGGTGCTGCAGAATACTTTTTTTGGCATCTCTGATCTGGTGATCTCTGGCGCTTGGGTAGCTAGCTGCCCAAGTGTATGACTGTGTCTGACCTGTTTCACAATTCCAAAATTTATAACCTGTCATGTCTTAGGCAGGGGGTTCCCACAAAAATGAATTGAATGGGTAATGCAAACTAGTATCAAGCGAGGGCAGGTGTGTGTCAATGTTGTTAATGGGAAAGGAATCCATATTTTAAGATCACAGGGGATTGAGACAAGGAGACCCTCAAATTCCAAGTTTTTTCACTCTCCATCATATCAATTTTTAGACGCATGTAAAGAACATTAAACGTTGGTAAATTATTCGACTCACATGCTCCTCTCACATGTTTTTAAGGCTATGTGAAATAGTAGCTATTTCTTTGTAACTAGTGACTACTCTTTTGCCCTACTTTTTTTCATGTCACTTCACATCTAATTAGCCAAATAGCCAACCATAACGGACGCCCAGTGACGAGCTGATCACAGCCTTGGGCGTCAGTAATAAGATTAAGCCGAGCTGGCTGGTACAACTGCCATGTGCATCACAGGTGCTGCTTGCATCTTTCAGTGTGCCCCCAGCTCTCCTAGACCGCAGGCATGGTCCATGCGGTGGCCGGTTGGAATCCAAAATCCAAGTGCTTGGATTTTTTCCCAGATCATTTCTCCTATGGTCGACAATATAAAAGCTCATCTTCTCGTGCGCTTTGCTATCACTTCTCCCCCAAGAACCAAACCAGAGAACGCTAGCTGAGGCTAAGCATCCTCTCTCCCTCCACTTTCACCCCAACTGATCTCATCTCTACCTGCTGCTAGCTAGTCAAGACCAAAATCAAGCAACCGTTATGCCTTCATCACTTGCCAAGCCGCCGGCGAGCTGAGGTGTGTGTCATCTATCTATAGTTCTATACAGTACAGGCCCCTTTAAGAAATACTCCCTAGCTTGATTTACTCTACTTTGCTATGTAATCCAGATCCAGACTGGAGAGTGAACGGTTGCTTTGACCTCCTGTTAAGGTTCTTGAGCTGATCAAGCTAAAGTAAAAGTGAGATGACCCTGAGCAGAAACAAGAAACCTCCGGACGACCGACAACCACGGCCACTCCGCGGGAATAGGGTATGGTGTACTTTTTATACTTCTTTCTTTGACATATACATGCTTCGAATTGGTTTACAATAATTTTCTCAATGTTCGAGCCCACCACAAAATAAAAAAATGCAAAACTGAATTGTTGGAACTTTGCACAAATGCTTAATTCAATATGAGCATTAAAGCAAGAATCAATGATCTTCTATGAGAGGAAATTACAAGGTATATAGTAGTTCCTCATGTCCTTTTCTCCGTGATAATTTATAAGTGGGTTCTTTATTCTTACATTTTATGATATGTCAACCGATTAAGAAAAATGTTATTGAAAAAATGGATTAAGAAAAATAGATTTAATTGGGGACAATATGGTTTCTTTCTTTAGAATATAATACATTCTAATTTCTAAATAATCATTCTAATTTCTAAATAATCATAACAAGAACATGGGATATAGTGGTACGATTTAAAATTGATTAATATTACAAGTTAGGGAACTACTCCAGTGGTCCTGTTTCTAAAATTACACGTATCTCAAAGCATTTGACTTCAATAATTAAATATTTTTCAGTTGTTATTTATCTGGTTCCCGCTCGGCCCCTTCCAGCCCGGATCGCGTACCCAGCCCAAACCCAGTCCACTGGTTAATGTCCTCGAGATCCCGATCCCCTTCGTTCAGAACTTTGTCGCGGCGCCCGGCCGGCGTCCATCTCTTGGAGCAAACCAAGCGCAGCTCCATCCAAGTCGATCACATCTCTATCTTGGTCCGATGCCCTTCGTCCGGTGCTCCATTTCGCGTGAGCCATGAGGAGGTCTCCTACCTTATCCTGATGATGGTCGTCAGTTACCAGCTTCAGCCCGTGGAAGAGGTCGGGATGGAGCTGAGGAACGGCCGCCATGGAATTGTACTACGAATTCTAACTCTACTAAAAGGATTTGCACAAATATATCCATTTTAAGTGCTGAGATAAAGTAACACCCTATAGACTAGGTCATGTCTGACTGAAAACATAAGTGATGCCTCAAATTACTCGCTGAATATACTCAAGTATCCCATTAACTTTTTTTTTTGACAACTAACAACTTTATAGATTAAGCAGCTAGATTACAAAGCAGACCTTCAGCGAAGGCTGTAAGACAACTAGGTCCACAGACTGAAATACAACAGAGGAACCGGTGGAGACGAAGGCGAATTCGCCGGCGATAAGCTGATATGTCGCCAGAGGCGAGGATAGCTAGATGGACGGACGCGCTTGCGCGTCGGTTGAAGAGGGGACGACTGAGCCGTAGATGGAAACCACACCGTGCGACCGAAGTATGTGTAGAAAACTCGTTGCCGGCAGCAGAGGATAAAGCTCGGTGCCAAAACCCAGGTGGAGACGAAATCATCGGGTTAGCACCAGTTGAAGATACTTCGGAGTGGACTGGATGAGCTTGTTCGAAGGCTGCTCGGAGGCTGTGGCAAGCAAAAGAAAAATAAAAGAAAAGGAAAAATAAAAAAGATGGACTCCATGAGAAAGTTCCAGCAACACTCCATGCGTCATCTCAGGCACACACGTCCTTGCTTGCAGGCGAGAATAGAACATGGACTGCATGTTGGACACGCAGGTAAAGGCCCCACTGCGGGACCCACCACTTGGCAAACACAGTCAATGAAAAAAATCCCCCAGCCTGACGCAGAGACGGCGAGGAACACCGGCAATTTGTCGGCGTTCGCCGGTGTTGGACCGCGGCTTGTCGGGGATGGTGGAGTCGGCAGCCGGAGGCGAAGTAGAAGCTCTTGAGGTCCTTGGCACGGGCAGTTCCCCGCGGCTGTCGTCGGTGATGTCCGCTGGGCATGAACGCACCGCACATGGCGTGAAACGCCTCTGGGGGGCGGTAGTGAACCCAAGCACGGCACCTTGAGGTTCGCCTCAGTAGCCTCCTTGCGAGCGCCAGGAAGCCGGGCCCGGGAGTATTTGCAGCCCCCCACGCACGAAGTTCGTGGGTCGGGCTGCCATGGAGATGCTATCGACGAGGACGAGATTGAGATGAGCGGTTTCCGCTGCAGCGCTTGCCGGATCGATGACTCGCAGGAGGAGTCGGCGAGGACGTGGGAAGCAGATCTCGGTGGAGGCGGGGCAAATGAGGAAGATGTGGTGGGGAAGACGAGATCCGCTTGGTAGGAGGAGTTTATTTTATTTGTCAAACTCACCGCGGGCCGGGAAGCCATCGTCGGCGAAGTAGGCTGCTATAGCAGCAGTGATGGCGACGGCGGCAATTGTGGCCGCGGGAGACTAGCCATGTCATGGCAAGAGGGGAAAGGCGACCTACTACTATAGCGCGGGGATTGACAGAGGACTGACCCGCCACCCTCGTCACGGCTTAAGTCGCCGGAGAGGAAGGGTAGGGGGCCGACGACGGGATGTGGGCGGGGAGAACGAGTTAGAAGAGGAGGAGGGAGGGGAGCGGCATTACCCCCGTGCACTTTGGCAAAGTTATCTTCACACTACAACAGTTTTGGCCTTTTATGACAAACTAATTGTGACATTTACAGCATTTTTCTTGTCATTGTACCCCTTTTCGTGACTATATGGATGTTGTCACAGAAGGTGGGTCATTAAACCCCTTCTGTGACTAACAGACTCATTTGTCACTAATCTTAGTGACTATTGCGTAATTTGTCACCAAGTTATGACTATGGTATTTGTCATAACATATTAGACAGGATGTTGACACGTGTCTCGTGATCCAGCATGGCATATGACGTGGCATAGGTTGCATGACAAATGAATTGTCATAAAAACAAATTTGGTCCAAATTTATCCCATACAGGCCACTATTCATTGCAGCCAAACTGTAGCCCAATATAGATAACAGACTAATACAACGCATTCAACATCATATAAAAGTCCATGTCATTATATTGAATTAACATATGTAATATATAATTACACATCGTCACATTCCATGACCAAAACTAGCAACAGTACATTATATTCTATTAATATCACTTCCTATGAAAAAAACACTTGCAGCAAATTGCTAGATCTCTTCCAATACGCACTACCTATGACACTTGCAGCAATCTTCCATCACTTACAGGAAGCTATGGGATCTGGAAACATGTATTAATGTTCCACGGGCTCATGTTCCTGCATTGTTACAGTAAGCAGAAATTTTAGAAGTGAATTACCAAAAGTTTCAAAAGTAACTACCAATAGAGCTATAGTTTCAAGTCACAACTTTATTATTCAACTATCGCTAGAGTGACTTTGGTTCTTAGTTCCAGGGTTTTAGGAATGAATGAATGCAAATGTAAGATGATTTCATTGTTGACTTAGAATTTCAGGTTTCAAGTAAGAATGACTGCAAATCGATCTGCGGTGCAAAAACATGGAACTGCAGTGCAAGAGTTAATGAGGTTACTAGCCATTCATTTGGGAAATTAAGATGACAAAAGTCAGCGACTAGCCTGCATAATAACTAATTAATTTAGCACTCATTTACTTGGGCTTATCTAATATTGAATTCTTGCATGTACCTGTACAAATCATGAGTTTCACTTTTGTCCACGAACTGGATGATCACATAAAGAGAGAACCTGAAAAGCCCACATGAGCTAGTAAGCAACCACAAACACCCATCTATAGTTGCATTGAATAAACAAGCTAACAGAGGAATCAGAAAAGGGGGCTGATGCTACAAGTCTGCTACACAATTTTCTTTGTGCTGCAATTGATATGTATCATTAAAAGTTTAAATAAGGTAGCTCATGCCCTAGCAGCAACCAGTTCTAATTGTCCTGAGAATTTTGTTCTTATGTGGGATAGCACACAAACTGCTCACCCAAATGTTATGGATACGCAAGTTGCAGAGTTAGTACAGCGCGGTAGTTCATTCATATTAGTATTACTAGAAACCACAAGCAGAGTTGCTGCGCGCTTGATGTATTGGGAGTTTATATGGGTAACAGATTTTGTTGCTAGCAGGTGCAAAGACAAGCGCCCCTCTACTTCTACACTTGCTAAGCCAATTCATTTTGACAAACCAATCAGTTGTAGATCACAGTATGGTTCTTTGTGAAACCATTCAGGAGGTTTAGTACCTGTATTAAGTACCTGTGGCATTGCTGAATGAAAAAGCTTTAGGATCATGGATACTCTTCTTGGATGTATGAATGTATCCAGAGCCGGATAGAACTGCATGGACAACAAAGGAAATAAAAAGAACATAAGACGATGGACTAATCTGAAAATAAGTATTGGTTCCTTATGCACACTTCTATTGCACCTAATCTGGGTATTTTTTATTTCGAATACACTCTAATGATGACTTCATACTGCTATGTTCTAAAATCAAATGGGGCTTCCCTTGGGCAGTGAACCAGATACATTGTGTGTGTTCACAATACACTTTAGTATGTTGCAGTAGCTGTCATTGCATCTCCACGCACTACTAGTACATTTGCTGTTTTAAATTGCACCAATTCAGGTGGATAGCCGAGTAGCACAAGTGCAGATTTCTTTTATGCAAATTCTCTTACCAGGATGAGCATGGCGGCTGCTTCAATCTTGTTTATCTGAAAATATGGAGACATATTTCATTGTGTAAATGTAAGCCAAACTGGCTGGAAGTAAACTGATTCCATAAAGGTACAGTAATAAGATCATCAGAAGTACTCTACAACTCTAATCATAGCTGGGGATCCGAAGAAGCATGCTGCAAAATTCCTCGTGGCCATACCAAATCAGGGTAAATAACAGAGCAAGCATAAATCTCATGACCTCGGATGCATCGAAACAAAAGGGGATGAAGGCAGTAGTCAGTGGAGATGGAGGCAGTAGGCAGTAGTCGCATGACCCAGAGATCAGTATCCCATTAACTTTGAGCCTCAACTATCTGTGACACCATCTAGTTGCCGGCCCATGTGTGCGGTGACATAAGCAGAGGCACGTCACTCTTCTCGTGGTGTGGCAGCCATAGCGTTCATATGGTGAGGTGCCGCCTTGTGCAAAAAGCACCAGCGCCTGCGGCGGGCGTCTAGGACGCAACCGCCACAATCGCGAGTCGCGACTGCCCTCCCTCATAGACCTCCATAATTAAGATCATCTTGGCAGCCAGCGGTGGACATCCATCATCAGAGACGGTGGACATCCATCATGCGGGTAGCAATTAGCGATGAAAACAGCCCCGACACACCTCCAAACCCTCTCACGAGAAAATGGAAGACCGTCGGAATCGGGATTCCTGAGGCTGGAGGGAGACGGAGGCGCAGGGAAAGCTCCAAAACAAATAAACGTATTGGGTTTGGGCTGGACGGGAGCTAGGCCCATGCGGACGCGTAGATGGATACTTAATAATTAAAAGTATATTTTATTAGATGGACTGCTTTGAGATGTGTGCTATTTTTTTAGAAAGAGGACCTGTTTTTGGTAGTATACTGACAAGGAAAATTCAAGGTTAAGCTACAGGAGCCTACCGTTCAATGCCTACCTGCTTGGTTGCCTCTGAGTAGAGGCCCTGCGTTTCCCGCAGTTGCCGTAGTTGCAGCGTTTCCGCAGTTGCCGCAGTTGCAGGTGGTAGCGGCGAGCTCAGCGAGCGGCGAGCTGGAAGCTGCGAGAGCTGGGAGGGCTGGGAGAGCTGGGTGGGCGTGGTGCGCAAGCGAGAGCTGAGAGGAGTGGATGGCTGCTGTCCACCACCATACGGCATACGTACGGCGCACCACACAGCCACACAGACCACAACGGGAGACCACAGGGAGACACAACGGGAGACCAGAAGGAGACACGGGCGCGCGCAACAATCGGCAAAGATGACATCTTCAGATCGGAAATTGGTAATCGGAAAAATCAGCAGCAATCGACAAAGATAACGTCATCGGATCGGAAATTGGTAATCAGATAAATCAGGCGCGTGAAGTACCCTCAATTGAAAGAGCTGACGTCACCTCAGCTGAAGTATCCTCAATCGAAAGAGTTTTTTTTCCCTAGAACGCGAGTTCATGCAGATTTCATTAGGAGAATAGAATGGTAACACACCTACAAACACGCCACACACCACCTCACAACGTGCTGCCATTAGCTCAACAAAAGGCATAGCAGGGCAGGGCGGTGGAACACACTGGTTTGATTATCTAATAAACTAATCGTGCGACGAAAGAGCTCACGTCACCAAGAACGGTGGACGGGCTGATGGGTAGAGCTTGTGATCCGCGAATCCCGAAGCAAAGAGGACATCGAAGACATGAAATATTTGCCATTCATTTGAATTATGACGAATTACATATGATTCGTAGTGCAATTTATACGTAACACATTTTTATTTTAATTCATTAATTAGTTGACTTCTTGACTGGGGAAAACCAAACCCTGAGATACGATGAACTACATATCATCAGAAAATGCTGGATAACATAACTAGCATATGATATTAACAACAAATGTTCACCTTAATTTACCAGGCCATTCAGCTGTCACAGTAGCTCAGCTAAATTAATGTAAGTTCACTGCTTAGTCAAGAAACCCCATATTTACTCAAAAAAAAAAAAAAAAGAAACCCCACATTTCAATGGAAAAAGAAATCAGCCCAATTTTCACTGAACAAACCTCGAATTCACTGCTAAATTCCCCAACCTCCCTCATCATCAAGCCATCTCGAAAACTCTCCCCCCGGGCCCTACATGTTCATGAAGCCACATTAGTACCGTGAAGTAAATATTAACCATTTGGAGAAATTCATCACATCAAACAAGAAAAGATTCGCATGCGTCTGAATTCCCAAACAAGGCCACAAGTCTAGCAACAATTGAATTTCGGATTTCTTCTTGATTAGAACCCATTGATTCATTGAATGTATCACCAGCTTCGACAAGTTTTAGCCATTTGGAGTGCTTATAACGTCTGGCCCTCAGATCTCGTATTGGGCTCTCAAGCTCACGCACAAAGTTGTACAGTGCCAAGCAACACACAATTATCTTTGCTTGCTTCTTGGGATCTAAAAGACGTAAGTTCTCCAAAATTTTCCACTTTCTCTTTAATGCACCAAAAAGCCCTTCACCAACCATTCGAAATTTCTGATGGATTTTGATGAACATTTTCTCACCAGGTCCCGATGGATGAGGATACGCGGTCATGATTCCCTCTTGCAAATGAAACCTTGAGTCGGCCAAATAATAATGTCCTACACACAAATATACAATAAACAATCAGATCAGGTACTACTCAGTAATTAATAACACTCGATAACAACACTGCATAAATTGTACATTGCACCACAAATTTTGGCAAACGAACCTTTTGGTGGTTTCGGGAACTTCACTGTACGATCTAGAATCCTGTCCAACAAATGCTTGGTCACCCCAGGAACCCGGTGCGCCGGCACAAGCAAATTTGAAGAACCCATCCAAGCCGGCAACACACATCACATTTTGGCTGATCCCGTTTTTCCAATTTCTATAGTTACCCCGATTTTTACGTGGGGCATGCAATTGAATGTGTGTCCCATCCATGTATCCTAAGAAGCCACGATACACTGGAAAGAGGTCTAACCACTTCTGCGGCACTATTTCACTAGCACTTTCTCTGCGCCTAAGCATAACTTCTGCGGGGACCATCATGGCGTCAAGCGCATGATCCAACAACTCGCTGCATCTTTGTGGGGTTTTCTGAAATCTATGAGCCACTTGCTCTATTGAATGTCCATGCCCAAGTTGAAGTAGCAACATGGCTAAATTTTCCTTGGTATCACAATCCTTTAATTGCAGTACACCAAAGTGTTTAACTACTGCATAATGCAACGTCTCGAAAGTCATTGAGAACATACGTAAGTGATTTGAGCAATCAACAGTTTTAGATAGAATGTTCTCCACATACTGACGTCCGGATATGTCTCGAATAGGATAGTACACAGGCTAGAAACGTGGATCCTTAGGGTGCCAAGGATAGATATGCCTCTGGAACATTGGCAAGAAGGCATCGTCATTCGGGTGGATATTTGGCTGGTGAAAGATTGGCATGTTGTACTCTGACAGCGAGAATGATGCTTGATCTGATGGAGTAGTAGTGTGAGAAAAGTCAGTTGTAAAATAGGATAGAGGTAGTATAAATAAAACTCTAGTGGGTAAGGGTAGTTCTGCCTGCGTGTAGACTTGTGTGATATGTATGCTATGAACCAGTTAGTGTGTTGTTTGGTTTGTTTGTTTGCTCTAGTTCAATAAAGTCTAAGTTTGGCTTGTTTACCAACAGATGCCTTCAACCCGTTCTGCTGATCGTGCTGGTACTTCCTAGGGTGGGAATAACATGCCTAACACACCACCAGTCCCTCCTAATCTGACTGATGCCATAGCAGCATTAGTAAATGCCACTATAGAGAATACCAGCTTTATGAGAGAAATGGCACAGAACAATCAGCAGCGTAATCAGGGTCATCAGAACAATAGGCAAGAAAATCTGTACCATGAATTTACTGAAACCCATCCACCAGTGTTCCGCAAGGCAGAGGAGCCTTTAGAAGCTGATGACTGGCTCCGTACCATGGAGCTAAAATTTGAGCTTGTCGAAGGATGTACTGAGTACCACAAGCCAGCCTTCGCAGCACAACAGCTTAGGGGTGGTGCAAGTGCCTGGTGGGCAAATTTCCTAGCCATGAAGCCAGCTGGTCACCGTGTAACATGGGCGGAGTTTCGTCAGGCTTTCCGTTCCCATTATATTCCAGAAGGTGTGATAGCTAAGAAGCTAACAGAGTGTATAGAACTGAAACAGGAAGACCAAACTGTGATGCAGTATGTTGGTCGATTTAATCATCTGTCGCAGTATGCCCCAGCACATGTTGACACTGATCCAAAGAAGAAGGAGTGGTTTCTGCGAGGACTGAATTCTAAGCTTCAGACCATGATGACAATCCGTCCAGCAGATACCTACCATGATGTGGTTGACATAGCCCTGAATGCTGAAGAGAAGTATCGCCAACACAAGGAGATCAAGGGAAAGAAGAAGAATGTGTCTTCTGGTTCTTCTGGTGGCAACATGAAGCGACAGAAGGTATTTTATCACCCTGTTAACCATTCTCATCCTTCCTTTCGTCCACCACAGTTCCAGCCTAGGCAGCAGGCATTTGTCCGACCTGCTGCAGCTGTTACCTATCCATGTCAGCCGAATGCCCCTATCATTCGTAACCCTGCTCCACAAGGCCAAGGTGGTCCTATCTGTTTCAACCGTGGCAAGCCTGGTCACTATTCCCGAGAATGCCCCAATCCTCGGAGGTATAATCCTAATTATCAGGCAGCATCGGGAAGTCAGCAGCCCACAGAACAAGAACATCGGTGGACAGAATGCTCAGAAGGGTAAAGTTGAGAAGAAGACTGGCCGGGTGTTCTATACTAATGCTGAAGATATACCTGCAGGTGAACCAGTGATGATGGGTATGTTTCCTGTTGCCGATCATCCTGCAGTTACATTATTTGATTCTGGTGCATCCCATACATTCATCAATAAAACTTTTGTGGTCAAGCATAAAATACCTATTGGGGAAACAAAATAAAACTTCTTTTATACAGTCTCCTGGGGGACATATGTGCACCAAGAAAATAGTATATCAGGTGCCTATAAAGTTAGGTGGGCATGATTTTTCCACCAACATGATAGTTTTAAAGGATCAGGATATAGATGTGATCATGGGTATGAACTGGATGTATCATGATAGCTGCCTTTTGTGCTTTAACTAAACTGATTTTGTTCCATTCCCATTTCATCTATGACAGCTACTTAAATTCCAATAAAGCCATTGTTCATGGCACATATGGTTAATGTCATAACATGCTTTATACTATTGCTATGGTCAGTTTTGACATGAGAATGTTACTTATGTTCATGCTGCTTTGTTACAGGGTAAACAAAGGTTGCTTTACAGCTTACTTGATGCGATGCAGTCTCTAACATCACAAGCTGTTGTCATTGGTGTGAGTTGCCGCTTGGTATGAATCATATTTACTTGTACTTACCAATAATATAAACTTCAAGCCTGTCAGTTGTATATAATTGATTTCTATTTTTGTGTTAAATACCATTTGATTAGTATGTCTCTGTCAGGTGCCACTCTAGTATGTAGTAGTGATCATGCAGTAGCATATAAAGTAATCATAATGCAGTAGCATCAGTTAGCTTTGATTAAGTTGACGGGCAACATGGAATCTGAATGTGCGGAACAAATCATCATTTTACTTTAATTTGCAGCATGTCGACGAAGTTATAATAATTGTTCAAATAATTATAATCTTTGTTCAAATTATAATACTGTCTTAATAGTGGCATTTCATTTTTTTAGGATGCAGATCAACTCCTAGAGAAAAGGGTTAGATCCCGATTCTCTCATAGGAAGCTTTTATTTATTTCTCCTTCAGTGGATGATATACAAAGGTATGTGCTTTCCCCAGACACTTTAGATAAGAAATATGAAATGCTACCGAATTCCCTTATCCAAGCCATCTTTTGGTAACTAAAAAAATGCAGGATGGTGGAACATTTGCTTATACTGGCCAAAGACTCAGGTTTACCACCAAAGTATATCACTGACTATAACTCAAGACTTACTGTATCCTTTCTACAACCTGACTGTTTGCATTTTGTTTAACTTTTTTCCTTTATCTCATCTTAGTTGAATACTTAGCTATTAATGCCATGTCTTGTTAAATGAAACAAAAGTGTTTGCTTCCTGAAACTAAAACAAGGTAGAATTTAGCCGCTAGAAGAATAGAACTGTATTGATATTTTTTTTTTTCAATCAGTTCCCTTAGGATTTTTTTGTTCCATCGTGGAGGATAAAGGGTAAACAAATTAGGCACAATGGAATTCTTTTTATCCTATACGCTGCAGAGCATTTTTAGTGAGAAGAAATTCAAAGGTTGTCTCACCTCCCTCATGGATGCTGATGCAACAACAAGCAACATTCTACGATTTCTGTAGGTTTTCAGCAGCTTGTTGTTTCTTTCTTCATAACATCTATAATTAATCATCGCTATGTGCTGAGCTGAATATGGACAAACAATTCTTCCAGTTTCAGAGCTGTGTCATGTATGGACATGGAATCTGGATTCCTGTCAATAGAGAGCTTCCGAAAGGCCGTGTCTTCCATGCAGAGGCAACCCAAGATGGACAGCTTACAAGGTATATTTTGTTGACTAGCCCTTAGTTTTATAGTGTGTTTGTTCACTAAATTCAAAAGATGTGGATTTTCTCTGTGCACCTATTCTCTCAAATTCTCTTCAGCATAGCACAAGAGCGGCTAACATGATTTGCTTGTTTTCTCACAAAGTTGCTCATATTTTTGTCATTATGTATTAGAAAATCCCATTGCAATGTAACGATGCCATTTTAATGCAATGAAAACCTTCAAGCAGATCTCTCGATTTTGGAATTGTACATTCTTGTGTGCATGCACAGACTTGAAGATATGGAGCAAAGCTCATATAATTTCACTAGCATAATGAAAGGTAGAGACTGGTCTCCTCCCTCCCCTAGTCCCCTTGTTATCAGGGACAGAAAAGTGAACTAAGGTGAATTGTCTGTCAGAATACAGATCCATACAAGATGCCTACAAGACTTCTGATAAATATGCAAGCACTGTTTGTTTTAGGGTAAGCACTACCATCACCCACAATCAGCAGGCCTCCTATCACATTAGATATTCAAAACTTAACCCACTTGTTTCTCGCAGGCCTTTGAGCATCTTTTGGATCGTGAGCTGATCAGTTTTGGTGACAATAGGGGGAGAAACCAGTACCAACCTGTTAAGCTCCTCATATCCTCCCGCGAGCTCGCTCAGTCCCTCAAGCTGAACACCACCTGCCCTGTGAGTCACTATCCATGTGATTGGACCTTAGCGAATTTTTTTTTTTCTGTTATACTGTCATTATTGTTCTGTAATATCGTTTCCATAATACATGCCTGTCATCGTGTTATAATAATAACTTCCTGCTGATGGCAATCGTTATTTTGCTTTTGTAGGCTGTACTACAGAAGCTGTTTGATCGTGAAAGATACATGTAGAACCTCGTCTCAGCTGGCTGCGCTTCACCGACTTGAGTTGCCGCTTTCCTGTTTCACTGGGGCTAATTTCGCTGTCAAGTTCATGTATGTGGACCCAATGTCCGGTCGATGCATTGTTTTGTACACGGCGATGGTATTGGTATATGTCAACTGTTCGTTGGAAACGTGTGGGCCGTGTGGCCAACTACCTAGGTCGATGCGTTTTATAAAACGGCGATGGTATGTGGTTTCGCTTAAATTTCTGAAGTACTCCCTCCGTTCTGAATTATAAGTCATTTCAGTCGTCCTGGAAAGCCAAAACATCTAAAGTTTGATAAAAAAAAATTATATGGAGAAGTAGAAAGATTCATGACATCAAATTGATATACTATGAAAGTATAAGTAATGAAGAATCTAATGATACCTAGTTGGATGGAGTATATGTTTCACCAAACCATTCATCATTACATACACAAATTAAGTTGCATCCTCAGAAATAACAGTTCAACTGAATGATTGAAACATGAATGAATACACATAAGCTGGTCGTTCTTGCTTCGTGAAAAAGGATGCATTGCTTCATGAAAAAGGATGTTATAAATTTTTTGAATAAGACGAATGGTTAAATACGATGTCCGAAAAACCTAAAACGACTCTTTTTAGGAGGAGAAAGTACTTCATTTCATTTTTCTTAAAACAAATATAGCTCTCATTTTTTAGAAGTCAAACAGTTTTAAATTAAATTAAATATATAATATTAACTTATATATCATAAGTATTATTAGATTAATTAAGGAATATATTTTCATGATATATACATGTTTGGAATTATATATAAATGTTAACAATTATATTTTTCTATAAGCATGGCTCAATCAGACACAGAGTTGCATTATTCGGTTTTAGACAAAGATAAGACCAGTCTTAATGGAATTTTATAAATCCTTACTTAGAATGTTTTTTTCATCCGAGGTCATTTAAAAAATGTATTTTCTAATGTCTCATTTTAAAATTCGGCAACCCTTTGTAGGGACGCCTTAATATAGAGCCGCCCCTTGTGGACCCAAGCAGGGGCGTAGGTGCGGCTCGTAACACCGGCCCGCCCCTACGGTGTCCACAGTAGGGGCGAATCCTACATTGTCCACGGTAGGGCCGGGCGGCTCAAACCACGGTAGGGGCGGCTCAAAACAAAAACCGCCTCTACTCAAAAAGGGGGGCGTTCCCATAGTAAGCTTTTTGTAGTAGTGACACCTCCCGGCGGTGCGGCCTCACGTGGACACCAACCTCACATAGGAGGATGTCGGCGGTGGCGAACCGAATTCGATGGCGTGGGATAGATCGGCTCTAGAGCGGCGGATCCAGGGGAGCGCGCCCTTCCGGTTGGGCACCACGGCGGGCGGAGCGGGTTGGTCCAATATCGGGAGCAACAAATCCATCGGGCGGTGGCTTCCTCCATCAAGATCCTAGTGGTGACAATATTGATCCGAAGGGAAGGGGGGGGCGGGGGCGGGGCACGGCGGGTGCGGTGGCGCTCGTGTTTGGGGCTCCTTCCTCTACCTCTTCTTTGTCGGCTCGGCGGCGCCTGGGAGGTCGGATCCGATGGTTGCGATCTTTGGAGTCGGGCGAGGAGCGGTAGTGGCGGGTTTGGACCTCCCACAACAGTGACGGCGTGTAGCCGTGGGGTGTGGGGTTCGGGGTGGAGCCGGCCTAGATCCAAGCCCGATTAGGGATGGATGCGGGCTTTTTCATATTTTTATCTATTTTTTGATTAACCGTAGCGGGCATGGAACCGCCCTGATTAATGGCCCATATTTACAGTGAGCTTACATCCAAGGCGGTTGCAACAACCATCACAATTAATCATTTTTGCCCATCATCATGGTTAATCTTTTTTATAGTAGTGTGATGTAAGAGTGTTGCCTGAAATCATCTTAAAATTCAGGCTATAAGAGAAGTGAAAAAATTGGGTAATCCAGCTAGTTCAGCAAGCGGCTCTTGCTCAAGCTTCAAGATCGATCCCTCATCATCAGGGGCCTCATCAAACAAAAAGATAAATAAAAGAAGTAAAGAACCACATGAACCCAAGAGGTTCAGAACCAAAAGTAAATATCATGTATATGGTGTGTATTGCACATGTGTGTCATCTCAATTCTCAAGCCTAACAATAAAAAAAAAAAAAAAAAAAAAAAAAGATTAATGCTTTGTGTCCTCGAGCACGTCGACCATGAACTGCATCACCGTCACCTGCGCCTGCAACCTCGCGATGTAGCCGGCGGCGCGCAGGAGGAGCTCGTCGACCTCGTCGTCGCTGTCGCTCGGCACGAGGCGCCTCAGCACCTCCATCTTCTTCCTCACCTCCATGTCCCGTCGCCTGCTGCAGGCGGCCTTGGTCCTCGCCTTGTTGCCTTCCGCGGCATCGTCCTTGCTCATCGGCTTCGTCGTTGGCAAAGGCCTTCTGGCGGGCACGGCGGTGGCAGAGGATACCGTCGGCCTCGTTATTCTCCTCGCCGTCGTCGACCTCGACGGGTTGCAACGGCGGCTGCCTGTGTGCGCACCCATGGCCAATCGTCGTTGTTGCAAACTGCAGCCGCTGTAGGCTGTAGCTACTTGCGGTTGGAACTATGGGATAATGTGTAGAGAAATGAAGAGTGGAATCCGAGAAACTAGAGGGAGAGAGATGAGGATGATGAGGAGACGATGCAAGAGAGAGAGGGACTGGGGGTGTTTATATAGATGCTATAGGAGTAGATAAAGGTACCTGCAGACTGGAAGAGAAGATATTATATATATGTATGTGGGCATTAGCTAGGTGTCATGCATTGGCATGACACAAAAGACGATCTCAGGAATGATTAATAACTTGTGTTTCTGTAGTGATCATCCATTGCTAAGCTAGTAGATCATATGTATGCATGTGGATAGGATACGATACAGTGCACATTGACAGGGAAGAAAAGCATGTTGTAGTTGGGATATTGCATTGCTTGAAGGTGAGGGCAGGCATGTTCTCCTAACTCAAGGCCACATGCCACCACATGTTCCTTAAACAAACCAACCAACAACACACAGATAACACACACTTCTCTATCTATCTATCTATATATATCTTCGATCATATCCAAGCACAAGCAGACACCTCTCAAGCGCCACCAACCATACCCTTTTTATGCACTTCACTTGCCTTTTAATTTTCCTCGTCAGAACACTCTGTAACGTATGATCTGGCATCTCTACTATTCCATGCATGTGTGATGTGGTCGTGGGCCCCACGCACTCACCCCACTCCTTTGCCAACAAGCCACCTCAGCAAAAGTGCATGCAGCAAAGAAAAGTCTCACCTGCATCATCTCATTCTCATCATGTGTGAAGAAAAGTCTCTGATGTGCCAGCATGTTCCCCGGTGGGGAGCTGGTTATGATGAGACACGCAAACGCTTCAATCAACCAATTCGACTAATGGGATGCATCGCACATGTAACAACAATTAATCTCCATGATATGATTTATTAGGCCGGGCTTGCATTGGGTGCCTTTGATTAACTTGTAGCCATGTTCCCCTCCTCCCCCTCATGACATATGTCAACGGGAACCATGCATGATTATCCTTGATCACACGTATGTATGTATAGTATCGACATGACATGTGTATCGAGCCGTCGACCGCGATCTCCGGTAAAGGATTAGTGGTTAGCACGCGCAAATTGGGCAATTTCAGTGAAGATCCCCTGAGGAGCAATTAGTAAGCTAAGCATGCATGTTATTAGACTAATCATCATGTGTCCTAGATAGATCAAACAACAGTTGAGGAGACCCAATGGATGAATTGGTCATCATAAGGTATTGCATACAGGATAAGAGAGTAAACTTGACTCACGCCTACGCGAGAACCATGTCCACGTTTGTCGGTTGCTCTTTTCGACGTCGAACATGATGCAAGTTTCACTGAGTCAATGTAAGCTAATCGCATTTACGTCTTTGTATTGAGATAGAGAAATAGTTTAATACAACATGCCTTAACGGGCGCCCTAGCGGGTCACAAAGTGTTCAAAGTTATTACGTACTTAGGGTCTGTTTGGCGGGGCTCGGCTCCTCCAAAAATGGCTCCGCTCTCGGCTCCTCGAAGGAACAGCTCTTTCCGAAGAGCTGAAGCTGTTCTAGAAAACGTTTGGCAAAAACGGCTCCATTGGAACCATTGGACAATTAGCCAAGCAAGGAGCCGGGCGAAGCTCGTTTTTGGGCTTCTCGTTCCTAGGCAAAAAATGGCTCCGGCTCTTGGATGGCTCCACATGTGAAGCCGTTTCCAAATCAACCGTTTGGCACGGCTCCTCCTAAGCCGGAGCTGAAGCCCCTCCAGAGCCCCCGCCAAAGAGGCTCTTAGTATTGTGAGATAGGCGCCTCCTTGCATGGCTCCTCGGTGAGCTCCACATATCTGCCACCGGAGCCAATGAACTTTATCTCAGTTGATTAGAGCTTTCCAGCAGCACCCATCGGGTCCTGATTTTGAATCCCCATGAAAGCGAATTTTAGGATAGGGTAATAAAAACCTCCTCGTTGCGTAGCTCGGGTTAGGGATTTTTCCACGATCAAGAAGAATCGCTTTCTTCTTAGTGAAATACGACTCCCCA
This sequence comes from Hyparrhenia diplandra, assembly GCA_015847255.1. Taxonomy (NCBI): domain Eukaryota; kingdom Viridiplantae; phylum Streptophyta; class Magnoliopsida; order Poales; family Poaceae; genus Hyparrhenia; species Hyparrhenia diplandra. Next base: position 41,220 of record JADLZK010003836.1, read on the forward strand.
CAGACAACATTTTTTACATCTCCCTCGAGAAGTGATTAACATCTTTTTTATTGTTTATTTGCTTCACGCGAGGCATTGATGATTTATTAATAGATCAATGAGCCGAAGTTTGAAGCCATCCTGCCCCCCTTTTTTTTGTAATCCTGCCAGTTTGAACCTCACTTGTTGAGTGCTGGTAAACTGAAGGCAGCTTATTTTCTACGTTGTGATTTTTTCGACGCTGATTTGGCCCGGCACTGTCTACTGTTTTTACAAAGGCCCGTACGGCGACTTGGATAGATCTGGTGAGCCTGGGAAAGAAAAATCCGATGCCTTTTTTCCTGGCCCGCGCCTGATCTGGGCTGGAAATCGCAGCCTGGGCCCACCGATCGTCTGGCCCGACAAGGCGGCGAGGATAATCCATTGGCTCCGCGTCGGCATTCCCTCCCCGAAGGCAAAACAAGCAAACAATTCCAAACTTTTTTTTTGTGGATCAAAAAATAAAAAACCTCCAAAACTTAGAGCAAGCCCAATAAACTTAGGCTTATAACCAAGCAATGTAACTTGAAGACTATATCCGTTCTAAGATTTAAAGCATCACTTTTATTGTATTAGAAAAAAAAAGAGCGTCTGACACATGTGAGCCCCGGCAGATGCCTCTCGCGCATGCCAACGGTTCAAAATGTGCAATCAATTACTCCCTCAGTTTTTAAATTGTAGTTCGACTTTTGGATTTTTAAATACATTGGCCTACATGCATGATAAGAGACTAAACTTGACTCACGCGCTACGCAGAACCATGTTCATGTTTATCGGTTGTTCTTTCGACGTCGAACATGATGCAAGTTTCATCATAAGGTGTATTACATATAAGCTAATCGCATTTACGTCTTTGTATTAAGATAGAGAAAAATTTTAATACAACATGTCATAGCGGCGCCCTAGTGGGTCACAAGAATAGTACATGGATTATTCTCAAAGTTATTGTGTACTTAGTATTTTGAGACAGGCGCATCCTTGCATTGCTCCTCAGCGAGCTCCTCAGATCAGCCTCCGGAGCCAATGGACTTTAGCCCAATTGATTAGAGCTTTCTGATGGCACCTCTCAGGTCTTGAGTTTAAATCTCTATGGGAGCAAATTTTAGACTAGGGTAATAAAAATATCCTCATTGCATAGCCAAGGTTTGGGGTTTTCTCCGCAATCGAGAAGAAAACAATTCTTCTTAATAAAATACAGGCTCCCCTCAGACAACGTTTTTTTACATCTCCCTCAAGAAGTGATTAACCTCTTTTTTTTAATGTCGTTTATGTGCTTCATGCGGGGCCTCATGATTTATTAGGCTGTCTCCAATGAGTCCAGTCGCGTAATAAAGGGGCGCGATTATTTGGTTTGCATGGCGTACAGGAAAATGATAAGGTAGTCAAAACTTTCATTCTCCAACAGCCACCGCAGGAGTAGACAACGCAAAACTAAAACTACCGCTGGCACGCCCGGCGCTGCTCCTGCCGCTCTCCTCGTTTTCGTCCTCGGCGAGGCACGCCGAAGTCATGGTCGAAGGCGACACGGCAGATGTTGTCGAACGCGAAGGGCTCGAGCACGCCCGGCGTCGTCGGGGGACGGTCTGGCGGCGCCGACGGCGCGGAAAGCTTCAGCGGCGGCTGTGGCACGCTACGAACCACGACGAGCACACGGTGTTCCCGGACGAGAACCCCTACTACGTGGAGCACACGGAGGGGAAGCACCCGGGCCGGAGGCCTACGACGCCGTAACGCCACGGGCGGTGCTGCAGCTCCCCGCGCCTCCTCGACGCCGAAAGAGCCGCGCTGGGTGGCTGCCGCACTTCGCCGCCGCCCACGCCGCTATAGCGCGCACCGGTCGAGGATGGGCACCAACAGGAACCGCCCTTGCTAGCGGAACGGGCGCCGACGAGGCCGCGCGGCTTTTGCCGCCACGAGCTACGCCCGGCCCGCGCCGCGCATGCCGCTTCGTCGCCCAGCATAGCCGAGACCGCCGCCCGCCGCGCCGATCGATTTCCGCCATCGCGGCAGTCGTCGGCCGGAGCCCCGCCGCTCTCCCCGCCTCACCGTACGCGCCCGGAGCGAGCCACCGAGGAGCAACGCCGAACCGCCGCCATGCCGAGGGGCCCCCCGCGACTGGACCGAGCCGCGGGCGGTCCGCGGGGGCGGCAAGCAGCATGGGGCTGCCGCGGGCAAGCAGCCCCCGCTCCGGCGAGCCATGGCCACGGGCGGCGTGGCGAGCAACCTCCGGCGGCTATGGCCACGCCGAGGAAGGATTGAGCAGCAGCACGAGACACGCGTCGCCAGGAGCTGCAGCACCAGAGATGCGTCCGACGGAGACAGAAAACCTTTATTTGCCTCCTCGTCGGCATGGTTGGCAAATTGACTAGCATGGATGGATGTTCCGTTGGAGGGTGATTTGGATACGCCAAAGCAACTGTTCACGACGTATTTTTACGTTTAGGTTCTCGGTTGGAGACAGTCTTAATAAATGAGCCGAAGTTTGAAGCCATCCTGCCAGTTTTTTTTTTTTTTTTTTTTTGGGTAAACGCAACGGATGCAAGTCTACCGGATTTTGCATGAACATCACTTTTTTTTAACAACGCATGAACCTTACTTGTTTTTTTTTTTTTTTGAGAATTACATTACACAACAACGCAGACACTCACACGCACGCACACTCACCCCTATGAACACACGTACGCAAACCGTGACCCCTATGAGCATCTCTCGAAGGACTGGACAGCCGGCAGATCTGAGATTCTCGGTCACCATAGGCGCTAAATCGTCGCCGACGGAACGCCGCTACCACTTAATGCACAACGCCGGTAAATCCTAGAAAAATCCCAAAAAGGTGCGAGCACCACGGGATTTAAACCCCGGTGGGTAGCGCCTGCTTTGGACCGTCCTACCATTCGACTACGAGCCAATTCGCATGAACCTTACTTGTTGAGTGCTCGTAAACTGAAGGCAGCTTATTTTCCACGTGGTGATTTTTTCGACGCTGATTTGGCCCGGCACTGGCTACTGTTTTTAGAAAGGCCCGTACGGCGAGTTGGATACCTGGGAAAGAAAAAAAAAAATCCGACGCCGTTTTTCCAGGCCCGCGCCTGATCTGGGCTGGAAATCGCAGCCTGGGCCCGCCCATCGTGGCCCGAGGAGGAAATGAGGTTTTACCTTTCGGAATTGTTTGCTTGTTTTACCTTTCGGGACGATTTTAGAGGTTTTAAGTTCAAACATTTTAAGCTTATAAATATTCAATATCTCAAATCTAAAGGTTCATGCGTCCATTTTAGAGAAAAGTTAAGATAGATATTGCACTAACAAATAACCTAAGATAGATATTGCTTCATGCAAAAAAAGGATTATTCAAATCTGACTTTTTACGGTTTAAATTCTTGATTGGTTTGTCATACATACAAGTAATCCTCAAGACTAGTGAAGAAAAGTCTCTGATGTGCCAGCATGTTCCCCGGTGGGGAGCTGGTTATGATGAGACACGCAAATGCTTCAATCAATCAATTCGACTAATGGGATCCATTGCACATGTAACAACAATTAATCTCCATGATATGATTTATTAGGCCGGGATTGCATTGGGTGCCTTTTGATTAACTTGCAGCCATGTTCCCCTCCTCCCCCTCATGACATATGTCAACGGGAACCACGCATGATTATCCTTGATCACACGTATGTATAGTATCGACATGACATGTGTATCCAGCCGTCGACAGCGCGCGATCTCCGGTAAAGGATTAGTGGTTGTTAGCACGCGCAAATTGGGCAATTTCCGCGAAGATCCCCTGAGGGGCAATTAGTAAGCTAAGCATGTGATTAGACTAATCATCATGTGCCCGGGATAGATCAAACAACAGTTGAGGATACCCTATGGATGAATTGGTCATCATAAGGCATTACATACAGGATAAGAGAGTAAAATTGACTCACGCCTACGCAAAACCATGTTCCCGTATGTGTTTATTGGTTGTTCTTTCGACGTCGAACATGGATGCAAGTTTAATTGAGTCAATGTAAGCTAATCGCATTTACGTCTTTGTATTAAGGTAGAGAAAAAGTTTAATACAACATGTATTAACGGCACCCTATAGTGGGTCACAAGAATAGTACATGGATGCTTGACCTAACCTAGTGTTCATTCTTTTCTTTTTCTTTTGGAACGACCTAGTGTTCATTCTCAAAGTTATTGCGTACTTAGGGTCTGTTTTGGTTCCAAGGATTAGGGACTAGAGACTAGTTAGAGACTAATTAGGAACTAATTATTAGTCCCTAAAGGTGTTTGGTTCAAAGGACTAATGAGGGACAAGAGTCGACGATTGACGGCCGACTAGTGCATGCACAAATGAGTTGATGACCGACAAGAGCACAAGCTAGTCCCAATTAGACTCGAGAAGGGGCTAATGGACTAGGGACTAGTTGGGACTAAAAAATAGTCCATTAGTCTTGGTGTTTGGTAAATTAGAGACTAAGGGCCTGTTTGGTTCCCATGGGACTAGGGACTAATTTTTAGTCTTATTTAAAAGATGTTTAGTTCAAAGGACTAATGAGGGACTAGAGCCGATTAACCGACTAGTGCATGCACAAGTGCACAAATGAGTTGACGACCCGACAAGAGCAATGCACTAGTCCCAATTAGACTCTCAAGAGGGGCTAATGGACTAGGGACTAGTTGGGACTAAAAATTAGTCCATTAGTCTTGTTCTTTGGATAAATTAGGGAATAATTGAGACTAAAAATTAGTCCCTAGTCCCTGTAGGAACCAAACAGGGCCTAATTGGAACTAAAAATTAGTCTCTAGTCCATAGGAACCAAACAGGTCTTAGTATTTTGAGACAGGCGCATCCTTGCATTGCTCCTCGGCGAGCTCTCATATCAGCCTTCGGAGCCAATGGACTTTAGCTCAATTAATTAGAGCTTTCCGACGACACCTTCTGTCTTGAGTTTGAGTCCCTATAGGAGCAAATTTTAGGCTAGGGTAATAAAAATATCCTCATTGCATAGCCAAGGTTCGGGGTTTTCTCCGCGATTGAGAAGAAAGCAATTCTTCTTAATAAAATATAAAATACAGGCTCCCCCTCAGACAACGTTTTTTTACGTCTCCCTGGAGAAGTGATTAACCTCTTTTTTTTTAATGTTTATGTGCTTCATGCGAGGCCTCATGATTTATTAAAAGATGAGCCGAAGTTTGAAGCCATCTTTTTTTTTTTTTTTTTTTTGGTAAACACAACGGATGCAAAGTCTACCGGATTTTGCATGAACCTCACTTGTTGAGTGCTCGTAAACTGAAGGCAGCTTATTTTCCACGTGGTGATTTTTTCGACGCTGATTTGGTCCGGCACTGGCTACTGTTTTTAGAAAGGCCCGTACGGCGAGTTGGATACATCTGGTCGGCCTGGGAAAGAAAAAAAAATCCGACGCCGTTTTTCCAGGCCCGCGCCTGATCTGGGCTGGAAATCGCAGCCTGGGCCCAACCATCGTGGCCCGAGGAGGAAATGAGGTTTTACCCTTCGGAATTGTTTGCTTGTTTTACCCTTTCGGGACGATTTTAGAGGTTTAAAGTTTAAACATTTTAAACTTATTAATAAATATTCAATATCTCAAATCTAAAGGTTCATGTGTCCAAGAAAAGTTAAGACATATATATTGCATTATCTTCATAACCTAAGATAGATATTGCTTCATGCAAAAATGGATTATTCAAATCTGACTTTTTACGGTCTAAATTCTTGATTGGTTTGTCATACATACAAGTAATCCTCAAGACTAGTGGTAGATAATCAAGGATTATTCAAATCCGACTTTTTACGGTCTAAATTCTTGATTGGTTTGTCAAACCTACAGGTAATCCTCGATGCTAGCAGTAAATTCTCAAGGATTATTCAAACCGACATATTACGGTCTAAATTCTTGATTGGTTTGTCAAACATACTAGTAATTCTCAAGACTAGTCGTAGATTCTAAAGGTTCGGCTAAAATGAGGAGACGAACAACACACGGGCAACGACCATTTTAAGACTTTACACCCTAATATGCTGTCAGGTATTTTGGTTAAGTTCTTTCATGTGCGGCTATACGTTAGGCAGGTTTTTGTTTTAAATAAGAGTGTGACAAGGAGTTTTTTTTTAAAAAAAAAATAGTGTGACAGGAGATTGACAAGGCCACTACGGTGAAAACCTGATCGGATAAGCCAACGGTCTCACAATCATCTAACCTCCACATCAACCGTCCATTTCGAATCAAACGGATGTGAGATCCTCTGACCACCATCCAAGAGATATTTCCCCTGCGCCGCGGTGAAGGAACGAACAGTTGTGAAGTGGCCAGCCATGGCCGCCGTCCCGGTCCCGCCGCCGCCTCTCCTCGCTTCCCACGCGGCCGTCCGGGCAGCGGCCTCCGCCGTATCCCACTCCCGCCGGGTCCGCCTTGCTGGTGACCACCCGCCGCAGGTGGCGGCCCTCCGGCGCGGCGACTGGGTCAAGCTCATCTGCGGCGCCAGCTTCGAGGTACCATGCGTCCATGTCCCCTTCCACCTTGCTTCTTCACCCGTCACTAGATTGGGCGTCCAGGGACTACCGCCTGTGCACATTAGGGTCAAATGGGCGAATGCGTCTCCATCTCCATCTGATGGCGAAAGCTTGAAAGGCAGAGAGGGGGGGGGGGCTACGCACTTTATGCTGGTTTTAGCTTACAAGGAAAAGTGAATCGATTTGAACTTGTGGAGGCCAATTTTCTTGTACAGTTGGTGTTTGATTTCTAGCACTGAGAGTAGCAGCGGCCACGATGCATATGCACAACGAGTGCAGAATTACTGACTGGCTGAAGCTGCACTATAATCCTGACATTGTTTACATGTCCATTGTTCGTGCAGGATGCAGCTGATGTCAGGAATCTCTCCCTTGTCTACACTCTTGCCGGAGGTACGCATGCTGATTCAACTGAGAAGATATTCAATCATTTGGATTGGATGTTTTTAGCATTTCAGATTGACATTGTAACGGTCCACATTGCAGCCCACATGTTTTCTTTATATATACCTTCAGACAGTCAAGAATGGAGATTTTAATTACTTGTAATTAGACCTTTTGTTTAACAACCAGAATTACAGAAAAAAAAACTTAAGACACTGACATTAATAAGTACTTAGCGATTTTGAAAAATGGTCAAGATAGGACTAGAGTACATATTACACACCAAATGGAACAAGCTAAACATATGCATACTGCAGCTTTTGTTATGAAGCTCCTATTTAGTATCTCCTGATGAAGTGATTAGAGAAACAGAAACTTCTGTTAATTCATGAAAAATATCAAAGTTCATGGAAGTAAAAGTAATGATTGGTTCATGAATTCATCCGATATTTGAGTTATTAGATAAATAACAAAAAGTTTGAGGTGGGTATATATTTCTGCTAAGCAAACAGTTACCAATAAAAAGACAAAACTTGATGTTCTGTGCATGCAGTGGATTGCATTGATTGTGCAGCAGATGCTTCTGTGGTGGGTGCAGTGAATGAGGGTATTCATATAGCAGTGTCAATTGTACCAGCAGTTCAAAGGCCATGGGTGATGATTAGTGTTAATGATGATTGCAGAGATCTTCATTTCCGTAAAGCTGGTAAGAACATGCTGCTTCAGAAATTATCTGTTATACTTGTTTATTTAATTTATGCATTATCATTAATGTCACATCCAAAGTACTGTTTTGTTTTGATTATGATATTTCCATTGGTTTCCTGCTTTCACTACAAGTATCAGCCAACCTGTTAACTTTGAACTTTATTGTGTCTGAAAAACATTGTTTACTCTCTAGAGTTTGATCCTGAGGATTGCCCACCGGATTGCTCAAAGCCATGTGAGAAAGTTTGCCCGGCTGATGCAATATCACTAGAGCGTTCCATGGTTGGTGGAGAGCACACTCGGTCTGATCCTTTACATGGTAAATATGAGGTATTGATTCTTTACTTGTTTTACTCTGCTTCTGTTATCTTCTTCATGAGCTTCAGTGATGAGCCTGCCTTCTGTAGGGTGGTGTAATTACAGAGCGGTGCTATGGATGCGGTCGATGCTTGCCAGTTTGCCCATATGACAGAATAAGTGAGTGCTGTATTTCTTCTTTGTTCTGTTCTTGTCCTTTTGTCATCATCTGAATAGTTCACTCAGTGTTAGTAAGACAAGCAATACCTTTGATTTCAATTGCAAATAGCCATCATTGGATGCAAATGTAAAGCCACCTTCTGTTAATTCTGATCCCTCCTCCCTTGTGTATCTTATAGAAGCTGCAAGATTTGCTTGAAACCATTTCAGGAGCTGTGTCCTATGTTCGGGACCCTACTACAACTGCTGAATTATTGAAAAGTAACGATGTTGATGCGATTGAGATACATACCACTGGAATGTATGTTTCGCTTGTCTTTGTTGGTTGAGTTACGTTTGACTTTTCTCCATTTCATATTACACTTGATCTGATATATTCTGACCACTGTAGGGGAACTGATATGTTCAATACCCTCTGGGATAGCTTGAGTGGGTCCATCAATAATGTGAAGCTGGTTGCAGTAGGTTCCACAATTGGTTTCATGCTGTATCCACATATTTGTATTGCTGAAAATGTAACTGTATCTTTTTATTGAAAAAATATTTCATTCCATCATTTACTAATGTGAAAGTTTGCACTTCTCAGGTTAGTCTTCCTGATATAGGTGAATCAACTGTTGATCTCATGAACGCAATATACACAATAATGGAGTCCCATTTTAATGGGTATAATCTTTGGCAGGTTAGTTCTTAACAGAATGATTACTCAATTGCTGCATTCCAATATTGTTTATATAGTTCAGTATTAGATGCATCCTTGTTCACCTTATTAAAAATTTTTTAAAAAAAAATATTGTTAGCTTCAAACTAGATACTTGAGATTGTCTTGATTATTTTGTTTTTAATCTATTAAGTTTGCTGTTACATTTTCTGTAAATTTCAGCATCACTTGCTAATCATCTTGATGTCGTGGGAACCGACATGCATATGATTTATGTTGTACATTTGAATTTTGACCTTGTCAACGTAATGTAATTTTTGCTGGGACTTTCTGATTTTTTTTCTTTGGAACAGTTAGATGGCCGGCCTATGAGTGGTGACATTGGTCGAGGTGCAACAAGGGAGACAGTTTTTTTTTATGGCTCATGTGGCTTCCATGTCAGAAAGACCTCCTGGTAAATGAAGCCAACAATTGAAATGTTTTTGACTTTATGTGGCTGTGGCTCTCCTGTCCTTATATTTTCTAATGTTTTTGACCTTATGTGACTGTGGCTTATATTTTCTAAGTATTTGCTGTGCCTGTGGTTTTCAAGGCTTCTATCAGTTGGCGGTGGCACCAACTCATACACTATTGATTGCTTAAAGAAAGCTGGCCTTTTTCAATCTATTACTGTTGCTGGTAATTTGTTTCTTACTTCCTTCTCTTGTTCGATTTGGATTTTTTTTTTTAAAAAAAATATACACCTATAATTATGGAGAAAATTCCTTTCTGAAAGGCTGTTTTATCGAATATTCAGGGATTGTGTCGTCTGAAATGGCCAGTTCTCACCAAGCTTTAATTGGAGGGATTGCTTATGGTGGCTATGCACGCAAGGTTTGAACTATTGACATGTCTTTATATCTTCATCCCTTTCCTGGAGGAATGGTCTTTGAATCTTCATCAAATAGGCTGGTTGCATGAAAAGTCATTAGTTGCACCAAAACTAGCAACTTCCCCATGACTTGCTGATGATGTGGCATCTAATTTCCAATTTATGGATTTTGTTTCTTTACATGCATCGTTTATGTGATGTTTTCTCATAATTCTTATCCCTGCATACATCGCAGATTGTTGGACGGGCTTTGCGCAAAATACCAGAACAGTGTGGCCGTGTTCGCATCGAGGAACATCCAGATCATCTACTGGAGGCACTACAAGAAGCCATGTCATTAGTAGGACCTGTGAAGGGTTATATATCCAGTCCTTCCAAGCCTTTCTCATGACACAAGTAGACAAACAATAAAATAGTAGATAGCTAACGTCCAACCCAATTTTGGGTCTACACCGACATCCAGAAGGCGAAGAAAAAGCGCAGGCATATTTTAGCTGTGACAGTGATCATTGGACGAGGAATCTAGTGAGGTGGTCGCTCGTTCTAGATGGATCAACTTTCAAGGTCTATTATATTGAATTGAACCTGAAGTGCTGTGGTGCTGCAAACATCATCTCACGTTTCCTTGTGTCTTTGTAGATGTACTAGTTGAATTTCCTGTAAAAGAATGTACATGTGGAGCAAGTTGCTTGGCGTTTTGCCTTTCCAATTGGCTGACCAGCTTGGCCATATCGTTATGCAGACACGGCCATCTGCAAACTGCAGATGACCTTTGATAAATTTGAGCAGCAGCTGTCGTTTTTTTCTTTTTCACAACGGCAAACCGAGATTTCATTACTTGACACAATGAAATTACAGAAGTTCATAGCGTACTTAAAGAAAATGCAGCCAAGCCTACAAGTACTGAAAGAAAAGCTCACCCTCTCGTGAACACCCTGGGAACATGAGGTGGGGAGAACCGAACTAAAGAGAGTGCCACAACGTGTACCAAACCCAGAAGTGCCTCATACGCACATTACAGACCAAGAAAGCAAACAACAAAGTGAATTCACAGACTACTCTACTTCCAACTTGTAGTCCTTCGCGTCTCACCATCTTCACCCTGAGAACAGAACAATTTGCTTGTCTTGGGATTGGGCTTGAGTGTCCTGTTTGTGGAATGAAAGCGCCGCCGATTTGATTGCCTCTGCTCCGCTGATCACCTGATCCTTTAGCTCCTCATTCAAAAGACCTGCCCAATATGTAAGAAATGAGCAGATCAAACACACAATCTTAGTAGGAGATTGAATCCTTTTCTTTTCAAAGCAGATGTCCAACCGAGTTAGTGTGGTCTTTCCAAAGACTAAAGTCCAACCATAAAGAATATATTAATTCTTTTTTTGTCACCTGTCTGTACAACTACTACTGTAGCTCATAGCTGTAACTTGACAATTACTTCGATTCCAACATCAGCTCACCTCAGGCACCAACTAACGTCGACGGACCAAACAAAGAAGATCCATTGGCACAGGTCAGACAACACATGTCAACTTAATCATCAACTAAATATAAATGCTTATAAATCTGATAATCCTCTTCTTTTACAATTTAATGAAATTCAGGAAAATGAAACACACAATGGAGCAAGCACACCTCCATCTACAGAAACTATACAATCATCATCAGCCCAACAAAGGTAAAAATTCTTGATAGTTTATACTGCGGCACTCGGTGCCTGTTCATCTCACAAAAGTTATGTTTATATTACTTACAAGAATATAGCCACACCCTCAATTGAAAACTACACCGAGTTTGTTCTTGCAAGTTGAATCATAGATGAAATATAAATTCTGGTACTATCTCTGTTTTCAATAAAGTCATTATTGGCTTTCTCATCCTCATTATTGCCTGTCCTGTTTGAGCACTGCGATCATACTCAAACCCACCACTGTACATTGAACAGGTCTACTAATTGAGTCATGTGAATACCACAGCAATAGCCTGCTATTTAGTAACCTTCGAAACTATTCAAATACATAGCTGTTAGTTGACATTTACTTAATTTTCACAGCAGCTCATAGGCCAAATGAAAGCTCGATGTCAATCAAGTTGATCCAATTGATACTCAAAGCAAGCAACCAAAGAAACAGTAAGTGCTACTTACCATGTCTTTTCATTCACATCGAACCCAAATGAACAAACAAAAAATGTATGCATGTCTCAATCATATCTCCTTACTATATGTCCATGTGAAAAACTGACATTTCCAAGTGAAAACCATAAACAATACCTTGCTTTTATTTTCCATTCAACTAAAAAATACAAATTTTGGATGCACAATCTTTACAGTATTGTGCAATTGTCCTCAACTAAAAAAATCCTTTAAAATCACTCAATGAATTTTACATATTAGCATATTGATGATTTTATATTCTAATGTTTTTTCTAACATTTTGGCTTCATGCACTTCAACCCAGATGCTCAGCCCTGTTTCCACAGCATGCACAGTCCTTTGGATTTATTTCTACATAAAACCAACTCATATCTATCAGCCACATAACCTGTAAACTAAGTACATGTCCATCTTCCTGACCTGTTAAAGTTGACACGTTGAAGGGCCTCTAGCACCCCGCCTACATCTTTGTTTTAGGATTGATCATTGATGTTGTGTATCAGGCTGGTTATCGGTCTGGTTATGATAGCATGAGGAGCTCCATTCTGGGACTTCGCTTTTAGGGGTATCACTAAATGGGCCCTTCAACGTGTCAACTTTAACAGGTCTCCCACCAAAAAAAAACAATAAATCCCGTCTCCCACAAAAAAAAAAAAAAAAAAAGCCTGCTTTACCTTATTGTTTGAGTTAACATATTTAAACTCCCATGTCTTTTCATTTGCATCAAACCCAAAGGGACAGAAAAAGTGTATGCATGTCTCACTCATATCTACTTGCTATATGTCCAACTGTTGTAAGCCTATTAAATGGATTTATCATGTCAAAAAATGACATTTTCGAGTCGAAATCATAAACAGTACCTTGCTTTTATTTTCCATTCTACTAATTTTTTAAAAAAAAATATTTGATGCTCGATCCTTACAGTATTGTGTAATTGTAATCAAGTAAGAATATTCCTTCAAGATCATTCAATCAACTTTATATACTAGCATATTCATGATTTAATATTTTCATGTTTTTGTAACATTTATATTGCAAAACAAATTACTACAGGTAGCTTTCCAAGTTATGATGCCTCAAGGACAAAATTTAGAGGATTATATCATCTACAAAAGATTTAGATCAAATAAGTTATTATATATGTCATAATACATTACCATTAGTTTACACCCGGACAACATATGTTAATTTACCTATCAGATATTCGTTCACCTTGGAGTTTAAATATGTCATTAAATAATGTTTATGTCATTGAGTATACTCTGTTTCATACATTTAGATTCTTCATTGCTTAATTGAGATCATATCTCTTTGTGATTACAGAACAGTCCTATAACAACACCCCGTGATACCCGGCAATGCGGGGTATCCCCTAGTTCTAAATAGTTTTCGTTCAGCAGGAAGTAATCTTTGCATGCTCATTTAACTTCAGTCATGTTCACGTAATTAACTTTGTGCTTCCAACGGTATTGCTCTTGGCTGAATTTTTGGCAGCTCGTTCACGTGTTCAGTCAGTATCCACTGCTGACTTGCTGAGTTGTGTCGTTTGAGCTCCGATTTGATCACTGTTTGTTTCGTTGGTCTTGGTTTGAACAATACCGGCGTCGACATCTTGCTACTAGTTAGCACATGTGTTACTTCGTCTTTCATTTGAGTTTGCTTTTAAGGTTGGGGGTTGAGCCGATGACCCAAAGTTGAAAAGAAAAATCGAGGCTCAAATTCAACAACACCCCCGCCGTTTTTGGTCCTTCACTTTCAGAACCAGTGGCGAAGCTCTATGCAAAAATACCCTGGTGCACTCTATAAGCAAGTAACACATTTTTATAGGAATACATGGTGAAAATAAGACCATTCAATGGCAAAAAGAAAAGTTACCCTGGTGCCTGTGCACCACCTAACTACAACGTGGCTTCGCCACTGCTCAGAACCGATTATGATTACCGTTTTTTCACGCTGCTAGTTCGTGGTTAGAAGTAACCGCCGTGATACACATTTTCACAGTTGAGTTGGGCATCCACAGGCTCTCACCCAATTTACAATCGTCAGTGAAAATTCATTGGAAATTGGAGGTGATGGACTACTTGGAAAATAGTTTCTGCAGTAACGTTTCGTTAAATTTGTCACATATTTATGCAAACTTTTCTAGAGATCTGATATATTTCAGGTGCCTAAAAAATAGTATTTGCTCAGCCAACAGCTCTGAGCCTTGAGATGAAGACCCAACAAATCAGATGTACGAATCTTGAAGTAAGATCAAATGATCATGTTGTTGCGTGAACTGAAGACATATTCCAAGCACCTGCTTTTTTTTTTTTTTTTTTGAGATTACACGAGACAACGCGGGCGGCTCAACACGCACGCACACTCACCCCTATGAACACACGTACGCAAACCCTACCCCTATGAGCACATTGAAGAAGGACTGAGAGCGGCAAATCTTGAAGTTCGAAGGAAGCGGCGCCGCTATCGACGGGGGCGCCGCCTACCACTTAATGCATAATTGGGAAAATCCCGAAATAAATCCGGGGATAAAGTGTCGCACCCGGGATTTGAACGGGTGGGAGCCCCTAACCAATGGCTCCCATTATTCATGGAGTGATTGAACATCTAAAAATGCTCGCACTGAGGCTAATAAGGATCGTACAAACATTTTTTCAATACACGTAATACCTTTTCAAATTACAAGTCGCTTTGATTTTTTAGTTCATATATTTTTTACTACGTATCTACACATATTATTATATCTAGATGCATAACAAAATAAATATACTGAAAAAGTTAAAGCGACTTATAGTTTGAAATGAAGGAAATAGTACATATTATTTTTTATAATTTGCTATATAGTAACATTAAAATACAGAAGTATAGAGATTATAGATATACAAGCATAAAAAGCATAGTGATAGAAAATTGATACAAGGGACGAGGCAAGCCTGATGCCTGGTTGCCTTGGCAGTTGGCCGGCTGGAACGACAAAACCGACCTGCGGACGTCGTGAAGGACGTGGTAGTCCCTCTGCATGATGTTGCCGATAATCCACAGGCTGGGCGACCTCTGGACGACCCAGCACACAATGCCCTCGTAGACCTCCACGACGTAGTTGGGCACCGGCAACGCCATGTCAGCACCGCCGTCGAAGTGCAGCACCATCGTCGGGACTGCGCCGGCGGAGAGAGGCTGCCGCCATTGCCGGGTTTCACGAAGCACGCCTCGTACCCGTCCTGGCTACCAACCTCTACCCGGGTAAGACTGCTGCTCGTCTGCGACAGGAACGCCTCCTTCGCCTCCGTGTACGCCGGGTCAGCGAGGTACGTGAGCGTCGTGCCGGAGTCGAACACGACGCCGTCGTCGTCGTCGGGCCCGCTAATCGTCGCCGAGCCGATGGATATGCTGCTCAGGTTCACGGGTAGAAGGTGGCGTTCTCGAGGAGGGCGGTGGACTGCACGCCGGCGGCGCCCGTCAAGTTGGCTAGTGAGCCGAACAGGAGAGGGCTGGCCTTGGAGGCGTCCCTGGTGAGGCAGTACATGAAGGTGCCGGCGTCGAGCTGGGAGACGAGGGACAGTGGCCCGCGGCCCAGCCCGACGAGGCCGGCGGAGCCCTGGCCGTAGGAGCCCTCGGACGCGGTGGTGCAGCCGAAGCCGACGCCCGGCACCGCATCGCCGGCGCCACCGCCGGCACCGAGTGTGAAGGTGTCGCTCGCGAGGAACCCCTGCGCGTAGTCGTGGCCGTCGAAGCCGTACGCGTACGTGTAGTCACACTCGGCTTTGGCGCACTGTGAGCGTTTGTTCCCCAGCGCGGTGCACAGGCGGTCGGAGCAGGGGAGTTTGGTGAAGGTGGACGACGTGTCGGGGTGGTACGCGGCGGCGGGGCCGCACATGGCCCAGATCAGGTCACTGCCGGTGTCGGCGAGGGCTGTGAGCTTCTGCGGCGGCGTGCCGATGGAGAACTCCATGTCGTAGGAGCCGCCGCCGCCGTCCAACCTCAGGGGCACTGTCTCTGTGTCGGACTGCTGCTTGTAGTCGAGTCGGGGAGCGGGCGGCGAGGAATGACAGCCGACGGCGAGACTCGAGAGCGGCCTGCGTGAAGTTGATGGCGCCGGCAGTGCGGCGGATCATGGTGCCGCGAAAGCCTCGGAGGGTTTCGGCATGGGCCGGAGGAGTGGGAACGACGACGAGGAAGAAGATGATCGTGAACGCGAGGGTAACTACGTGATGAGCAGTGGCCATTGTGGATTTCACAACACCTGACCTACGTGCCTCCGATCCTGTGTGCTTATACCTTGATGTTTAGGTTGCGTTGTGAGTGCCGGTGCTTATTTATACCTTGATGCAACTAGCAGCACGTCCACCGCATTGCAAATGCTTGGAAATTTCTCTACAAGACAAGAGCCGTACGTACGGTCGTCCTCGATCTTGTACACCCACGAAGAACTCCTCTTGTTGGATTGCATTGTTTCAACCGACCTGGGTCGCTGCAATGGATGACCCTCGATTTTATCGATCGTTGCCTACACAGCAGGAGCTGCAACCTCATATATTCGTCCGATTATTTAGTAGTGGTGGATAGCGAGCCAGAAATTTTAAGAGCATATATATGCGAGACAATACGCCAGAGATAAGTGACAAGCAATATGCACATAATATATGATATAACATACATATAAAATTAGGAAACAACGATAGATTTAAATTAAAATGTCTAAATGATTTTTCAGTACACAATTAAGTTGGATAATGAAATACAAAAGAGGTAAGCCTAAATACTAATTGGTAACTACGGAGATGCACACAAGCATGCATGGTTACGAGGCAGCTGCATCTGCGACTCTTCGAGTTTTGAAACCGCCAAAGAATAGTAGCTAGCTTCATAGTGAATTGATTATAGTTTTTGCTATCTCTGTTCTTGTTGTTTTTGTTCTTGTACTTTGCTACCTGGTTCTCGGTTTAATAAATTTATTGTAGGGACTATGGTCCCTCCAGATTCATAAAAAAAAAATATAGTTCTTGCTCCATATCGTAGACCTTCAAGTTGTTCAACCAACAACAATCTTATTGCAGGATTTAGACTTGATAGTCTTCATATATGAGAAGGCCCTTTCAACATTTCATGTTGACACTGGCACCAACAATGCCAATTCAAGACCAATTGAAAAAAGCAAAAAGTTTTTCAGTTTCAACCATTTTTGGGACAAACATTCAATATCTCTGCAATTAACAAGGGGCCAATAATTTGCAAAACCAAGCCTTCGAACAGTTGGATAGGATCCTGGTCTCTATGGATTTTGAACCGAGACATTTCTGATCACACTCTCGCTGTTATGTTGCACAAACAATTCATCCTCATCTTATCAAACCCAATTTAAATTTGAATTGGGTTGGTTGCTAAGAGATGCTTTTTGTGACAAGGTAAGAGAAGTGTGGCAAAACGTACATGCTAGGCTACAGGCTCTCCCCTGAGAGGTGGCTAAAGGGCTACGCCAATATCTTAGAGGATGGACAAAAAAAGTGAGAAAAATTATAAGAAAGAAAAAATAATAATTTTCTTAGATGAGTTGATGGGCAAAAGTGTATTGCTTAGTGAAATGGAATTGAACTTAAAACACATTAAATGAAAAAGAATGAAGAGGAATTAAAATAGTACCAAAGGGCTAAGGTGAAACATCTATTAGAGAGTGATGCCAATACGAAATACTATCATCTTTTGGCAAATGGAAGACACAGGAAAACTCTTTCTAGTTGGAAGATGGGAATGATATAATAAGTGGTGATGCTTAGCTTAAGAAGCATATTACCAATTATTACAAAACACTTTTGGTCCTACAAATAATTCTACCATCACTTTGGATGAATCACAAACTGAGCATATTCCCCAAGTTTCTTCAATGGTAAATGAGTTTTTAACAGCCGCATTTACAGAGGATGAAGTAAGGACTGCAATCTTCTAAATGGAACATAATAAGGCACAAGGACCAGATGATTTTCCTCCAAAGTTTTATCAAGTCTTCTAGTCTTTAGTTAAAGATGACCTAATGGCTCTGTTTAAGGATTTCCATCAGGGATCCTTGCCTCTAAATAGTCTTAATTTTGGTTCAATAATATTGCTACCCAACCAAAAGCGAAATCAAAAGTGATTCAACAATACAGACCAATAAGTTTATTGAATGTCTCTTTTTAAAATCTTCACCAAGGTGGCAACTAATAGATTATCTACCGTAGCTCATAAGATTATTAGACACACACAAACAACATTTATTCCACGGAAGAAATATCATGGAGGTTGTGGTAATACTTCATGAGACGTTATGTGAACTTCATTCGAAGAAACAGGATGGGATTATTTTTAAAATAGATTTTGAAAAGGCATATGACAAGGTAAAATGGAGCTTTTACAACAAACATTGAGGATGAAAGGGTTCTCACAAATTTGGTGTCAATGGGTGGAGAAATTTACTCAAGGAGGTAATGTTAATATTAAGGTCAATGACCAGCTAGGTTCTTACTTCCAAACAAGAAAAGGCTTAAGGTAGGGTGACCCAATGTCGCCAATACTATTTAACATAGTGGCTGACATGCTTGCCATATTTATTGCTAGAGCCAAGGAAGCAGGGCATGTGGAAGGGGTTATTCCGCATCTTATTCAAGATGGATTATCTATTCTTGAGTACGCGGATGACACGGTCATTTTTATGAGTCATGATGTTGACCAAGCGATAAATATGAAATTAATTCTTAGTACCTTTGAACAACTATTAGCACTCAAGATAAACTTTCATAAAAGTGGAATCTTCTGTTTTGGGAAAGCTAAAGATCATGAAGAATATTATTCACATCTGTTTGGATGTAAAGTGGTTAAGTACCCATTCCGCAACCTAGGCTTACCAATGCATATTAGGAAACTAATAAAGATGGGCAAATGATTGAGAATAGAATTGAAAACAGACTTAGCAGGTGGAAAGTAAAATGCTCATGGTTGGGGGTCGTTTGGTTTTGATAAACTCAGTGCTTTCTAGCCTACGATGTTTATGATGTCTTTTTGAGATCCCAAGAGTAGTGTTAGAAAAGATTGATTGTTTTAGATCAAGATTCTATTGGCAAAATGACCAACACAAGAGAAAATAATATAGACTAGCCAGATGGGAAATCTTGTGCCAACCGAAAATTCAAGGTGGGTTAGGAATAGAAAGACATTCAGAACAAATTCTTGTTAAGCAAATGGCTTTTTAAATTGTTAAATGAGGATGGTATGTGGTGGCAAATTATGAGGAATAAATACATAAAAGATAAGCCGCTCGGAAGCTGTGTCAAAATACCAACATATTCACATTTTTGAAAAAGCTTGATGAATGTAAAGGAAACATTTATGGGTTATGGTTCCTTCAAAGTGAAGGACGGGTCGCAAAACACGATTTTAGTTTGACACTTGGTTGGGAACCAAACCATTAAAAGACGTTTTTTTTCTTCGTTGTTCAATATAAGAAGAAAACAAGATTCTATGGCACAAGTCCTTAGCCCATTTCACTAAATATTTCTTTTTAAATTGAAACTTAGTGGGCACAAATCGAAGGAATTGACAAAGAATTGTTGCTTCTCTTCACGATGTGACCTTACAGGAAGAAAGAGATGTTTTTGTATGGGCGTTACATTCATCGGGGAGTTTTACGTGTTAGATCCATGTACTTTGCGTTAATTAACAATGGTGTGCGGGTGTCACAAGATATTTGACAAATTAAGGTTCCTACAAATATAAAAAAAATATTTTTATGGTACCTTAAATAAGGGGAGACTCTAACTAAGGATAACCTAGTTAGGCGTAACTGGTATGGTGACACGAACTTTTGCTTCTATCATTATCCGGAAACTATCCAAGCACCTTTTCCTAAACTGTTTGTATGCCAAGTTTTTTTGTGGCGATACATTTCGTTCAGTTTAGCACCTCCATAGAATATAGATGACCTATTTAATGGGTGGTCAAAGAATTGTAACAAAAACGAAATACATTGTTACTAACAGAGCATTGACACTTTGTTGGGCAATTTGGATAACAAGAAACGAGGAGGTTTTTGACAAATGTAGACCAAAATCTTTTTTTTTGCAAGTTGTCACACTCTCATGGAGATTCGCCCGTAGGGATAAGCGGAGTGGCTGAATAATTAATTATTATATAGTTTTTATTAGTAAATTTATTTAGGTAAATTAAAGTGAGCTCGAAAAGACTAATGGGCTAAGTCCGTTAGCAATTGTAAACCCCTCATATAAATATGGGGGCAACTATTGTGAGACACATGCATGCATGGCTAATGCCTCCTTCCCTTTCCTTTTCTTGCGACAAATTCAAAAGAAAAAAAAATCAATGCACATTAATCATGCATGCATGACTAACACGATTTTCTCTCTTATCTTTTCCCCTATAAATGGAAACAAATAGGCGTGGAACTTCCATCTCGCATACAAATGTCGTAGCACGCAAAGGCACGCCCGGTGTCAATCATTCTCTTTTCAAATCGGATTCCGCGACCCGGGCAACAAAAAATCTCTCGCCACGAAAATTTTTCCTAGCAGACCCATCCTTCGGCCCATGTGCAAATGGCTGCACCGCCGCCCGGCTCCGCTACCCTCCCCCACCGGTGCCCTCAATGCAGACGAGGCGCCTCCCATCGCGGCCGCCGTCGGCGCACTCCCGATCTGGCCCGCTGCCCTCCAACGTGGGGAAGCCCTTAGCGCCGCCCGACCATTGCCGGACGTTGCGGCCGCCCTGGGCGCGCTTCGCCGACAAGGACTTTGTTGACACCGCGCCCGATACTCCCTCGCAGTACCGCTAGGGCGTCCCCATCCACGCCGATCGGCGCTTCCTCCCGGCTACCGGCTCCACGCCACCCCGGCGGCTGCCCTCGCCCGTTCGCGGTCGTCATGGGCGTCGCGGCCGCCCTGGCGTGCTCGCGAACCTCAAAAGCGTACCTCCGCGGCCTTGCACGCCATTCGCCCGCACGCCGGCATAGGTAGAGCTTCGCCACGCCAAGGACCAACTCCGTCGGACGCCACCACATCGCCGAGCCCGTCATTGTGTCGTGGCTGCGCCGGATGCGACTACGCGAGATGGTGCGCTAACACGTCTTCATCGGCGGGGAGCTCCAAGGGGTGGGGCACGGCTAGCCCATCGAGCAACAACAACTCTCCCTCGTGCCCTCTCGCAATTCTGGCTCCGAGGATCTATGGAAGCCTTGGCGCGAATCATTGACTCAACGTGGCAGCGTGGTGCGATCTATGTGTTTTTAGTTTCACAACATTGTTATCTTATCATGCGATCTATCTGTTTTTATATAAAATTTAGTTATCTCGTAGCAACGCACAGGCACGATGCTAGTAAAAAGGAAAAGGGTAAAACCTTCGTAACAAAAACTTGTACTAAAGCATACCATTGAATACAACGAAATTGAATTTTTCATTTTGTGATTTTTACGTGAAGAAAAAAATATAGTCTTCACGGTAGCAAAATAGTCTTCAAAACCGTTCAAGTGAGGTAAAATGCACGGTTTAAAAAGTTGAGGGACGAAGTTTGACGGTTTTGAAGTTGAGATAGGAAAGTGGGGACTTTCATGAAAATTGAGAGAAAAGGTAAACTTTTTTTTTTGACAATGAAAATTTTTTTATTATCAGCAAGTTACTGCTGAAAAGGATATCATCTCCCAAAGGTACAACAAGTTGCTGCTAAAAGGGATATCATCTCCCAAGGTGTAGAGTTCAGAGTCTCTTTGAGAGGACAACTGTTTACGTGAGACATATTGCTACAAAAAGATTTGTTCATTTACAGTAGGGACTGACGTGTCTATGGAATGCTTGACCAGCTAGGAGTTTGTTGTGGTGTTTTCCTTCCCTGCTTATCTTAAAGACCTTCCAATTGCATCCTTCAACAACATTTAGGAAGTTTTGAGAAGAAGGTTTGATGGCCCAATGATGGCCCAATGAGGACCTTCAATTGCATCCTTCAACAACATTTAGGCCTATCATGTCTTGCTCCATTGAAGAAGTTTGCTAGGAGTTGATTATCCGTAAAGAATGATATATCTACCTGATGCCAAGCACAGTGAGGTGATTTTTGCAGCAAGGGCCATAGTAACAGCTTCAGCCATAAGAACTGAAGTTGCTTGCTCTGTTCTTGCTTTTTTTTTTTTTTTTTTTTGACGCAATGCTCTGTTCTTGCTTTGATGAAACATTTGAACTATGGATTAGGATCAAGGAGAAAGACTCGTAGTCCAACTGTTTTTCTTTTTAAATGGTATTCACGACTTGGATAGACCATAAGAGCATCTCCAAGAGCTCTTGTATATTCAATGAGTTAGCTAAAAAATAGAAACTTTATCAAAACTCAGATCCAACAGACTCTTTTTTATTTTGCTCAGCCATCCCAAATATAGATTTGTCCCCTAGTTATCTTGCATGTTGGATTTAGAGCGGTTGGATTTCATCAATTTTTTACTAGCTATTTTATTTTTATATAATAGCTAAATTAGGATTTTAGCTACTCATAAATACAAGAGCTCTTGGAGATGCTCTAGCCCGCTGTCACTCGTCACTTTTTTTTTTTTTTTTTTTTTGAGAATTACACCGTACAACGCAGACGCTTACAATATAGTATATTGCCCGTGCTAACGCTACGGTGACATTTGGTAATACAAATCAAACAAGTAAAAGCAATTTACATGCATAATAATTACAAAACAATATTACCTGCCAGCTATGCATCTCTAACGCAAGTTAATGCAACGACACTATTGATGCATGCTACAAGTAATTAGGAGTGTTTCTATTTATTAATTACAACAACCACAACATCTAAAGAGGCACAAGTTTGAAGATAAAAAAGCCACCACACAGCCCCCTCAACTTCCATGCCGCGCCGCTTCTCATCTCCTCTTTAATTGCCGGATCTATAAAATCTACATGTGTTCATCACAGATTCAAAAATTCCCTAAATTTCAAAAGATGCAGATAGATGAGTCCTTTTAGACTTGATTACTATTCTTTTAGTAACCTGTTTGCAAGCACTATGGTTAAAAAGATGCAAGATTCAAGCAATAGGATAACCAAACCATATGTGTTCATCACAGATTCAAAATTTGCTTAAATTTCAAATCCTAACTTTACCTCAGGTCATCACCATTGCAGGTCAGCTCCGCCGCACCGCTGCACTTCTTGCTTTGTACTGAGACATGGATTTCCTTCCTCAGTTATAGCCTCTCCAATGCTAGGATTCTCATGAACTACTTCATATTCAACAAGACTAACACAACCAGATTTCTCACCTAACAGGAACTTCACTTGATCATTTGTACAGCAAGCAAGCAAATTCAAGAATTTTATTGTGCCCATTTAACAATCCATAACTGCTTAAGTTCATTTAGGTGACCATGGTTAATTTTATTGCAATTACAGTAAAATCTCTTTCTTTAAAAGTACTAAAGGATATCAGCGTGCACATATCTTGTTCTATATATCTTGTTTGTCATGGACAAGTGTGCACATGAGACCTACCTCGAAAGTGGTTCAATGTTTTGAACCCGATACGATATCTTTCAGTTCATCTGTGATTGCCTGGTAGAAAAACTTGTATTATTCCTGCAAAACAGACGAAAAGTCATTTGAGAAACTAAATGGAAGCACTTAGCAAATCTGTTATGTGTAGCTATTCAGGATTGCTCGCCTCCAGTGATCAGGATATCCTAACTCCCATGGATCCCTCGCAGAGCAACTGCTTGCTGCACACTACAATTAACAAGCAAAAGAATGTCTACCTATGACCTCCACCTGAAGACCCCCCTTTCATATAACACAAATAATCCAGTACCAATTCTAAAATTATAGGTGAAGATCGACCTATGAGCAATAATTCTAGTTCAGCAGAAAAAAGGTAGCAATCATATCATCATGTGAACAATTGTTTTCTCTGCGCATGTGAGGATTATGGAAGATTAATCACACCTCTGTTTGTATCATTCCAGGTCACTGTGGTCTATTTTTTTGCAGTTTCAATAACATAAGCGCTTGTTCTCCAAGTGAAATCCTCTCTATTCTATTATGGATGGTGATATAAGCACCTATTCTTCTAATGCCTGCACTACAGAAAGAGAAAGCAAGGCATTTACTAAAAAAAAAAAAAACATAACATTGATTTCTTGATTTGAAACAAACCTTCAATGTGCAACTATTGGCGTCTATTTTTGACACCTATTTTGTGACTTTGTCGAGCTGCTTGGTAATCATCTCCAGATTGGATCCACCAACCATGCCCACAGTCACATACTGGTCCCAAAAAAAAGAAAAAAGCAAACCTGTAATTTCCTGTCATACAATGCACAAATACAGCAAGAGTAAGAGGACGAACGATCTCAATTCTCACCTAGCAGATATATACCACATTACTTATCTGTTGTTCTGTGACTCTCAGATAGATAATGATTGACAAAATCAAAGGCCTAATTATACACAAATGCGCCACAGACAAAATACCTGCATGGAGAGACAAAGGGATCAGCTTCGGTAAGAAATCAAATTGGATCGCCTACTTTCACCTAGAAAAAACCAAGTGCACAACTTTGAGGTAAGTAAGTTTGATGCTTGAACCCAAGAAATAGAATAGCAATATCCCAAGAGCTGGCTCGCCTACTTCCACAAAATAATGCTCCACATTTTAAAAGAAATAAAAAGTCAGATTTATGGAACTGTACGAATACAGAGACAGTTTCTGCAATAACATAAGGATTAATAAAATTTCATAAACGGAACACTCTAGCATGAACAGGGAAGCCAAAAAGTGTTTTCAGTTGTACCAGAAAAAGGTGAAAATTCTTGTATTTCCTTCCTCCAACACAATTCACTACCCAAATGCAATGGTGGCCCATTTTAAGCACACTCTGCTACCTGCATAGTCAAAAGAAAATGCTAAAACAATATCATGGAGAAAGAATAGATACTCGCAGCATGGAACATGAATAATAAGATCCAGGTCTGGAACCCCCAAAAAAAAAACTGAACAACTGGTAGCCTCAATACCAGGAAAGTGAAGATAAGAAATTGAGAACCCAGTTACTTGAGACGCATCAAACACCTGCAATAAGTTGTAGATGTGGAGAAGGATCGGGCGCGAGGAACGGTCTTCACGATGAAGTCCTCATCGCCGGCGTTCAGTCATCTTGTATCTTGTGGCTACCGCGCCTTGTCCTTCACCAAGCGCGCCAAGCCAACTGCCATCGCCGCCCGGGCCAAACGGCGACTTCGAGTTAGGGTTCCGAGCTGGGAGAAGGGAGGGAGAGGAGGAGCATGTCGCCGGGCGGTGGTGCCTTGGCACGGTGCCAAGCGGTGGTGCCCCTGCCCTAGCGTCGGTCCATGGGGGGAGGAGGGGAGACGCCTTGATGGATCGCGCCCGCACCTCGGGCATCATCGGGCGGAGGTCGTGCCACCGTCCGCTCCGTCAGCATCCCGCGCATCTTCGCATGAAGTCGAAGAGACGGCGCTTTACCCTCCCGGCAGATGAGGAAGGCCGCGCCGAGATCCCCGCCGATCCCATCACCGGGCGATCCCGAGACGGTAGTCGAGGTAGAAGGCGCCGGACGCCGGGCGATGATGCAGCGGTGGACGCCGACGGCGGCGTCGCTTTTGCCGCAGGGAGCGCGGTTCCCCGCCTCCCCGCCTTCGTGAACATAGATGGTCGCGATCTTTTTTTTTTTTTCCGGTGATTGATGGTCTTCGAACGCCGGGTCGCGAAAGCAGAGATGCGGCGGGAGAGTGAGGGTGTCGACGATGTATCAAACTTTCAATCTTAGCCCTCCAATCAAATGTCCTTGCAAGGAGCCATTGATTTTTCACAAAGTGGCATACATTACAAGAGAGATGCAGGCACACTTATCCCTGTGTCTCTTCAAACCTGAAACCGGCAGATCGGCCTGGGAAAGAACTCCGGCGGCCTTTTTCCTGGCCCGGCCTGACCTGGGCTAGAAATCGCAGCCTGGGCCCGTCCATCGTCTGGCCCACAAGGCAACGACGAGAATCCCTCCCTTGTCGCCGCGTCGTTTCATCCTCCAAGAGATACCCAGCGTCGTTTCATCCTACTGTGCACACTGGCCGCGCGAGCGCGAGGAGTCAGCCAGCCATGGCCACCTTCCCGGTCCCGGCGCCGCCTCTCCTGGCCTCCCACGCGGCCGTCCGGACCGCGGCCTCCGCCGTCTCCCACTCCCGCCGGGTCCACCTTGCCGGCTACAACCCGCCGCAGGTCGCGGCTCTCCGGCGCGGCGACTGGGTCAAGCTCATCTGCGGCGCTAGCTTCGAGGTACCGTGCCCTTCCACCTTGCTGCTTCACCGCTCACTACATTGGGCTCCGGGGAATACTGGCTGTGCAGTGTGCACAGTAGGGCCAATGGACAGGAGCAGCGGCGAGTGCTTCGTTTCCATCTGATGGTGAAAGCCTGAAAGGTAGAGTGGGATGGACAGGAGCAGCGGCGAGTGCTTAGTTTTTGCTTACAGAAGTAAAAGTGAATCAAGTTGAACCTGGGGAGGCCAATTTGCTGTTGCATTTTGTGTTTGATTTCTAGCACAGTGAGAGTAGCAGCGGCCACGATGCATATGCACAACGAGTGAAGAAACTGATTGGCTGCACTATAATTCCTGACATTGTTTACATGTTCATTGTTCATGCAGGATGCAGCTGATGTCAGGAATCTCTCCCTTGTCTACACTCTTGCTGGTGGTACGCATGCTGATTCAACTGAGAAGATATTCAATCATTTGGATTGGATGTTTTTAGCATTTCAGATTGGCATTGTAACGGTCCACGTTGCAGCCCACATGTTGTCTTTATATATCTTCAGTCAGTCAAAAATTGAGATTTTAATCACTTGTAATTTGACCTTTTGTTTAACCAGAATTGCAGGGGAAAAAAACCTTAAAACACTGACATTAATAGCACAAGTAATTAGCGATTCTGACAAACGGGTCAAAATAGGACTAGAGTACATATTACACACCAAATGGAATACAAGCTAAACATAAGCATACTGCAGCTTTCGTTATGAAGCTCATATTCAGCATCTCCTGATGAAGTGATTACAGAAACTTCTGTTAAGGCAAATTTTCATGACAACTTCAAAGCTTTGTGGAAGTAGAACTAATGGTTTGTTCATCCAATATTTGAGTTATTAGATAAAAAAAAACTGTGGTGGGTATATATTTCTACCAAGTGAATTGTAGAAGTCTCCTGCAGTGATTTACCAATGAAAAAAGACACTACTTGGTCTTATACATTTATGAATTAAGGGCAATTTTGTGCATGCAGTGGATTGCATTGACTGTGCAGCAGATGCATCTGTGGTGGGTGCAGTGAATGAGGGTATTGATGTAGCAGTGTCAATTGTACCAGCAGTTCAAAGGCCATGGGTAATGATTAGTGTTAATGATGATTGCAGAGATCTTCATTTCCGTAAAGCTGGTAAGAACATGCTGCTTCGGAAATTATCTGTTATACTTGTTTATTTAACTTATGCATTATCATTAATGTCACATCCAAAGTACTGTTTTGTTTTGATTATGATATTTCTATTGGTTTCCTGCTTTCACTACAAGTATCTGCCAAACCTGTTAACTTTGAACTTCATTGTGTCTGAAAAACATTGTTTACTCTCTAGAGTTTGATCCTGAGGATTGCCCACCGGATTGCTCAAAGCCATGTGAGAAAGTTTGCCCGGCTGATGCAATATCACTAGAGCGTCATGGTTGGTGGAGAGCACACTCGGTCTGATCCTTTACATGGTAAATATGAGGTATTGATTCTTTACTTGTTTTACTCTGCTTCTGTTATCTTCTTCATGAGCTTCAGTGATGAGCCTGCCTTGTGTAGGGTGGTGTAATTACAGAGCGGTGCTATGGATGCGGTCGATGCTTGCCAGTTTGCCCGTATGACAGAATAAGTGAGTGCTGTATTTCTTCTTTGTTCTGTTCTTGTCCTTTTGTCATCATCTGAATAGTTCACTCAGTGTTAGTAAGACAAGCAATACCTTTGATTTCAATTGCAAATAGCCATCATTGGATGCAAATGTAAAGCCACCTTCTGTTAATTCTGATCCCTCCTCCCTTGTGTATCTTATAGAAGCTGCAAGATTTGCTTGAAACCATTTCAGGAGCTGTGTCCTATGTTCGGGACCCTACTACAACTGCTGAATTATTGAAAAGTAACGATGTTGATGCGATTGAGATACATACCACTGGAATGTATGTTTCGCTTGTCTTTGTTGGTTGAGTTACCTTTGACTTTTCTCCATTTCATATTACACTTGATCTGATATATTCTGACCACTGTAGGGGAACTGAAATGTTCAATACCCTCTGGGATAGCTTGAGTGGGTCCATCAATAATGTGAAGCTGGTTGCAGTAGGTTCCACAATTGGTTTCATGCTGTATCCACATATTTGTATTGCTGAAAATGTAACTGTGTCTTTTTATTGAAAAATATTCCATTCCATCATTTGCTAATTTGAAATTTTGCACTTCTCAGGTTAGTCTTCCTGATATAGGTGAATCAACTGTTGATCTCATGAACACAATATACACAATAATGGAGTCCCATTTTAAAGGGTATAATCTTTGGCAGGTTAGTTCTTAACAGAATGATTACTCAATTGCTGCATTTCAATATTGTGTATATAGTTCAGTATTGGATGCATCCTTGTTCACCTTATTAACATTTTTTAAAAAAAAAAATTGTTAGCTTCAAACTAGATATTTCAGACTGTCTTGATTATGTAGTTTTTAATCTATTAAGTTTGCTGTTACGTTTTCTGTAATTCAGCATCACTTTGCTAATTATCTTGATGTTGTGGGAACCAACATGCATATGATTTATGATGTAATATGAATTTTGACCTTGTAAATGTAATGTGCTTTTTTTTGCTGGGACTTTCTTTTTTTTTTTCTTCGAACAGTTAGATGGCCGGCCTATGAGTGGTGACATTGGTCGAGGTGCAACAAGGGAGACAGTTTCTTTTTGCTGCTCATGTGTCTTCCATGTCAGAAAGACCTCCTGGTAAATGAAGCCAACAATTGAAATGTTTTTGACCTTATGTGGTTGTGGCTCTCCTGTCCTTATATTTTCTAATGTTAATGACCTTATGTGACTGTGGCTCTCCTGTCCTTATATTTTCTAAGTATTTGCTGTGCCTGTGGTTTTCAAGGCTTCTATCAGTTGGCTGGTGGCACCAACTCATACACTATTGATTGCTTAAAGAAAGCTGGCCTTTTCCATTCTATTACTGTTTCTGGTAATTTGTTTCTTACTTCCTTCTCTTGTTCGATTTGGATTTTTAAAAAAAAATATATACACCTATAATTATGGGGAAAATTCCTTTCTGAAAGGCTGTTTTATCGAATATTCAGGGATTGTGACCTCTGAAATGGCCAGTTCTCACCAAGCTTTAATTGGAGGGATTGCTTATGGTGGCTATGCACGCAAGGTTTGAACTATTGACATGTCTTTTATATCTTCATCCCTTTCGTGGAGGAATGATCTTTGAATCTTCATCAAATAGGCTGGTTGCATGAAAAGTCATTAGTTGCACCAAAACTAGAAACTTCACCATGACTTGCTGATGATGCAGCATCTAATTTCCAATATATGGATTTGGTTTCTTTACAGCTCTTTCAGAAACACATGGTGCTCAAATGTCTTTGTAAATCATTACATGTATCATGTATGCGATGTTTTCTCATATTTTTTTTCCCTGCATACATCGCAGATCGTTGGACGGGCTTTGCGCAAAATACCAGAACAGTTTGGTCGTGTGCGCATCGAGGATCATCCAGATCATCTACTGCAGGCACTACAAGAAGCCATGTCATTAGTAGGACCTGTGAAGGGTTATATATCCAGTCCTTCCAAGCCTTTCTCATGACACAAGTAGACAGACAATAAAAAGTAGATAGCTACCGTCCAACCCAGTTTTGGGTCTACACAGCCAAGCCATCCAGAAGGCGAAGAGAAAGGGCAGCATATTCTAGCTGTGACAGTGAGGTCGATGTGGTGATCATTCGACCGACAAGGAATCTAGTTCTAGCTGTTGGTCGCTCGTTCTAGATGGATCAACTTTCAAGAATTGAATTGAACCTAGAGGCTAGAGTGCCGTGGTGCTTGAAACATCTCACGTTTCCTTATGTCTTTGTAGATGTAGCAGTTGAATTTCTCTGTTAAAAAAAAAATCCAGAAAACGTACATGTGAAACAAGTTGCTTGGTGTGCCTTTCCAATTGGCTGACCGGCCATATCATTATGCAGACACGGTCATCTGCATACCTGCGTTTGAGCAGCAGACGTCGTTTTCAGACGGACGTTGTGTAGTGTAACCCCTCCGTCTAAAAAATATGCAACATTGAGCTGTTATAGGTGTGATAGTTAAACTTACTCAACTTTTTACTAAATATATGTTAAAAAAAATGTTGACTTTTTTGGAAACGAGCAACTTTTTTTTTTTGTATCTCTAAATAAATGAACTATATTTAAAGATCTACCTAAAGATTTACCTAATTATACCAATTACATACCATAAATATTAATATTGTACTAAATATATTTGGTTAAAATTAAAATTGATGACTTTTTGGAAGCGAGAATGACTTTTTTAGGGAGACAATAATGAAAAACGTGCCACACCGTAGAAACCATAAGGTCAAGGAAGCAAAGTGGAGGACCGGATGATTGTCAGTGCCACACGCACATCCGTGATCCGCGGCAAGTGTCCATTGTCATCAATCAGAAAAATATCAAATAGGCCTCTGGCCACACCTCCACCGCCTTGCGCAGTCCATACAGCAACCCCCACCACCAAGGTCAAGTCGTCAAGAACCTGTAGGAGAGGAAGGAAGAGATGGCCGGCGGCGAGGGCGAGAGGTGGGTGGGGCTAGCGACGGACTTCTCAGAGGGGAGCCGGGCGGCGCTGCGGTGGGCGGCGGCCAACCTGCTGCGCTCCGGCGACCACCTGCTGCTGCTGCACGTCATCAAGGAGCCCGACTACGAGCAGAGCGAGGCCATCCTCTGGGAATCCACCGGCTCCCGTAAGCTCCCCCCCTCTCTCCAATAATCTCCACCACTTCCTCCTCCTCTTCCTACTAGTGTTCTTGCTTGCAATTCCAATTCCAATTCTTAGGTGCTAGTGCTACTGCTGCCGTTCTTGTTGTTTCTTGCGGCCGTTTCCCCACAAAACACAAGCTCTAGCACGATAGATTTCGCGGCCGTTAAAGATCCACGTCGAAGCCCAGGATTACTCGCTGCTCCATGATCCATGCCGTGCGTGAGCTTGCGGTTGTTGGAGCTACTGTTTCTGTTCTGCTGCAAAACGGCTGCAGAGCTTTGTTCTTGCCGGTCATCACATCACATCCAAAGTCTCTGACAACAATTTTCAGAAAAGAAATGATCTCCTAGTGTTTGGGGATTCGGAGTAACAGTCTCGTTGATCTGATTTGGGAAAAGTAGGGGAGCCCGTCTCGATCATCATGGTTTTGGGATTCGGAGTAACAGCCGTTGATCTGATGCGTGTTGCTGAAGCTGCCATCCTCGCCATCAAATCTTTGCTATTCCAGTCTGGACTGATTCATTTCCTTGGTTCGGTTTACCATGCTTTCCTAAAGCTGTATCACGACCTACCTTTATTAGCCTAAAGATTTGGGGTTGAAATGGAATGGTACAGGTACAGCCATACAGGGGAAATTGGTATGAGGTGTGTGTCTGCAACTAATCATACCTTAGATTAAAAATGTGTCAACTTCATCATCAGTTTACTCGATTCTCTAATGGCCACTGCCAATGAATGTTATCGCTAGTTCAGTACCATTTCATAAGGAAGACTTGCTACCTACCATATGCTGTCTTGATGCAGTCGCATTGACCATAAAGCCTTTGTTCAGCTCAGAGCTCAAAGCCGTTTTCCACTTTATCCAGAACGAAAGAAAGGACGCCACTGCTCAGCTGATTTTTTTCCCCAAATTTTTTTCTGCTAGTAAAGATTGCAAAACTAGTCAGTTGCCGTCCACTTGTATTTTCTCTGAAGAGTATTAACCTGGCTAGCCTGTGGCATCACAATTTCGTTACAGATGATGATGCTAGAGTAATGAACAGGACCTGGTGTTCTTACACAGCCCTAGTACATCTTTTGGATACATAAAATGGAATTCAGATTTTCTTATTGTCTGTTTCATTCATCCTATTAATTCTGCCGCTTTAAGATTGAATGGTCAATCGTCAATTATAGTAGCTTACTATCTATGCTTTTGCTATTTCATAGCATCAATGGGTGGCAAAATATTTTCAATGTTGATGTTACTTTCATCCGAACACATGATCTAACATCATCAATGTCGTTATGTGATGGACTGAATGCTCAGTAACCTCACTGCACCTTTTTTTTTTTATTAAATATAGCGTTGATTCCCCTCGAATTCTCTAACCCTATTATCGCGAAGAAATATGGAGCAAAACCCGACATAGAAACCTTGGACCTCCTGAACACTACAGCTACCCAGAAGGAGGTGAGCACACCAAAGCCTTTGATTGATCGTGTTATCTGTCATTTTTTCCTCTGTGTTGCTTTTTATTGAGGTCTTGAGTTTCTTATGACAAACAGATTAAGGTGGTTGTGAAAGTCCTGTGGGGAGATCCGCGTGAGAAGCTCTGCCAAGTTATCCATGACACCCCATTGAGCTGCTTGGTTATAGGAAGCAGGGGCCTTGGCAAGCTCAAGAGGTTGCACCAAGCTGCTCTCAAAACTGTTTTTATGTGCACTTTCTTTCACTAATAGCAGTGCTGATGTTCTGATATGTTCCTGCAGGGTGCTCTTGGGAAGTGTCAGCGACTATGTCGTCAACAACGCTAACCTGCCCTGTCACCGCTGTGAAGTCAGCAAGCACCGAAGGTTGATCTCATCACTGAAATGCCTGAATGTGCTGTTATAATAAAGGTGGTTGGCCTGATGAAGAACATGCACTAGTTTCTAGCTATCTGAAACATGTTGAGCCAGGCAGTTCTATTGTAATAATAATAGACAAAGTGCCTTATGAAGGACATGGTTATGTAAGACTGTTTTTCCAGAGTAGATGTACCATGCTTTTGTTGCTGTACGAGTGATGTTTATAGCTTTGAGGGTTTGAACAAGTGGATCCTTTGCTTATTATTCTTCAGCTGTGCTATGTGATGTCTTATGTTTGTACTCAAAAAAAAATCCCTTTTCAATTTTGACTATGAAAATCGAAGGACTATATTTCAGACAAGATACATGAACATGCTCAGAGGAAGAAGCTTTTCGGCTGTAAGCTAATATGATGACAGATGTAATGGGTGTATCAATGTGCACAAGTCAAGAAGCACTACTGATGCAAATTCAACCAGTGGCTAGATCAGGGAAGAGGGAACACATTCCAAGCAAGCATAGAAAGGGAACGTCCATGGACAACGCTTGTTCATCATAGTACATTCATACGTTGTCAAACCAGAGCCAAATGTCACAGGCATCAGCATCTAGAAGACTTTAACATGTCTCAGGCACTACAGAGCAAACTACTGGTAGCAAAGTTTAAT
This sequence comes from Hyparrhenia diplandra, assembly GCA_015847255.1. Lineage (NCBI taxonomy): Eukaryota > Viridiplantae > Streptophyta > Magnoliopsida > Poales > Poaceae > Hyparrhenia > Hyparrhenia diplandra. Next base: position 74,612 of record JADLZK010003836.1, read on the forward strand.
TCTACACATCAGAATATCAGATCCATCCATCCATCCACCATCTAACGAGCAATGTACATCGGAGCCCATTTAACCTCTGGAAGCAGTTCACAGTGGACCAAGGAAGTCACCAGCGATTGTAGCAAGGAGCTGGAACTGGCGGTCAGCCTCCATCCAGCGGAACCCCAGGACCTTGAAGCCGCACGGCAGTGTCCTTCTCCAGCTTTGAGTGGTCGTTCATGAACATTGCATTCTCCCCACCTATGTACTTGTAGTCGGCCATCGACTTCTCAGCCAGGAAAATGCTCTCCACAGGTCGGATTTGAGGAAGACGCCATGCTTGAGGATCCTGTCAACGTGGCCAACCATGACCTCGCCCCTTCATGGGCTTCTGCGTGATACAGGTAAACGTGATTGGGAACAGAACATCTCCAGTTAGCTCACGCACTTTCCCTTCAGATATTGCCTTCAGCTGATTAACAGCAACATAGTAGCCATGTTCTTTGGAAGCCCTCTTGTTTGTGACATCCTCCAGAAGACGACAATGATAGCCTTGCGGAGCAGGAGGCCCTTGCGGTCCAGCTGGCTAGGTGAAATCAACACATTCCATGACATCTCTACCTCAAGAAAAACCATGGCTGAAGTACCTGCCAACAGATAAAGGAAACAAGACATCTACCTTTTTAGTGGCTTGATAAAACTCAGCTGGAACAAAGGACACATGCTTAATAGATCATTTCAGGTAAAACTGGGGTAAACCATTATTTCATAGAAGACATACAATTGTGCATGCAGTATTGTTACACAGTAGATTAGGAATATAAAACAAAACTAAGTTGGAGGCAACATTAACTAAGATTTGAATGTCAATACATAGTTATGGAGCATGAGTGCATGACTTCTGTTATGGGTTGTAGCCTTGTAGGAAATATCCAAAAGGTCGAAGTATGCATGCACAGCCACACATGTGCTGCACTGCTGCTGGTTGGGACTCATCCCCCATCTTCATCACAAGAATTTAATGCCAGAGATAGGGAAAGGCTTTCAATTCCTTCATAGATTAGTCTGATACGGTTTGCTTTTTCTAGGCTTATATAGAGGGCTTCTCTTACTAAAAGCTTACAGAAACTACTGGAATTAAAACAATGCTGGAAGCTAGGCTTATAGTCTGATACAATTCTCCTCTGTAGGCTTATGCAGAGGACTCCACTTATTAACAGCTTACAGAAACTACTGGAATCACAACAACGCTGGAACCCAGCCATTATATAATCTGACAGCTTACAATTGTTGTTTCTGCACAGCCCAACCTATACTGTGTCCCAAGGAAGTTCTCACGGAAAATGATTCAAAATGAAGTCTCTTCTGATTGGGGTTATAAGAAGGTTTGGTTCATATTTTACACTTTTGGCATTTCAGACATGTTAGTGCTACAGAGTTGTTAGCACATAACAAAGTATGCCGTATGCAGTAGCAGCAGGGAAGACTAGGGATAAGAGATGGTTGCCCTGACAGTCTGACACCTAAAGGCCCCCATCAACCAGCTCTGAGGACGTGCCCACTGCAGCAATACCTGCATTACAATCGAATCTACTAGGGTAGTATAATTGAGCTATCCCGGTGCAATACATGAGGATGAGATGTTCCTATAAAGCTACTGAAGCAACCTACAGAATCAATGAAACAACAGAACTAATAAATACGGAAGACAGCATGAATCTGTTATCATTTCTAGTTTCCAATTGTAATTGCACATGTAATAATGGAACTAGACCTGATTTCTTATGTATGATTATTTTTCCTTTTCACTACTATACCTGGCAGAACCCAAAGTAACAATTTCAGACAGACCAACGCAGACCCTCGTGCAAGCCTCAATTACTCACTGGCCCTGCCTATATGATGCCAACCCAACAACAGATCATCCACTGCATAGAGCAGGAGCGGATCCAGAAAAGGGACATGGGTGTACATCCGGCTTTAATTTTTTTTTTTTTTTTTTTGTGTGTGTTGTGTGGGGGGAAGAAATGTTCGTAGTAGGTATCAAATAGCCAAATCGTTAGGGTTTGGAGCACGGTTTAAGCGTGGCTGGCAGAGCCAACCCAAGAATTGAGGTAGGGGCTTAACTTAGACTATAAATTTCAGCTAAAATGCATATTATCAAAGAAAGTTGTAGAATGACTGCCAAGTAATCAAACCACAAATTCGCAATGGCTTGCATAATGACAATACCAAATTTCTTAAAGCATATATAGCAAATTGCCTAAATACTACATTTCAACAAGACACGCGACGCCTCATCCACCCGCCCGCTCCGCTGCCCAGCCCACCCACACACCTCCCTCGACCTTGAGTCCTCGATTCCTTTGTCTTCCGCGATCGCGACCCCTCTCGTTCCCTCTCTCCCCCTCTCTATATCTCGGGCAAGCTCCCGGCAGCTGTCCCTCGCACAACTCCATCAAATCCTAGCGGCCGTCCCACACACCTCCCCCCCCGCCACCACCCAGCGCCATGGCGGCGCCCGCCATCCCATGCCGAGCTCGCCCGGTCATGCCGGATCCACACCTCCTATCTCCTCTTCCTCCAACTCCAGCGAGCTTGGGTCCTGGCGAACTAACCCCTTTCTTCACCAACTCCGGGTGGGGTATAGAATGGCTAGCTGGTTGGGGGAGGCAGGTAGGCAAGGGCGGTGGGCATGGTCGATGGGTTTTTTTCCTCTCCAACGCCGGTGGGGTACAGAATGGCTAGCTGGTTGGGGGAGGCAGGTAGGCAAGGTAGTGGGCATGGTCGATGGGCGGTTTAGGGGAGCCCTAGCGGCGGCAGGGGAGGTCAGGCTGGGGGAGGCTCACCAGAGCTAGAGAATATGGTGGTGGTGGAGTGGTAGGGAAGTGGGTGCCCGCAGTGGGGTGGTGGTCGGCGGCAGGGGCAAGAGCGCCAGAGTTGGTGAAGAAGAGCTGCTCTGTGTGTATGTGTTTTGGCAACTGAAAACTGCTGTGTGAGGATGTGTGCATGCCAGACTTGGAAATTCAGGAAGTGTAGGCTCTAGAAAACTCCAACAAATTAGCTATACTCTATGCTCGTAAATATGCATTTAGACGATCTCCTATCCCTAGTAATGTGACTTTTTTTTGGTCCCTCCATCAAACTACCCAAACCACATCCTACCCTTAATATTTCTTTTTCTACTCTATTTTCCTCCTGCGCATGACTAATTTTAACTTCAATTTCATGTCACAACAGTTCAACTTTTTTTTCGTATAGACTGCAATGGCTACATCGTTGACTACTCACCCATAGGTAATCTGGACACACCTTTCTGACTGTCAGGCAATTCAACAAGCACCTAGAGAGCACCATGATACATCACACCACCAGCCAAGTACAAAGAGAAGACGCGCATTTCTAGGACCACAAAGAACCAGAAGAATGGGCCATCATGGCCTCAACGCCGCCGGACCTTCCGAGCCTGTGACGACGTGCTCCTCCGGGCCCGCCGAAGAAGAGACGCGGCCGCCCCGAGCTCGCCCTAGGTCGGTCCGCCGAAAGGACGGGGAAGGGAAGAGGTGGGAATACCTGGTGAGTGCTCGTCGCCGGCGAAGATGCCGACGAAGGCCTCGGCACCTGGCGTAGGGCGGCGACGGCGGCAGCGGCAGCGGCAGCGGCAGCGGCGGCGGTAGTCCTGTGAGTGAGAGAGACGTGCGTGTGGGGAGGTCGCTATCCACTCTCAGGACTAGTGCGCCTGCCGCGTGGGCGCTTAGGTGCCTGACGTGTGGGGCCGGTGGGGGTCCAGCTGGAGGTGAAAGAGAAGATGAGGGCACCGCGTCAGCCTCCGGTGATGCTCCTGCGGGCCGAGGCCCAGCAGCGAAGTGGTTTGGGCCGGGAAAATGGGGATCGAGGAAATAGGCATTTGGGTCGGGCCGGACTAGAAGGAGAAGGAAGGGGGGGAAAAAAAGAAAAAATAGACTTATGTTGAATTCAGTAGGAGCTCAGATTCAGCACTTATTAATTTCCTCAAAAGAAAATTTTTAGTTTTTTTGCTTTGTTAAAAAATAAGGAGAATCGTTGGCAAACTTGGCATGACTTGCATATGTCAAGACATGGCAAGTTTATTTTATTATTATAAGCTATTATTATCTCTATCTTGTAATATAAGGTATTTAAGAATTCAAAATTTGTCCCAAATTATAATGGATTCTAGGTGAACTAACCCAAAAATATGGTAGCCAGGAAGGGCTGCATACGTCATTTGATTTACCACATAATATGTCCTAGAATTTTTATAGCATGCCTTATATTCCCATGACATGGGAGTAGAAGACTGGACGGGGAAGGCAAGAACAATTTAGATCATAAAATGGTTTATATATAATATAAAAGGTTTTAGCTTTTTGAAGAGGAAGACCCACACGGATTTCGATCAATAGTTTTCTTTTTACAAATATTTTGATCAATAGTTGGCTAACACCTATGATGGTTTCATATAATTCATGAATAGTTTTGTAGGTTCTATTTTGGAAATCAGGGTACGAAGGGTATAGGTTGGCTTAGTTTGATCTATGAACTACATGCAAAACACCAATAAGCACAATTTTCCATTGAAGGTAAGAAGGCTCGGCATGCAAAACCTGGGTTACAAGGAGTAAAACTTGTGAGAAATTGATAATACTTCACCACAATAATATGGAAAAAAATGAAGTCATGCAACAATAAGTAAAAGGATGCATGCATGTACCAAAATTATGTAGGGGGGAGGTGAAGGATTCGGCGGATGGCAGTAGCCTAGTTCGAGGTTATTTGTCCTAGATGGAGCACATAGCCTATCATTGAAAGAACAACACCAATAAATACGTAAATCTAGAAAAATGCAAACACCATGTCGAGTCCAGGACTTGAGAATCCATGTGGATATGTTTTAACACAAGAAATGCAATGCTATCCTATCAATGGAAATTACAAGAACAACTGTCTAGTCATTATTTGACCTAAACGGACACTTAAACGAGCAAAAGGGCAATATATGGGATAAACGACCGACTAACAGAAGTGGCATATTGTTGTGTAGCATTTAACGATGTGTAAACCGGATACATCACCGTTTAAGCATACAGTCACATGTCACGGAGAACTCTTTGGTAATCGAAACGGATTGTCAGAAAGAAGGCTGTCCACGGAACTTCTATATGACCCGGAGAAAACGTGAATGCGTACATAAGGATAGCTATAATGAGGTGTCCTGGAGAGAAACGCTAAGAGGAAAGTAGGTGAGACTCTGTCCTGTTCGATGCTTTTCTCCGGATGCTCTTCCTTTAAACTATGGCTTCATCCTAATAAGTTGTCCAAGTGTTACACATGAGACAATTATTGTTCATGCATACATTATGATATGTGACTTGCAGTCACTTGACACGAAAATACCTTGACAATGTTATTTAGGGGTTCATTCTGTTTTGGTGAATGAGTTGTATAGAAAAAAGTTTTGAGCTCTTGAAAGATAAGATATCATCTATTATCCCTTGCCGTGTTCTAAGGCTTAACGAAACACATCTCACCCTCATGCACCATATCTAGATAGGTATAGATAGGTTCGAACTTGTATTCTACAGTGGAGATATCTAGCTAGACTCTCGGTATCTTGCAGACACGTTAGGCTATTTTTCCCTAGAAATCATGAGGTAGTGACAAAATTAGTTGCATAAGCAACAAAATTGTGAACACACCATGAAGTACTCACCGTACAGTCTCTACTGTTACTGTGACTCCAACAAACGGTCGCCTCGAAAGTTGTCACGTACTCCCGGTGGTCACACTACGCATGAGTGGCTATGAATTTTATTTAAGACCTTGAAAATACAGGATATATATTATGGTGCTCAGTAGTTGCTCGTCTTCACAATGTCTCATCAGAGGACTGGGTTGTGATACCCATCTAAACCAAGGTGTGCAGCCATAATTAAGTTGTTATACAACCGTACGTTTCCTTCCTTTTAAACTCCCTGTTGGTGCTGGGTCATCACCACTTCACTCTCCACAACATCTTCCCAAGAACTCTTTCCGTCAGAGCTCGATCAAAGAGACCAAAGCTTGGTGAGAATTAGGCGAGATCGCAAGGAGCTCAGCCATGGCTGTCCTCGGCACCACGGCGGTTGAGGCGCTCATCCCGGTAGCGGCGTTGATCGGCATCGCTTTCGCGATGCTGCAGTGGTACGTGGTGGCCAGAGTCCCCGTGCCTTCGCACGCCGGCGGTGGCGGCGGCAGTAAGCCGCAGGGGCCGCGACGTGCGGGGGAGCCGAGGACGACGAGGGAGGAGGAGGAGGACGGCATGGACTACCTGCTCGTGGAGGCCCGGTGCGCCGAGATCCAGCGCGCCATCTCCATCGGCGCCACGTCGTTCCTGCTCACCGAGTACAAGTACCTGGCCGCGTTCACGGCGTCGTTCGCGGCGGTGATCTTCGTGTTCCTGGGCTCGGCGGAGCGGTTCAGCGCCCACCCGTCGCCGTGCGCGTACGACCCGTCGCGGGAGTGCCGGCCGGCGCTGGCGAACGCGGCGTTCAGCGCGGTCGCGTTCCTGCTGGGCGCCGCCACGTCCGTGCTGTCGGGGTACCTGGGCATGCGCGTGGCCACGTTCGCCAACGCGCGCACGGCGCTGGAGGCACGCCACGGCGTGGGCCGCGCCTTCGCCGCCGCGTTCCGGTCCGGCGCCGCCATGGGGTTCCTCCTCGCCTCCAGCGCCCTGCTCGTGCTCTACGCCGCCGTCAACCTCTTCGGCCTCTACTACGGCGATGACTGGGGCGGGCTTTACGAGTCCATCACCGGGTACGGACTCGGCGGGTCCTCCGTCGCCCTCTTCGGACGCGTCGGCGGCGGCATCTACACCAAGGCCGCTGACGTCGGCGCCGACCTCGTCGGCAAGGTCGAGCGCAACATCCCCGAGGACGATCCTCGCAACCCCGCGGTACGCACGCCACTGTCACGCTCTCTGCATGCAACCGTCTGTCTGGTTGCTTTTGCTTTGCTTCATCATGTCCTACACGTATCTCAAAGCAAAATCGATCACTGTATGTGTGTGATGCCGTGCCGTGTGTGTGATGGTCGAATTTGTAGGTGATCGCCGACAACGTGGGGGACAACGTCGGCGACATCGCCGGGATGGGGTCGGACCTGTTCGGGTCGTACGCGGAGTCATCCTGCGCCGCGCTGTTCGTGGCGTCCATCTCCTCCTTCGGGGCGGAGCACAACCTGCCGGCGATGATGTACCCGCTGCTCATCAGCGCCGTGGGCCTCTGCTGGTGTGCGCGGCCACCACCGTCGTGGCCACGGACGTGACCGAGGTGAGAGAGCCCGACGAGGTCGGGCCGGCGCTGAAGCGTCAGATCCTCATCTCCACCGTGCTCATGACCGGCGGCATCGCCGCCGTCACGTTCCTCGCGCTGCCGCCCAGCTTCACCCTCTTCGACTTCAGCAACGACAAGCGCGTCAAGAACTGGCACCTCTTCATCTGCGTGTCCGCCGGCCTCTGGGCGGGACTGGTGATCGGCTACGTCACCGAGTACTTCACCAGCAACGCGTACGCACCAGTGCAAGCGGTGGCACGGTCATGCCGGACGGGCGCGGCGACCAACGTCATCTTCGGCCTCGCCGTCGGGTACAAGTCGGTGATCGTGCCGATCCTGGCCATCGCGACGGCGATCTACGCCAGCTTCCGTCTGGCGGCCATGTACGGCATCGCGCTGGCGGCGCTAGGGATGCTGAGCACCATCGCGACGGGTCTGGCCATCGACGCGTACGGTCCCATCAGCGACAACGCCGGCGGGATCGCGGAGATGTCCGGGATGCCGGGGCGTGTCCGTGAGCGGACGGACGCGCTGGACGCCGCGGGGAACACGACGGCCGCCATCGGGAAAGGGTTCGCGATCGGGTCCGCCGCGCTGGTGTCGCTGGCGCTGTTCGGCGCGTACGTGAGCCGCGCCGGGATCAACGCGGTGGACGTGCTGACCCCCGCGCGTCTTCGTGGGGCTCCTCGTCGGCGCCATGCTCCCGTACTGGTTCTCGGCCATGACGATGCGGAGCGTCGGAAGCGCCGCGCTGAGGATGGTGGAGGAGGTGCGCAGGCAGTTCGACGAGATCCCGGGCCTCGCCGAGGGCCTCGCCGTGCCGGACTACGCCACCTGTGTCAGGATCTCCACCGACGCCTCGCTTAAGAAGATGATGGCGCCCGGCGCGCTCGTCATGCTCAGCCCGCTCGTCGCCGGCACGCTCTTTGGGGTCGAGACCCTCGCGGGGCTCCTCGCCGGCGCGCTCGTCTCCGGCGTCCAGGTCGCCATCTCTGCCTCCAACAGTGGGGGTGCATGGGACAACGCCAAGAAGTACATCGAGGTGAACATCTGTTAATCATGATGCGGCTGGCGTCATTATATTCGTTGACTGACTCTATGCATTGCAGGCCGGAATGTCGGAGGAGGCGAGGTCGCTGGGGCCCAAAGGGATCGGAGGCGCACAAAGCGGCGGTGATCGGAGACACCATCGGGGACCCGCTCAAGGACACCTCGGGCCCGTCGCTCAACATCCTCATCAAGCTCATGGCCGTGGAGTCGCTCGTCTTCGCGCCCTTCTTCGCGGCGCACGGCGGCATCATCTTCGACCACCTCTGATCATGCTGCTGCCGTTCCATGGCAAAGGCGCGTGCCGGCTGTCACGGCGAGCCGCCTCTTGGACTAAATTGTGCGGTGATCAGTCGGTATAAGAATAATAAGCGTCGTGTATGTAGCTTAATTGCCGCGCTCTTGAACTGCGGTGATCAATCAGTAAGAATAATCGCCGTGTATGTCGATCGTAGCTTGCAACAATGTGTAACCAGTAATGTCAGACCACCAGAGCTGGAGGCTTATTCATGTCTGGCCTTCTTCTCTTAACTTGAATAAATATGCTCGGTATGCTGCCAAGTGCCAACACTAGTAGTCGCGAGTATGCTGATCTGCTGCCTGCTAGAGAAGTGACAAGCCTGACCTTGAGACTGGTTGCTAAAAATTCCAGCAAGCACATTTCAATTCCTACAAGATTTGGAGAATTTCTAGTTCTTTTCTAAACATGACCCTAACCTTCTCACGAAAGATACACAAAGCCGAAAAACCTCAAACACCAGACTGAGATGTAGGTGATTGAGCAAGCATATGAACACAGAGACCCCTGAGATGTAGGTGCGGTATCACCCCACATTAAGCAAAGGATATGAAACATAAACATGCCTTCTGACCATGAAAGGTAACAACATTCTAGTGCCCTCAGGGCTTGTTTACTGCACTTGAATCCACCACAATCCATGAAAAAATGAGCTAGTTTTCCATCCCCAATCCAAATCAATACTTGGATTTTTTTCAAACAATGCCTTAGTTAGATTTTTCATCATGGAACATCCACGAATCAACAAATCACAGTTCTATGAGATTACAATGCTGCTACTGACGCCAAACTACCTGTCCTTCCACTTCTACAAGGGTAACAGCTTAGGCCTATGGGTCCCGGAGGAAACAATTTCGAGCATGGGGCATGCTTTTTTTTTGCTCCTATGGCCTGTAAGTCTTACTACGCAAATTCAATAAAACTAGGATTGAGCTTTCCCTTCTATAATGCTGTACAAAAGGAGCTTTCATAGTTCCAATCCTTCTTTCGGGGATTAACTGTACATGTTCACAACTCAGCAAAAATTGAAGTCAGAGATGAACACAACTGTGGCCAAAACTATGTCACATCTTATCGCTTCCCGAAGGTTCCAAGTCAAGATGTGTACTCTCAGTTTCATCATGAGCAACGGCAGGTTGAAGTCTAACGTGAAAAAAAGAAAACAATAGTATCACCTCACTGAGGCCCTGCATCTTGGGAGACAAATCCCCTGCAGCTTCGCCCGCAGTCCTCTACCTTTTGATGCACAGGATCCAAAGTTCCCAGGGCACGTTGTCGATTCTAAGAGCCTCGGCTTCCGTCCCCTTCTCCACTGCCTTCAGAACCTTTCGTGCTTCTAGAAGGCGAGGCTGAACCAACACTCTTTAGCTTTTGTGAGGTGAATGTCTGCCACCATCTGGATTGTTCCCCTTCACTTGGGCCTCATCAGCTTTAACAGGCTTTCTGGGAGGTGCATCGAATATTTATCATCAACATCGCAATCCCCAAGCCCACCAGATTCATGCCAGAAGAAATAACAAAATATTAGTGAGATACAAGATACAAAGTATTGTTAAGAGTTCAGAAACTACAGATAGTGCAGTGAAAACAACACTCGCCGAATTATCATCATTCTAACCATCAAAAACTAGCAAATACATATTACTCCTCTGTTGTTACAAATTATAAGCCACTTTGATGTTCGGTTCATCCCTTTTTTGCTATACCAAAAAGGTCAAAAGCGACTTATAACTTTGGAACCGAGGGGTAGATACAAAAGTGAACTGGACATTCATCTGCACTTAAGAATCTACTATGTCACTGAAAGGGAAATAAAAGGAATTTCATGTTGGTTAAGTAAACAATGGAATCCTAAACTTCATTGGGCCCACCAACATAAAAAGGCAGCAAACAAGGGAAATGAAACAAACAAACCTGTCCTTATTAAAATAACCTTCCTCTTCCTTATCAGCACCTCTTTCGTCTGCTTTCTTTCCCATGTCAACCACACCAGTACTTTGCTTTGTTTCGGCACTCTCCACAGCCCTAACAAGAACAAAGGCCAACCGGTCATTGCATGACTCTATAATAGTTATCTAGCTAATAATCATTATCTGATTTGGAGTCGATAGTGGAATAGTTGCTATCCAAGGTCCAACTAACAACTATCCAGTCTACTATCTACACATGTTTGGATCCAAAAGATATAGTTGTTATCAGATAATTACTATATATACGCAACCAAACAGGGTCTAAGTAACAGAAGTACAATCATCCTTCAATCAAATAGCTAAATATTTATAAAGTTTGATTGATAATGACAACGTGATGTACTCAAGTTTCATTTATCAAGCATACTAGTATACTACCACTGGTCGGAAGTTGTCATTGCATACAAGCAAAATAAGAAGAAAAGAAGTTACTTGCCTTTTTCTGGAACATCAGATTTCATATTTTTGAAGGCCTGAATACTCGGCAATTGTTCAAACTTCACAAGTTGGTCCCAAAAAGACTCGACAACATATTTAATAAGGGGCTCAAGATTTTGCTGCACAGAAAAAACATCAAATAACGTAGCATGCTGAATCGTGATTTACATTTTTCTTTTGCGACGATGGAGAATCATGATTTACAAATAAGGAAACAGCTGCAGTACATACCTTTCTTATGTACTCCAACAGTTCAAGGATCACAGATTGTAGCATGTTGTCTCTACCAGCATTTTCATCAAATGCCTTAATAACTGGCTCCAACAAGTTGAGCTTGATAACACGGTCAACAAGATAGTCATCCTACAGAACACAGACAATGTTGTCAACTCAAGACCAAACATAAGGCGAGATGGTAAATTTCAATAACATGGCAATTAGAATATGCTTGCTGGTCCCTGGAAAATGTAGTCAAGCACCAATCAGCTTAATAGTACAACTGAAGAACAAAGTTTTTTTTTTATTTTGATTATTCCTGTCCTAATGCAAATGAGGCCTTCATTGCTGCAACGTGACCTACTTCATGGAACAAAGTAAATTTCTTACGTTTCTGCCAATTATAGTCCGCATGAATTTGACAGCTTCCACAACCAAAACATTATCTCTCCGATGGGTTAAAGTAAGGACTTTCTTCATTTGATTGGTTGTAAAAAGTATCCTGCAACATTGAGAGCTTAGTTTTAGCAAAACAAAAATAAAAGACTACACAGAAAACTACAGCATGACTGAATGAGAAAACAGGGGAAAAGAGAAGCTTTTGGATAGAAGATTACTTTATCCTGTCTGTATGATTAGTTGCACAGAAGGACAAAATCTCGCAAATTTTCAATATTTTAAGCTTAGCAGACTGTTCAACCATTCTGCGACCAACTGAACCAGGCATTGATCTGGCAATGCCCTCTGGACCACAGGACAACACTATTATGTCAATCAATTTTGGAAGATGCTTGTCAAAGAAAACCTTAAGAACAACATCTTGCTCCTGCAACAGAAAAAAAAAAAAGACCTTCACACAATGCAATCTCATTGAATACCAACAATCCAAACTTCAATATTTGAATTATCATGAAGACATGATGCTCACATGCATCCAAAACCAAATCAAAATGAGGATAGAAAACTAGCCATAATAATATGGCAAAATACGCTGTTTTCCTATTCCTATGAAAATAGTTTCACTATCCTATAGGAGCCTAACATTCTTAGTCCAAAATGACTTACTGTCCAGTCATCAGATTTTACATCAAAGTAACAGAAGAAGTTAATAATATATGATAATGCATCTTACATGATTCATATTTGTATCGGAAGAACCCAACAGTTTCCTTAGACAAGACTGATAGATCATTTCCTCAGAGGAGTTAATTAGCATCCCTTGAACCTGAATTTGAGAAAACCATAAATATATATTGCTAGATGAGGTAGTGATGACAGATATCCATGTAATTTAATCAGAATGACAAATGCTCAATGCTACTAAGCAATGTCAGCAGTACAGAAAAACAACTCGGCAATTGGTTACTTAAGTTGATAGTTCAACTACCAAAGCACATAACAAAAGGAACATAAGGTAAATATCTTATATTCATGGCTACCAATTAAAAGAAACCATTGCATGAGTCTATCCTAATTTGTACATCACAGAGCCAACTGTCAAATCATGCAGTTATTGACAATGGCTAGAACAAACGGCAATAGAAGAAATTCACATAAAGTTGAAGGCAAAAGGAGAAGGAGCAAGCAATTCATCCTCAACAGGGGCCAACAAAAAGCTCAGACAGTAAAATGTAATGACCAAAAGCTAGAATATATATACAGTGCAATTCTCCTAAAAGAAAAGTACAACTCTGCAGAAGAAATGTTCAACAAAAACAAGAACAAATACACACAGGAATAGATGATTCTAGAAATACAGTTAAGCTACTTGGACTAAAAGCACATATGAATGTTGTACAATGACTTCAAAATAAAGGATGCAAACTTACCAGAAACTCAAGAGAATTGCCTTCTAGGTAGTTTCTCTTCATGATTGGCAATAAATGCTCTAACTAAGTCAGGATGCAGATCAACAAAATACTCAAGTATGTTTAACCTACATTTCCCAAACAAATAGTGCGATCAGAGGGACAAAAAGGAATATGTTTAAACGAAGAAGAGCAAAAAGAATTAGTCGATTGTCCTATAGGTTACCCAGCTGAAAAGAGTTCTTTTTCTGACTCTGTAACACATCAGATATTATGTTGAGTAGCACCTTTATCAATGAGATCCCTAGGAGAGAAAAATATGATTAAAGCGGTACAAAAAAATTTGGATGACTATCAAGATCAAAACAAATTGTAGTTGAATGCTGTGTCATTGGGAAAATGTCTGCATTCTGAGTCCAGCTATTTTGAATAGTGCATCAAAGAACATGAGAAACAATACTGATAAGAGGTGAATGAGTTCCCCTCATGAATACAATATTTTTTTAAGAACAGCGAGAGATTTGCTGTAATTTATATTATAATTAAAAAAAGAAAAAATAAAATAAAAGCCAGTTACAGAACATCAGGAGATGTTTGTAGTTATGAAAACAATATGAAGTATCCTAATTGATTTTTTGAGAAAAAAAAGTATCCTAATAAAACTTCTAACATAAAATGGAATGGCTAGCGGACTGTGAGCCTCCTGCATTCATGGCTTAGATGAAATACTGGTCCTGCCTTTTACTGATCCTAGAAACAACTCTTCAGTATTTGATCATGTCAACACGTCAAAACTGGCCATCACAATCATAACTTGCGTTCAGTTTAAGAGTAGTACTAACCTAGACAGCTGTGATTGTCCGTTAGGCTCCAAACTTTGCTGAAAGCAAAGCTCACGCAAAAACAGGATCTACAAAAAGAACAGGATGTTGTCAATTCAGACAGCATGACCATTAGTAAACATGATCACAAACATATCACAAATGAGAGGTCATACTGATACAAATTACTACTTTTACTGTTCTCTCTTTCTCTGCTAGTTTTATTTCAGATAAGTGTAAGGTCCATATCTTTATTAAAGTTTGGTCTGTACTGTTTCTAATACATATTCAGTAGGGTTCTCACTTGTTATTCCTATAAAAAAAATATTTATGTAGTGAGCTAAAGTGGTAAACGATCCATATGCATCAACAAGAAGAATAACTAAATTTCATGTCTATGCAACTCATACACCAAACGTAACACCACACTACCTGATTTGAGGATGACTAAACTCAGTTGTCTTTTTTAAAAAAAAAAACTTTGTTGATGCTCATTTCTATCAAACAGTATTGATGTAAGACTATCATGGTTCAGAACTTTGGCCCATGCTTACATTTTTCCTCATCAATTGACAGGTAATAGGTTTTTGACCATGAGTTGCATAGACATCAATTTAGATATCCCTACTTTTATATAGTCCATATTGTTTCCTTTTTAGATCACTCCACAATAGTTTGCTTTTTTGGAATAGTAAGGATATGAGTGCAGATTTCACACCCAAGTTTTGCAGTATAACCATTACCATTTGCCAATTCAGAATGTTGCAGAGTTTAAAATATCGTAAAAAAGGGCTAGTGTAGGTAGTACACAGTGGCAGAGCGTGAGTGTGTGACCGAATATCAAGGGGAGGCTAATCCAATAATAAAACATTATTGTCCTAATCTCTATCGTAAGCACTACAACATGTGTGTTCATGAAAATAAAGAGTAATTTGGAACAAGGATTCAGCATGTGTGTTCATGAAAAAATGAGGCAGTAGAACACGATACTAGTCTCACCAGTTTGCTTTTTGATTCAGCAGAGGTATTCGAAGATGTTACCCTTGCAATCAGATCTTGGATAAAAAGAAGCATCGTCCTTTTAGTACAGAAGCGACCTACAGACAAAGTATATAACTCAATTGTCAAAAAAAAAAAAAAAAAGTTGATTTGAAGCATGTGAAAACTTGAAGTGTTGAAACACTAACAAAATGCTTGTTCTCTTGAATAATTTCCTTGAGGCTTGACAAAGTAGGACCATCCACCGGTAATATGACATCCTGCCAGTAGCAACATTCCAATTTGAAGCGGCTTGAGCACAAAAGATAGCTAGAAGATAAACTCCAAGTAGGGAGGGGCAAAGTGGGCTGACCTTTATATAAACTATTATGTAAGTTTGACGAATCTTTGAGGCCACAGAAACATTTCCAATGTGTATGTCCTATGTGAAAAAAAAAAGTTCACACAAATAAAAATATATCTCAATCAGGCTCGGATTAATATGCATAAGAACTCCATTGCCTCATTGAAGGTTTGATTCCTCACGAATTCACGATGACTCTTCTCGTGATTGGGAACCTCTGGATCATCTGCTCGCACAAGGAAGCATTAATAAAGAACAATACATGCAAATTTATAGGTAGTGTAAAGTTTCATTCAGAATGGACACAGCACAATTTCTTAAAACTGCTGAGGTGGAGCACAATGAGTTGTACAGTGCTTACACTCAAGGGCCCCAAGTATGTCAAGGATAAAATCATCAGAGCAAAATCTTGTGAAATATTTTAGGATTGTCCAACAATACTGCAAAAGAATAAATAATGTGAGCTGCAATCTAAAATAACCAACGGCCATGTTTAACAGATCTTAACATACTGATTCCCTTGACTAGTTTGAAGATCATGTGGAGACCATCCATGTTTCTTGAACCCTCACACATTCTGAAAAGGTCCACTAGCTTGGGGAAAAAAATCGTCCTGCTACATATGACAAATGTACAAATTAAAAGGTTCAAACAAACACAGCATGCATACAAAAAAATATCTCTTCTCTAAATTTCAAACTTCAAGTTGTGGAGATGCAATAAAAGAACAGTGCTTCATTGTGTGAATCAGCTGATGTGGAGGATGCAATTTTTTCCATTTTCCAAAGAATTGTCAATTGTTCAAGGAAAACTGGCCAGAACAAAAATAAAATAGTATAACAATCCAGGGACTTATCCTGATATCCTAATAAACTGCAATGTGCTGAAGTAATTTCATATTTTAATATAACAATTAGTACCTATATTTGAGAAAAGAGTAAAAGTACTCCAAAGAAGACTGCTACTCCCTCCACCCAAAATAAAAGAGTGACAACAATTCCATGCTATGACGTTTAACATGAAAAACGACCCTTCAATGCAAAACCATTTCAGGACTACATTAGTTCAGATCATAATTAAACCATCCTCTACATAGTTATCACACGGCCTAACACAATACTAACACTTGATAAGTTGTTAGTTCGCACTTCTAAAACAAGTGTCATTTTACTACAAAATTTACTGGTCAAGCTCACATTTGTGCAATATACACAGCCATGCTGCACCCTTATAATGATTCTTAAAGCAATCTGCTATCAAAATACTCTGTGCTTGCCATATGCCATTTGAGATGTGTATACAGCTATCCACAGGGACATAAACATGCTTAATGAAACGTCATGCCACCATAAAAATAAATTCATAACTTACATTTCTGGATATTAACTTTTGCAACGTCGGCCCCATCCTCCGTTCCGACTCCAATACAGTCTAGGCAATTGGTTCACAACATTTCAACAATCAATACATAAGGTAAAAAATCTATTATGATTCATAATTACACTACGGTTCAGGCATATAAACCATATATATTAATTACTCTTGAAGGTATATGTAGACGCGTCGATTTTCCAGAGTTTTACTGAGCATATTTTGGAGCCCATGCTCTAGACCATGTTCAAGTGAAATATAAAGTTAAGTTAGCCTTCCAGCCCAGCCCCTACCCCCCACCCACCCACCCTTGTCACCCCAACTACCATAGCAAGTTACCAACCCAAATGATATTGATATATGAATTCATAGGAAAATAACAATGATTGTTCTCACACCTTTAAAAGCAAAAGGAAGGCTGGACAGCTCAAGAGAAGGAAGATCATTCAATCCATCTGCAGGTAAAGTGTCCTTCAATCCATCTGCAGGTAAAGTGACAATTGATCATGGCATTGCTACAAACCCAGTATACACCAGACAAGCTGGAATTAGTGCAAAGCAATGTGTAAGTAGGGATGGGCAGAAACAAAAGGATTAAAAAAAACTCAACTGCAGTAAATGTACGAAAAACAATTAGTGCAAAGCAATGTGTAAGTATGGGCAGAAACAACTAGTTACTCCTAGGGATTCAAATGTTGGACATGGAAAGACTTGAGATGCCGTGGAAAATAAAGAACACACTAGGGCAACAGAGGATTATGAAAAAAAAAAAACAAACTCACCAAGGTCACTAGATTGTAGCCTAAAGTAATCTATGCTCTTCCTGCATAAATAAATTACCATAATGTAAAGACATGTGTAAGCATATAAGGGGCCAAGGAGCATGGGCACAGCAATATTCATTATTCACTGTAGTCACCATATATATAAGATCCTTCAGCTTCTTGAAAACTCAGCTGTAACTCTAGTGCCTTTTCTGGATCCTTCCATGAGAAACTTTTTTCTACCAACAAAATGGACATGTGCATTAGTCTATCAGGGAAAGAAAAAACGTCCACAACTAAAAGAATAGAACACCATCTTACCATCTTGTTTGGTGTAGATATTATCTGAAGTAATATGGTGAAGTAGTAGTGTATCATTATCCACCTCATCCACGACAGCCAGAGCAATTTCTCTTGACCCCTAGATCAGAAAAAGATTGCTTCATCTCTTAGTTTTTTTTTTTTTGCTAAAGTCCTTTTAATTTTTTTAATCTGTTGAGTCAAAAAATATCGGTCTTTTTGGACAAGGTTCTAGTCAAACTTTTGAACCTTTGACTAGCAATATATTTTTTACAATATGTAGTTTCAAAATAAGGTTATATGTGTAGATTTGTCTTGAAAGTACCTTCATAATAAGCCTATAGTACATATATAATCTAATAGAAATAAGTAGTTAATCTGGAGGTTGTATTGTTGTCTAGAACATCAGTGTCAGTATCTGTGACAGAAGGGAATAATAGCTATATAAAAAGAGCTATCACGCAAACCAATCCATGTAACAGGGGCGATTCCATGAGCAGCATTTCGAAATGAGATCTAATCTAAACATATAATAAGATTCAATGGAGCAAATATAATTGCCCAAAAATTATGCAAGGAAAAAAATTCCACTGTATTTGGTCAAATTAGAAAATAGGATGATGATCTTTTCTAAGAAAAAGAAAAGAAGCATGATGACCATGCCATCAACACCTTAGCAAAACACATACCACTCAAATGGAGGATATAAAAAACAGTTACATGTGTGAAGCAATGTTTACATCATCACATGATAGTGGAAGCTAAAACAGAATATCAACACAAACTAATTTACCAATACTTCTATATGAGGCCAAATATTGCAGTTATTATTTTAGAGAATGTTCACGGAGATATGAGTCAAGAGATTGACCATACCTCAATATAGTCAATTGTTATGTGGCCTGTTCCATGATTATCCCACTGCCCGTCGTCGGTTAAACTGTATACTTTGACACGCTGGACATTGTTTTGAAACATCACAAAATGCACAGACACAGTAGTTAAAAAGCATGGCATCTTGCGTAAGAGTGACTTTGCAGGAATAAATAAATAAATAAATAAAGATAATATACACCTTATAACAGGAGAAGGACTATATATATAATCATCTTACTTAGTGCAGGTAAGACATTGCAATTGGTGGTTAGTAACTCCTGAGCACTGGCAATATTTGGTTGACACAAAGTTTACATGACATAGGTTCGTTCATAGACAACGCATAATTGAAAATTAACATGAAGTAGCCAAATTAAGCAATGAATCGATACAATCTCTCTTATGGTAGCTAGCAGGCTGGTCTGAATTCCCTATTCTAGATTGCTCGCAAAATATTGTTCTTAATAAACACAAACTTGCAAAAGCTGGCAGTCCAAAACACCATCAAGTATACATGCAGAATCTCCCATCCCCAGGCAAGTTCAATGTCTTCAGTTCTCAAAAGGGCACCAAAAAACGCATGGTTTGTCGGTACTAGTACTACGATAAAACATACATTTCCATAGAAGCAGCGGATATCTGTGAATCATTGCTTCACAGGTCCGTCAATAAATTCGGTGAACTACAAAACGGAACGAACAAATCCAACCCACAACACCTCTCTTCCGAACTTACATATGGGGGAGTAACAAATTCGCGCAAATCAGGCAGCCGAAAAGGCATGGCGCTAGCGATAATCTGCACAAATCAGAGTTGCTAGCGATAATCTGCACATGCTGATTATCAGGGAATCACGGTTTTCTCAGACTAGCATCGTCCCGAGCATTAACAGAACAACAAGATTCGAAATCATTAACAGAACACCAAACAGTTCTGAACCGATTCGAAATCATCAACCCATACGCCGCCCAGGCACCCTCTTCCCGCGACCCGCCAGGAGCATGAACAGAACACCAAAATTGGAAATCATCAACCCGCCGCCACCCAGACCCAGGCACCCACTCGTACCCGCGAAACCCCACCCAAGTTCCCGGTACTCCGCCCCGAGCCCGAGCATTAACAGAACACCAAAATCCCCAGTACCGCAGCAGCAGCCGCACGGCACAGGGTTCTAGAAGTTTCCATGTCCTCAAACCGCGCAGCAAAAAGGAAGCCCAACCAACAGCGACGACACGACAGCCCGCGCGCAAGCGCGCAATCCAGAAGACGAAGAAACGGCGGAGCAAGCCGAGAACGAAACAGCCGTTCAGGGGTTCCCATCAATTCACCGCAGAAACACGCCACGAGAAGGTTCCAGAACCTTCCACGAAGACCGACCGACGGACCAAGCGGAAGCGGGGAGAGCTCGCTCACCTGCATGAGCCCGTGCACCCGCACGTCCTGGGCCGCCGCCTTCGCGTCGCCGCTCCCCACCGGCGCGTCGGTCTGCTTCATCGCGGACAAGACCGCCGCCGCAGTCGCCGCCTCCTCCTCCGGAGTCATCTTCTGGAGCCGAGACGGTGGGTAGAAGCGGGAGAAGGAAGGTGGCGGAACGAAACCCTAGGCGCGCGCGATCGAGCTCTCTCGCTCGCCCGCTCGCTTCGCGGCTTCCCTTCTCCCCTGCTTGTCCCCCTAGGCTCTTCCCTCCCTTCCCGTTGGCGAAATATTTGAGGGATTCAGAATGCCAACAGCCAAGACAGGGGACTCTGCTTCGAGTACCCAAGGTTATGTACACAAGCAAATGGCTGCGACCCGCTTCGTGGTTTTGGCGATTTGCACGCGTGACGCGTGGGTGTGGGCGTGTGGCTCTTTTCAATTTTCTGCAATTCTGGGAAGGGGCAGCGTGCCAACGTGGCAAGAATGTGTTACATCTTTTTTTTTTTTTTTTTGCCAAAGTGGTCTATTGCTATTAAGTGATTTTACATTGAATATATATACCTTGAAAATGATTTAAAATATATTATAAAAAAGATTTAATAATCTTTGCGAATACGCAGAAACCAAGATTTAAAAAATATATAGTCATTAAGCCTATTGTATAGATAGTCCATAGAGCAAGGAATTGATGTCTCGAAAGGCGAGTATCTCTTGATTCATACATTTTCTTAACAAAGTTATATGGTGCCTTATTACGGGATGCGAGATACATGTGACCCGGCTTGACATAAGCTGTAATAAAGTTGCACATGTGCATCGACTTGGGTATGATCTCTACCAAGTCCTATTTTTCCAAAGCAACAACTCCCTTTTTTTATGCAATGTCTTAATTAATCAAACTGTTTGAGCGGTGATGTCGTGTCATCTAGTAGTTTTAGATTTGGTTTCATTTGTATTGTGATATGTAATCACCGGTGACATGTACTTCAGCGTAGTGGGGGATATGTAGGCATACAATAAGCATTAGGTACATTGTTGAAATTATATAGTAGGGTCAATGTTTTTTGTCGCTTTCTATAATTTAATAATGTAGTTGGGTTATTTGTAATGGGGTTTTTTTTTTTGTCAAGACGGGACAATCGGATCTGTTCATCGACTTGGTCCCTATTGAACATGTTAGCGGCGGTACTCCTTTTTTTTTTTCTTCAAAAAACTAGGTAATTCCTCACGCAGCGTTGTGCGGAGTATGCAAAATAATTTTAATCTAGATAAGAGCAATATAAAAGTAATTTCAAAGAATGAACTAAATAAAAACGTCATGATAATCTTAGATCTTCAACTTCATGAAAAGAAAACAAGTACTAACATCTTTGGATCATTAATCACATTGAAATTGTTGGTGGGGGTTGCTTAGGTGGCTTTGCTGTTTAAAGGTGTTAGGTGGGGGCATTAGTGGAAACCTGCTTGGGTGGTATGCTTGCATGTTTGAAAGTGTTAGTGGGGGCATTAGTGGAGCTGCTTAGATGGCATACTTGCATGTGAGAGAACTCTTTTGGTGGGGGTTACGTAGTAGATGTCGGGTTGCTCCATGCTATGAAGGTGCAATGCAATTGATAGAAAAATGCAAGAGTTCAACACACTTGTTATTCCTACAACATTAGGTGGGAGTGCTCGACATGTCATTCCATGATAATGCTAGGGTTTTTGCAAGCGTTGTGATCCTTTTCTCATTGTACAAAGCTACTGTAATTAAATATTAAATATGTGGCGTCCATAGATTTGACTACTCATTGTCCGGATGAACCAACATTCAATTTAGTTTTATAGGCGCATATCCTCCAATTTTATTTGCCACTCTTCTTGGGTTTGAAGGTCCACAAACTAACACTCGTCCATCAAGGTATTCTTAGAAAAAAAAATACCCACATCTTCATGTAAATGCATCACGCAAATAAATTCCTTACATTCATTTCAATATATAAATGTCCTTGCGTCCATTGACATGCACTTTTTAGTTTGTAAAAGTTCTAGTAAAGGAACCGATTGAAATAGGAGTTAGGCTTGAAGGTCAAGGTAGTTTGTACCTTGCTCCCTATGTTTTTAGATAATGGATAAAACAATCCGGCCTCTACATCCGGGGATGTACACAACCACTTATTACAAAGTTTTGTGAAAATAAAACCGGCCTTAAAAGTTAATGCGAAATATAGACCTAGGAACTAAAGCAAACATAGACCTTGCTCCCTATGTGGAACAGCCTCATAGTTTTTTTGCCTGGCATAAACAAATTATGGACATACCAAACACATGATTGTCTTCTAATAGTATCCACATCGAGTCAAATTCTTATGGGTCATGGTTGGATGTGTGGATTGTTGATGGCATCGAATATAGTATATGATTATTTTGTTCAGGGAGTAGACATTTACCTAACTTCAATTGTTGTAGCATACTTATCTAAAGCCGGGTTGAAGTTGTACTAAAACTTTAAGACTTTCCTTAATTATTTCTATCTTTATATCTTGTTGTTGGTGTTATGTTAAGCACCTAAAAAAATAGTACGATCAAATGGAAAGTTTGATTTCATATATTTTTTGTTTTTCAGGGAATTATATTTTGCTACAGTAAGAACTAAGATATGTTGTAGACTTGAGCAAATTGAGCCACTGGGCACGGCGCAAAGGTCACGGGCCATGTGTAACCAGCATACTGCCAACTCATCTCATCAGCCTCATACACTGACATACGGGCCATGTAAGCCACAGCGGCAGCTGACCTGGCGCCCAACTCATCTCATCAGCCTTATACACTGACATGCAGGCCCCACCTTGGCCCGCAACGCCTCCTCCACCTTCTCCTTCCCTCGGCCTCCTCCGTCCGCCACTGCGAGCGGGAACGGCAATGAGGCCGCCGCCGCCGCGGGGCCGGGGTGGCGCGCGTTTGCGACCCTCCTCGGTGCGGCTGTCGTGGCGCTTGCGCTCCTCTGCCTCTTCTACGGCGCCGCATTCGGCCCGTACATCCCGCCGCGGGCACCCTCGCTTCCCCCTCCGGCTGCGGTTCCGGGCCCAGGGGACGGAAGCGCTTCCGGCGGGCCTCGTCGTCTCCTCCATCCCGGTAGGCACGGCGACCGCCCAACCCCCGCGCTCTCTGCTTGTTTCGTTGCGTCTGTCGTGGGGGTTCAAAAATCGAACAGGTGTGCGACGCGCGGCACTCGGAGCTGATCCCGTGCTTGGACCGGGGCCTCCACTACCAGCTCCGGCTCAACCTCTCCCTCATGGAGCACTACGAGCGCCACTGCCCGCCGGCGCCGAGCCGCCTCTAACTGCCTCATCCCACGGCCCCGTGGCTAGCAGGTGAGGGAGAAGCCACCGTGAGTTATATTGCAGAGTGCTGTTGTGATGTGAATTTTGATGTGTGCGCGATGGTTGCTTTAGGTGCCCATCTGGTAGCCGAGGAGCAGGACGAGGTCTGGAAGGCCAACATACCCCACCCGCACACCTTGCTGCCGAGAAGTCAGACCAGCGGTGGATGGTCGTCATTGGCGATAAGATCAACTTCCTGGTGAAGGCACCCACTTCCACACTGGTGCTGAGGTTTGAGATATTCTTGAGGCTAATCTCCTGCACATGGTTTGATACGATACCTTAGGCTAATGCGACCAATCTTTTTTATTTGTCGTGATAGATGCTGAATTTCCCAAATGGCAATCTCAGCAATGGAGGGAAACGTCAGGAATGTGCTTGATGTCGGCTCTTGGAGTTGCCAGCCAGCTTACCTTCTTTCGCATGATACACTTCGCGATGTCTCTCGCTCCCAATGACGTGCATGAGAATCAAATTCAATTTGCCCTTGAGGGATCCTGGCAACCCCTTGGTGTGCTGGGCACAAGGAGGCTGCCATACCCAAGCCACCGTTTGAAATGGCACACTGCTCTCGTTGTCGGATTGACTGGCTGCAGAGGGATGGGGTCTTGTTGCTGGAAGTGGATGGGGTATTAAGGCCTGGAGGAGATTTTTGTATTCATCACCAGAGGCCTATGCTTTGGACCCTTTCAACAGGAAGAGATATGGAGACAGATGAGTGACCTTGCTCGGTTGATGTGTTGGCGGGTTGCGTCTAAGAAGAACCAGACAGTGATATGGGCTAAACCATTGACCAATGGATGCTATATGAGGAGAGAGCCTGAAACACTTCCCTATGTGTGAACGTGATGATGATCCAGATGCTGCTTGGAATGTACCCATGAAAGCATGCCTAACTCCATACTTCCGTAAATTCCTTTCCCTTCATTTTCCTTGAGATTACGGGTACCATAATAGTTTATACTGCCTTGTGGAGTTTGAATTTTATATCGATTATGTGTGAAGAAAAATCACGAGGTGCAAAAACTTTTATTGCTTAGGTTGCCCATCCAACTGCCAATAGGCTCAAACAGAAAGTATGGTTTGCTCTGACAATTGCAGGAGGACATCCCTCGATTTTATTGTGCAAATCTGGATGAGTAGATCCCATAAATTGCTCCCCTTTTTTTTCTTAAGTTTTGTTGGCAGTGTCCACTCACCTTTGTCGGATTACCTTGTATTTTTGCACATGCCATGGGACCTATTTTGAGGTGGATTTTCTTAAAATACCTCAAAATTTTGTATTAGGACTGTCACAACACATAGTTGCTGGTGACCATTGGTGAAATGGGATTATCCTGTAATATTTCAAATTTTTTCACTTTTACAATATGACCTGCCGTACCATTTTAGAATTATGTACATTTTCCATGCTGAACCACCATATGTAATCTGAGAACCATAGCATTATATTTCTGTATTTGGTTGAGTGCCAATGTGCATGTTCTTCTGGTTTTGGAACTATAAATCAAATTCTCCCTTGCATGTTTTGTAAGGAAATGGTGAACCTAGTTGTCATTCTATACTAAATGGCTCAGGTATCATTCATGTGTCAGGGCCCTATTGGTTTATTTGGTTCAGCACACTGCAATCTGATCTTAGCATGTTTTTCACCTAAACAGGAGTTAACAAGGCAGAAGGCGGTGAATTACTTCCCTGGCCACAGAGGCTCACAGCACCACCACCTTGCCTGAAAGAGCTTGGAATCAGTGTTCTGTAACATGGGCACACATACCTCTTTCTGATGGAGCCTATTTGACTTTTGACCTTGAAATATTATTTGCAGGACATTTTGGCATTCCAGAGTAATCCAGTACTGGAAGCACATGAAGTCTGAGATACAGAAGAATTCCTTTAGAAAATTATTATGGATATGAGTGCTAACCTTGGAGGATTTGCAGCATCTATGAAGAAAAAGGATGTCAGGTAATGAATGTATTCCACGGAATCTGGAAAAGCTGAGGGTTATATATGATCGTGGTTTAATGGGGCACTACCCATGATTGGTAAGATTTTTTGACACACGCCCCATCTATTCATTTAATTGTTTCATGGTGGAATTTTACTTTCAAAAAAAAAAATTGTTTCATGGTGGAATTTGCATACCTAGAAATTAGAACTGTTACATTTTATGTTGTCTTGTGGCATACAGATAACAGTTTGATTGCATGACTATAGTCTGCAATTAATTAGCCATAAATATAAATTATCAACTTGTTTTTTCTCACGGTTGTCCATATAAATTCATTTCATGTGCCTAAAGGGGTGATATTATTTTGTTTGATTTTAAGATACAACCATGTGAAATTAATCTGTGCAACTTGTTTTCTCATGGTTGTCCCATATAAACATGGTTTTCAGAAATTGAGGTAGTTTGGCTGTCATATTTTTAGAATTTAGAACATGTAGATGGAGTGTTTTGAGCCTTGAGGCCATAGTTGTGTACATTAGAAAATTACCTGCATTGTTATTATGATTACACAAAAGCAAAAAAATGAGGCCTCCCGCAAAAAAAAGAAAAAATAAAAAGAGGAAAACGTGAGGACTATCAACCCGCATCTGATCAGGTTCGGTTCTGTTGCTTGTTTCCATTTTTTTCTGTTTTGAAAGACCTTTTTAAGTAAGATACTTCTTTCCATCTGTAACCTCTTCCATAGTTAACTTATGCTTGACATAGATAACCACTGGAAGAAATTTCTTTTTGTGCATTGTCCTGTGTCTGCCTTACTTGCTGTTACATATGGCTGATGCCATTTTTCCTTATTTACTATGTTTAACTGAAGGTGAATCATTCTCGACATACCCACGCACCTCTGACCTCCTTCACGCCTGGCTCCTATTTTTTGAGATAGGAAGCAGAGAGATGTAGCCTGGAGGATCTTGTGATCGAGATGGACCACATCCGCCTTTATGGGTCGCGCCATCATCAGAGACCTTTGGGCTGCTGTCATAAACTAGAAGGTTTTACCTGCGCTAAGGTGGGATGACTGGGCATTTGAGGTGACGAAAGAGTCTCGATCATGGGGAAAAACTCTGGAATCAGTGTTGCAAGATCCGTCGTAGGGAGCAGTAGCTCACGTTTTGATCCTAGTTGTAGTTAACTGTACATTAGCATCAGCATCAGATGCAAGCTTCAACTTCAATCGTCAATATACATAGGCAATGGGGTTTTCATTTTTTTTTCCGACGCTCTGCTTTGCTCACTTATATAAGTGATGAAAAGCCTTTGCCCCTATGGCAGAGGTACTGCACCATCAACTGATACTTGTCGATGCTAGAAAAAAAAAACCGATACGTGTGGTCGAATGACTACTGCACCAACAACTAAAAGCCGTCAGATGTTTTGAAAAATACACTACAGTACCAATTTGGGAAGTAGAAGAAATTCAGCATAAATCAGTACCAGTGCAGGCTCAACCCGTCGTGAACTGTGAGGCACCTGATGTACCGTCTTCCAGTTCCATTATAAGGTGTTTTCGCAGTGCACAGCTGGATTCGATCATCGGGACAAAATAATGATATGATTTCCTTCATCGATCATTATTACTGTACTCCAGACAGTACATCAGGTGACTGGCTTGTGCACTGCAGGGAAACGGATCGTGACCCTCAGTTGATCGGCCGTTTCAGCTAGAATCAGATTTGCCTTCTTCACCGGAGGTTTTGCCGATAAAAAGCCGTCGGCGTACTGTTTTTGCCGATGGGGTGGGTACCTGCCGACGGACGTCAAGAGCGCCGGCGTCCATCAGCAACATTCAGCTCATCGATCAAGGCGCCGCGTCCGCAATGTGGACGGCCAGAAAAATAGTAGCATACAAACAATGATTAAAATATGTGTTGAAAAAATTGTTTTGCAGCCAAGTAAACAGGGTTCAGGCTCAACAATAC
This sequence comes from Hyparrhenia diplandra, assembly GCA_015847255.1. NCBI lineage: Eukaryota > Viridiplantae > Streptophyta > Magnoliopsida > Poales > Poaceae > Hyparrhenia > Hyparrhenia diplandra. The sequence goes on from JADLZK010003836.1 coordinate 101,878, forward strand.
AACTCAGCACAAGTAGACCATGCAAGATACATTTCTAGTGCATGGGCAAACAACAAACCCTAAGGATAGGGCACTGGATCAGGAGACAAGATAGACACCTTCACTGGTATGCAAGCCATCTCAAGCACAACCTGTCGACTGACACAGCCATGCTGACTAGTATCAATCTCGCAATAATGATCAGCTTCAGAGCAGCCCGACCTACCTTAAACTCCAAATACATTATAGTATCATCTGGGACAGCAACCACAAATCTTTTTTTGTGCCTAACTCTGCAATGTCACCATTAAAAGTTGAATTTCTCCCATACTCCTCTAAAGCAGAAACAGAGATAGGTTGAAAGCACTGTTGTTGAATTCTGGTGTGTCGACTTCTAATGCGGCTTCTTTTCCATACTGTATATGTGCAAAGCGCATGTCAACTGCGCCGCCATGACAACCACTAAAGCGACGTGTATAACTGGTCACGTATTCGTGGATTTGTGAAAGCGTCTACTCCATCAATCAGCTGGAGGTCATCTTCCTCTTTTATCTCCAGTCTTGATCCTCATGTCAAACTCCATTAGAACTTCCGCAAAAATCACAATGCCTCTCGTTGGGCGGTCATCTCAATGAGTTTTACCCTGTGAAATTATAATTGTTTTAGCAGCTCTACATGGAGAAAATATGAAATATCTGGAGGTAAATGCAATCCTCAAAACCACGACAATAGATCCCAAACAAATGCTAGCAGAGATTCTAATTTCACAAACTATAACAAAATAACTTAAGTTTTCCTAAATTGGTGCCTTCATCACTCCAGCTTTGCTTAATGCCAATCATCATTAGAGTTTTAAGTATACTGATGAAGTATATGAAATGTTAGTTCCATAGTGCTTACAGGTATTTTTAGGAAATTGATTTTTGTATGGTTATATGTAGATTTATCAGCATGTTTTTGTATTATCATATTCAGGCTTATTATTAAGTTTTGTATTAGCATTCATTTTATTCAATAAATTACACAATTATTATACAATCTGAATCTGCTGTATTCTGTTATTCTAGCACCCTCTTGCATCCTGTAATGGCGTTGGATCTGCCAACTGAAATCTCCTTACCAGCCAACCAAAAGTCATCCCAATGTGTCTATTCTCGCTATTCCTGCCCCTAAAATTCCACCATCTACCAGCCAACCAAGTGAATTTGTCATTGTTTCTCCCACTAACACTTATCTTGACAACCCAATTCCAAGCGTTTACGTTTAAGCATGTTGGTGTCAATGAAGGTGTATGGTAAAAGAAGTCAGGAGGAGGACAACGGCCGGTGATTGATTTTTTTTTTTTGGGGGTGTGGGGGTGGGGGCTAGGGGAGAGGATGGTTCTTGTGAAAGATGAAAATATTGACAACCAGGATGATGATAATTGGGATTTGCAAAAGTACCATACTACCAGCTGACATACCTACCTCAGCATGCTATTAAGTGGCCAGAAATGCATTTCTTTTAGTTTCTACCAAACTACCAAAATGTGGTTTCCACCACATAATTTGCCAAATTTCATCCATCCTACTTTTCAGACACTGTGTCACTACCAACAAAATTGCAGATAAGTTACAGATGTGCACCTTTTTGTACGTGAGGAGGAGTTATCTACATTTCTGATTTGAAAACATAATTAAGCGTCCATCCAAAAATCCAGCGCGCTGCCAAGTATCCATACAACTGTATGGAGTCACTGTTCATAGGAGTTCTAGCCAACCTCATCAAACAAACCTGTATCCTTTTCATCTGACGGATGGCAGCGTGCAATGTCAGGATAAGGATAGCATGGGGAGAGCTTTGAAGACATGTATGACTCCAAGTCAGCTTCACCATAGATATCAAGATTGCTGGTTAAGTAAACCAAAATGAACCAAATGTTTTATATTGTATTAAACAAAATAGGGTGCTGTAGTTGCATATTTGTAGTTAGACTAAAATAGACATGTTTTTATATTCTATAAAACAGGCTACATCACTCTCTAAATGCAATTTATGATAGTTCTCTCATGAACTTTCACATAAGAAAAATTATGATAAGCCATTAGAGTATAGGGAGAAATTTCAATATTTAGAGCACGAAATTTCCAGAGAGTCCATTGGGAGACACACCAACAAGTGATTTATAAAAGAAGAATATTCATTGGATGGCTTGCTTGAAACTTTAGATATAGAGAATAAAGTTTATAAGGCTCTTTCTCAATTGGTCAACAAAAGCTGAATTGCCAATTGTAATTAAACGCATTAACCTCATGATTTTATTTTATTATTAAAAATATATACCAATCAATTACCTGGATTGCAAATGTAGGAAAACAGAATTGGATCCCTTACTCTCCCTACGGTCCTTAAGATTTATAGGACAACCACTTCAAAATCCCCAGTTTTTTCTTGTATATATAGCTCCATCACGGTGGGTACTCCTTCCCAGATTTCTCCTTCATACACCCCTTTCATCCAGTGCCCATAAAATTTATGTCATGGACAATTCCATCCCGGCAATCTATCAGTGCCTGTGGCTTCACTGTATCATGGATACACGTCGACTCTAATTTGTCTATTCCTTTTATTTGTCCCATAAAACTTGATCTGCTTGACGACCCTGCCATGATGGGCATTCAAATGGTTTTAAACAAATCTGTCAATGGCAAATAAAAAAGGAATAACTAGTCTCTACATCTGACAATGTCACAATTAAATAAAATCAAATAAGATCACCAAAGCAATCTCGTCAGGACTGAAAGGGGTAGCCCCTAACACTACGAAAACTAGATTTTTGGCCAAGATATGAGGCTCAACAACAAGGGACATGGTTTTAACCACAGAAAAAATCGATAGCCTAGACAATACGATAACTAATGGATTATAGACAGATCGATACGTAGTATTAGAAAAGGAAGGCAAATTAGAACATACCGGCAGAGGCCACCCAGTACTTTAGCGGTAGTCAATCTGGCGCTGCAAAGATTGAATGGATAATCACGAGGCCGAAGCGCTGGAGATTCAACGGGGCGACCCACAAAAGCTAAAGGGGGCGGCGCGAGAATGCATCAAGCACATCGTAGTGACCACTCGGAGATTCTCTGCATCAACTGAATAGAATAGCTGGCCTGATTGAGCGGCTGCCGACTGACTATTCGCACAGGCGGCGGGGTGGGGATAGGGAACAGGCCTTTCACGACTTCTCTCCTTTTTTATAGCGTTTGAGAATAGCGTTCAGGTGTATTCATCCACCCGCGCACAAACTCGCCGCGAAAAGCAAAGCATCAGAACCTTCCCGACCAAGCGGAAGCGGAAGATCGCTCACCTGCATGTTCCCGTGCACCCGCGTCCTGGGCCGCCTCCGCGCAGCCGCTCCCCACCGGCGTCGCCCACCTTCATCGCGGCCCAAGGCCGCCGCCGCATACTCCTCCTCCTCCTCCGGGGACATCTTCTGGAGCCGAACAGAGACGGCGGCTAGAAGCGGGGAGGAGGTGACGAGCAGGGAAACCCTAAGAGCGCGCGAGCGATCGAGCTCTCTCTCTCGCTCGCTTCACGGCTTCCCTTGGCGGGCAGGGCGTTCCCTTCTCCCCTGTTTTTCTCCCTCGAGCTCTTTCCCCTTTCCCGTTGGCGAAATATTTGGGGAGATTCGGAGTCCCAACGGCCAAGACGGGAAAACTGGCGCACAAGTGACCTCTGCTTTTCAGTACACAAGGAAATGGCACGACCGACTTCCATCGCAAGTAGAAAAAAAACAATTCTTGGGGAAGTAGCAGCGTAGCAAGCATCCGTTACATTTACCTTCTTTTTCGCCAAAGGGGCTATTGCTAATACGTGATTTTACATTGAATATTGAATATTATATATATACCTTGAAAATGATTTTTAGAAAAACTGTTCTATATAAAAAGGATTTAGTAATACTAATACAAACTTATCGTTGTGCGCTGCCTATTGTAAGTATGTAGTCCATAATAGAAATTATGTCTTATGGGGGCAAATTAGTTTGTTTTGGTATTTTCTTTTTCTCATTGTACAGTAATTAAATATGTGACGTCCGTATATTTGATTGTTCATTGTCAGATGAGCTAGTCAAATTACGTAAACATGCTTTCGTTTTTATAGAACTATATCCTCTAATCTTATCTGACGCTCTCCTTGGTTTTTGAACTTTGAAGGTCCATTAGAAGCGGCTGCTTGTCCTGGCTTCTACTAGTAGTTTATCGCCATTTTATTACTTTCATACATTTATTCTTTTTGCTGATGTGACGTTGTATTTATTATGAGAGAGAAAAAAAGCAAAAATCAAGTTTTCCACGTGAACCAAGACAATATGTAGGCGAGTGACAAGTGGGTGGTGATATCATGATAGAAAAATGCATTGTGGAAGATACTTTCTTCATACAGTATCTAAAATATATAAATCATATGATAGTTTCTAGCATTTGTGAGTGCAAGGTATTCTTAGAGGGGCTCTTTTATCTTAGGTATAAGTAAATACGCAAATAAATTTACGTACCCATTTCAATATAAATGTCCTTAAGGTCCATTGACATGCACTTTTTTTAGTAGATGAATCAGTGAAATAGGAGTTAGGCTTACAGGTCAAGGAGTTTTTACCTTTGCTCCCTATGTGAACAACCTCATAGTTTTGCTTGAGCGCATAAACAAATTATCACGACATACCAAACATAAGATTGTCTTCTAATAGTATCCACATCGAGTCAAATTCTCATGGGTCATTGTTGGAAGTGTTGATGATTGATGGCATCACCTGAATATATTACCCATGTAGGAGTATTACATAGTCAATGGGGTTTTCATTTCTTCCTTTTTCTGTCTACTCTGGCGCTTACGCTTTTGCTTATAAGTGAAAAACCTTTGCCCTTATGGCAGTACAAACTATCTGCAGGTACCCTCGAGCAAGAGCTGCAGAGGTACTGCGCAAATAAGCGATACATGTCGATGCTAGAAAAAAAAACTGATAGGTAGCGGCTGTGCGGCCGAGCGCCAAAGGCCAACAACCCGACCCAGCCGACCGGCCTTAGGCTAGAAAACTGATAGGTAGCTATTTGGTAGCGGCTAAATACCAAGGCTAATGAACAGCGACCTCAACCCGACCCGACCCGACCTAGCCTTATGCCATTTTGGAAGGTTTTCATCTCTCAGTTTAAAAGCGTGACGCGGTCACCTCTTACATACTATTTCAGCATTTTTGATGATGCATTACTCTTATGTCTAAACTCTAAAGCAATGTAAGTCCGAAGTATTCACATTTTCACACAAAATTCATCCACGGTGTCAAAACAAATATTAATAAATGTTTGAATGATACAAAAAACCCAATAAAACCAAGATTTTTTTAACTGAAAACCAATGAGCTTCTTTATACGTGACACTGGACCCAATAGGAAAAAAACAAAGCATTCTTTATCCGTGTATCATTGTTGTTGGTCGTCGCACGGATGGACAATTAGTTGGGCCACCTGGGCTGCTTGATCTCGTAGCCTGTGTCCCAACTCCCAAGGCCCAACTAGAGGCCGTATTCTTGGATTTCCTCATTCATTTTTTCCAGCAAAAGCGCGGAGCAGTTTTGGCGGGAAACAAATTGATTCGCGCGCGGATGGCGCGGGAGTATGACGATGCCTGCATTTACCTGATTAGCTGGCTACGCTTTTGCAAATTGAAAATACCCTAACTTGTGTAGTGTCTTTGAATTTTGTTTATTATATTATATATAGCCCCTAAAATTGGATTGTGTGTGGTTTTTGATGTTTTCCATACACATTTTGATCAACAAGTGCTAATTTGCTGATATACACACGACAAGATCTGAATTGCATATCTTTTTTGCTCTGTGAAAATTAAAATTACCACATCATTGACAGGTTAACATATAGGCCGTCCGGCCGCCGGCATATTTTCTATTTATTTATGTTATACGACGGCACCAGCGGCAGGATGGAAACGGAACATTCCTCCGTTCTCCGTCCCTCCTGCTGTGTGCGTACATGTTGGGCACCGGGCCGGCGGCTGGGTACAACAAGGCAGCAGGAGAGGACGACACGCTCGACTCAAGCTTGGATTTATTTTTTCTCAAATACACAAAAGATTTGTGCATCGTATTTAAGAGAAGAGTTTTACATCACGCTTTTGGCGTTCTGGGAGTTAGATATTACATTGTGTGTCACTCTTAAACCTTTCCTTATGTATAAAGCAGATCACTCCAATGATTAGACAGCATAGATTCGCAAGACGCAAGCCTTGCAGTCCGTGGATCGGCGGTGGCGCTCATGTCTTGGGCGCGTCGGGGCCAGACTACCAAGGGTGTGTGAGGTCTGGGTAGAGCTCTCGAGCGACTTGAAGTCGGGCGCCCGGGTCGTCGGCCCGAACATGGCCTCGACTCTAACTTGGCCACCGCCCGTGGTTTTCCTCTCGTCAGCTATAAGAAGAGGGCTTCCCTCACCGCAACCGGGGACGCTCGCGGGCGGTTACGCCGCTTATCCTCCAAGGCCCGGGAGGGAGCGGGCATCAGTGGTCGTGAGACCTTGGTCCGCGATCGTGGTCGTGACCTTCTTGAGTACGGGCTAACCCTCGATCGTCCATTTGGCAAGAACCCTCGTCGGCATCACACGGGCGCGGTCCCGATTCATCCTTGTATGTAGGCACGGGGAAACCCAGTGGCGGCGAGCAGCATCCGTCGTTATCGTCCAGCGCACCACACTCTGAGTGGCGGTCACCGCCAACACGGGGAGCCCAACCCTTGATCACCAACTTGGTTAATTAATTAAACGACTAATCATGATTAGCGACCAACTTGGTGATCAAGTAATATTAATGCAACACAAGGTGGTGAGTGTTTTTAGGTCTTTCTTAATTCGTTTAGTGGGACCCATGGTCTTTGTTAATTAGTAGATAGAATCGGCTGGGTGTTTTGGATCAGGTGGTGCAGGTGTATATGGACATGGTCCACGCATGCGTCTGATGGACAGCACACAGCACAGGAGTTGTGTTAGAATAGACGTTTTTTTTGCCCTTGGGAACCTTCTGGCATGTTGAGGCGTAAATAGCAGATAACTCCTCCCAGCTTTTCCATATGAAGTTTAACTTTTCTTCCTCGGTTCTGTCAAGTTTAAAATGTGGCAAACGAACTAGCCAGCAGTCCACAAGATTTTTTCGGTATCTTTGTTTCAGATCGATCGGCTAGGTTGAGAACTGGGTTTGCCTTAATTGCATATGTGTTAGTTAGTTGTCACGACCGACCTCCATATCAACACGTACCCAAACATAAAATCATATGTAGTCACTTGAAGAATAATTAATACTAGTGCGTATGGACAATGTTATATATGCAAAAAACCCCCAACAATCCAAATTCGATTATGAAACGTGGTTTGTTTTGTAAAGCTAGTATTCAATTTGAACGTTAGTCATCCAGACTTGTGAAATATACACGCGTACGGTACGGTACGTGCCAGTTTGAATCAAACGGTTCGAACAGTGGCCACACGTACGGCGGCTACATGGAAGCATGGCCACAGGCCCGGCCGGGGGGCTGGCAGCAGGCGCTGTCGGTCGGGGCTGGCAGCAGGCACTGTCGGTCGGGGGCTCTGCATGCCGGCCGGGCAGGGCAGCAGCACAGACTCGGCGTGGCGCCTGGGCCAAAAAAAGAGCTCCGTGGTGCTGGGGAAAGCAGGCGATTGGAATGGAATGGCAAAGCACACAGCGCAGCAAGCAGCACCCTCGATCTCGATCGTCTCAAGGCGAGCGAGCAAGTCGACACGACATGCCAATGCGTCATCGTTGAAGATCATTTATCAGCTTAAAACTCCTATAAAGCCAAGACCCACTACCTAGCTAATTATCCTTGTGCCACGTCATCCGCTTCTTCCATGTCATTACACCACTACTAGCGGGCTGCATTAAATCAACAAGCTCCTCAGTGCATCCCTCTCACAAGATTAATTCTTGCTCCTGCCACAGGCTCACCGCTATATTACCTCTAATCGCTGGTGCAGAATCCATCCACAAGCTGATCCGATGGCTGCTGCTATATATCTGATCAATATGCAAGCATCGGGGAAGAAAGAGAAAAGTCGAGAACAGGAGGAATTCGGTGTAGGTGAGTTTGCTTCTGCATTGATTGTGAAAGAGACAAAAGTTCTCATGACCATGCGTTTTAAACTGCTTGCCAGAGTGCAATCGCTAATTTGGATTTAGAGATTTCGGGCAAAAACAACCTACACAAAACAACGACTAGCCATATATAAAATGAAGAAAATGACAATTATGTACACGCGTCATCTTCTTCTTTGCAATAGTACGTCTTTACCATTTTGCCTTTTATGCACAAGCATAGATGTAATATATAGATATGAAAGTCATTTCTAATTCGGTTTGTGTAGAATGTAGAAACTTATCTCCAACTCCACGGCAATGTGAGGGAATCAAACTAGTTAATAATAATAATAATTTCTAATAATAATAATAATAATAATAAATAATAATAATAATGCATTTTTATAGTACATAAGATCCCTTGGGATGTACGGAGAAGTCACACATCTATCACCATCAAATCTGTGGTGACGTCATCAGTCGTCTGCCAGCCTCTGCGATGCTAGCTCGAGCACCTCATCAACGTGCCAACGAGGACATGCATTGTCAAAAGAAAAGAAAAAGAAAAAACGAGCGGCACGGCGTGGGTGCGGTGCAAAACGTGCAACACGCCTGCACCAACGCACGAGCTGGTTTGGATTGTTTTGGGAACAGGGCCAGGTAGGAGTACAAGGTAGCACGAGGAAATGGAAGTGGTGCCTGTTGTGCCCATGTCGTCTCCACCAGCCCGGCTAGCAGCAGTGTGACGCCAGCAGATTCCCCGCGCGAGGCGGAGCTCCACGTGGGTTCTCAGTTCGTGTTCACGCGCGACCAGTGGAAAAGGATTTTTCTATCATGGAGTATCCCTTTGCTTGCTGGTGGTTCATTCTCGCTGAAAAAGAAGCACACTACTCGTTCTTGGAGTTGGAGGACGTACTACTACGATTCTATCTTCAAACGAATCTACTTGGCGCGTTTGATCGATTTACTACGTTTACTCGTGTACACAGACAACAAATTTTTTGGCTTATTTTCAGCCTGGCCTTTTATTTATGGGATGATGAGTAGTAATGTTGCACGCGGTGTCGCGATGGAAACCGTTTCGATTCGTACGATCGGAAAACTAAGGAAGCGTCCACGGTGTCGCCGTAATGCTTAAAAAGAATCTAAACCTATCCACATGGCACCGATTTTCTGAGTTCCTTCTCTTCCCCAAATTTTCCCCATCGCCCAATCCCCCTGCCCCACGATCGAGTCGACCGGAGTGAGCGGCGCAGAACCCAACCGACATGTGGAGTCCACGGCCATGACGGCAGCCCGGCTACCCGTACCTGAGATTGTGCGACTCGCCAATCGCACCTCCCTCCTATCGACATCGTCGTCTGACGGGGCCGTTGGAGCGCTTACCGTGCGCCCAGGGGAGGCCCTGGTCCCAGCCTCGCGGGCCTCCAGTCGCGCCAGCCAGCCGCGCTTTGTGCCCACCGTGAGCCGCGTCAAATGCTGCAGCGGACCCACCAGCCCAAGCTCGGCATCCACCACAGCGTCGCCGAGTGCTTCAACGCGAGCCGCTGGGCCTCCATGTCCCGTGCGGTCGTACGAAGACTGCTTCTAACGGCGTGGGATCTACGCTCTCATCCACCTCCTCAATTAGCGCCACCGCCGCTTCTTTCCCTCACACGGGACCCACCCCCGGCGAGCTCGCCTCGAATAGCATTGTTTAAGTTTCAAGCAGCAGTTCACCTCTGATTGCCAATAAAAAACTGAGGCACCACTCAGTACGTGCTTGCCGTTAAAACCACACACATTAGGTCACATCTCCAAAATAAGGCAAATGGCGACATGTACAACATAAACAACTCGTGAACACTTGTTTTACCTCCCGAAAGCAAAAGGTCCAACAGAAGAGGCAATTGCGGGAAGCTAGTTTGGGTGGTGGGAGAGAGAAAAACCCAAATATAGCTCGTGTCTCTAGCTTCTCAACCCATTTCCTGTGCTGGCCGGGCGCAGGGCCCCAGGTGGCGAAGGAAGGGAGGAAGCTTTACCTACCCCGCCAGCCGTGAGGGCGCCACCAAATTCCACCGGGCGAACATGGGGCCAAGGGGCGAAGCGCGGCCTGCCCCGCTGAGCGTCGCGAGGCTCCGACCCCACCCCGCCCGCCGACGAAGGCGTTGCGAGCTCCACCCACCTACCACCATGAAAGACGGGCTCCACACCGATCTACCTCCCTCGCGGCGACTCCGCCCGCCACGGCGCCCGGCGAAGCGGGCGCCGCCCTGTCGTGGCCGGAGCAGAGGAAGAGAGAGGCGGGCGGCTGGCGGAGGAAAGTGGCGTTTTTTTATTCAAGGCACGGGTTTTGGGTTGACCGATTGGAGAGGGTGAGTTTTGGGTGGTTCAAATTCTACCGTGCATCACCGATTATTTGGAATGGATCTCAATTTGGCTACATTTGTTGAGACCGTGTTGCCCTTTGTGGTTAGTCTAACATTCCTCCTCTCATCCGTACGTCGATCGTCGCCCTGTGTACAGTGCACATCTAGCCTGGATTAGAGCAGGCGTGTCACGTTAAAGTACGGACACAGCACAAACCCGTCCCAGAATTCCCCGCCGTCCGTATGACACCCACCACGACATGGTGTACAGCACCAGCCGTTTGACGTAAGAGTACTGTACACTAGCGACGCCATAGTATTCCTCAACGGGCGCCTCCAGCCTGTGGGATCCGCCGGCCGGTCCCTAGACACGACGACCCACGTCACGGTGCCAAGCGTACAGTCGTGGTTTGCATGCCCTTCAAATTGACCACCACGGACATGCATAGACTATCTCCAGAACTTAAACACAAGACCAAGTGTTTGTACAGTGTTTTGCGTATCAGAATTCCCCTCCAACACAAGACCAAGAGTAGAGAGGCATTTTGCATAGGACGCAAGAAGCAACGCAAATAAGCGTCTCCCAAAAATGGACGAGGCATCTCTGGCGCGGAAGACGTGTAGCGGGCCCGTATAGCGGTATAGCGGCATCGGGGAGGAGTGCCGCCCCGCTGGCAGGGTGGAGTCCGTGGCGGAGCACGGCGGCTGCCGTAGTTCACGCCGCTCCAAGTTCCCTCGTGCCAATAAGCACCACCGCCGCCTTCCCTTACCTCAACTCAGTCGCTCCACCTTCGAGGCTCTGATTCATCGCGGGGGCGCTGGAGGCCGGCCCGCGGAGGCTTCACGAGGCCACAGGTTGCCGCCGGAGAGCTGCTCGGACCGTGAGGACTGCCGCAGCCGCATAGGGGAGCCCTGTCGTCTCGTCGATGCTCGGGCCAGCGGCGACGCGAGGTCACTGGTGCGTGCTACTGGGCCATGTGCGCTAGGGCTGCCTGCCTGCCCAATAAGAGTAATCGGCGTGCAAGCGTCGTGAAGCTGCGGTTCGCTGCCGCGCCGGAGTCGAAGCTCTAGCTACCTGTTGTCGGCACGAGCTACTCACACCTGGATCATCAACGTGCCAACGAGCGACATGCATGTTGTCAAAAGAGAGAGAAAAAAAGAGCGGCACGGCGTGGGTCAGTGGGTGCGGTGCAAAAACGTGTAACACGCCTGCACCAACGGCACGAGCTGGTTGGGTTGTTTGGGAACAGGGCCAGGTACAAGGCAGCACGAGGAAATGCCTGTTGTGTGGCTACCGTGCCAGATGTCGTCTCCACCAGCCCGGTGACGCCAGCAGAGAATCTCGCGAGGAGCTCAGCGTGGGTCCGTCAGTTCCCATTTGACCATGGGAGGAAAAAGTACTATCCCTTTGCTTTGGCTGGTGGTTTGAATCTCGCTGAAAAAGAAGTACACTATTCGTTGGAGTTGGAGGACATACGATTCTATCTTCCAAACGAATTCATCGTGTTTATCTATCGTACACAAACAACAAATTGTATTAATTATTTTGGCTTATTTTCAGTCCGACCTCTTTATTTATGGATGATGAGCAGAATGCTTCCCACGGTGCAATGTAAACCGAAGCTCGATCCAGCCGACGAAAATCCAACACCGGCCCACAATGTCATCGGTGTCGAAAAGAATCTAAACTCATCGACGGCACGGTGCTTCAGCTTCCTTGAATCCTACATCGCGGGTCACTCGTGACTTATCCGGACATGGACCCCACACATAATAGTCGGCTTTTCCCAAAAATTTCCCCATCCCAATCCCCAAGCCGCCATCTAATCGACCATGAGCCGCGCGGCGAAAGGGGGAACCCAACCGACGATGGAGTCCACGGGCGACGGCGCATCGCGACCGCGGGATCGCACCACTCGCCGCGAGACCCTCGGGTCGGGGCCGGATGGGGCCATTGGACGCCACCGCGCCGCCCGGAGGCCTAATCCGACCCGGCCGAGCGTGAGCGGCGCTCCGAGTTCCCCAGCAGCGCCCTACGTCCGTGCTCCACCCACGCAGCCCATCGAATGCTCACTGAGCCCACCGTCCAAGCTCCGCGCCGAGGGGAGTGCTCGCAGAGGCGCCTCCATGTCCCCGCTGCGGCGTGGAAGATATGCTTCGACGCAAGGCTGGTCCGCTCTCATCCACCTCCTCACTGCGCCCACCGCCGCTCTCTTCTCCCTAGCACGGGACCCACCCGTGGCGAAGTTCGGCTGGAATAGCATTGTTTAGTTTTCAAGAACCCGTTCAGGGGGTGCCATAAAAAACTAAAAGACGCCATAACATGAGCATCGGCTGAAAAACCCCCTCTCTCTCCTTTGCTTTGAGCGTCAGGAAACCACACATCTAGGTGGGAGTAGCGAATGGACATCCTCGGGCTCAAAACGACTGAAGACAGGCCACCAAAATTTGAATTTCTGTGATTCTGTCAAAATCGCTAGTTCCAAATTGTAGCTTACACCTATGACCACACATTATGGCTGGTCTAACACTCCTCCTCCTCCTCCTCTCATCCATACGTGATCGTCCCCGCTGTGTACAGTGCACAACAACAGCTAGGCTAGGCTGGTTAGAGCGAGCGCGTCACGTCAAGTACGGCCACAGCACAAACCCGTCCCAGAATTCCCTCCGCGACACGACACGACCGGCCATGGTGCACAGCACCAGCCGTTTGGCGTACTGTACACTGGTGACGCCATGTTATTCCTCACTCTCCGGAATTCGCGCGCGCGGCGCGCCGATCGACGAGCACCTCCTGCCCATGGGATCCGCGGCGCCGGCCGGTCCCTTGCCACACGACGACCCACGTCCACGGTGCCAAGCGAGTACTCTTCAAACTGTGTGCTCTTCAAATTGCTTTGCGTGCTCTTTTCAAATTGGTTTGTCCACGGACCAGCACGCACATGCACATGTTTTAGTAGTGTATAAGAAGAAAGGGTGCACACAGCATGACACACCGGCACGTTAATTCTTCACAAAGTTAGTACATGCATGCATACCTACTGAGGCTTTCGATTAGTCTCTGTAACCCAACCCACTCCACATTTGCGACACGTGTACGTACGTTTATTTAGAAAATGTACATTTCCAGCGCGGACGTGACAACGGTAAACAAGCATAAAAACTCGTTCTTACTGTTTCTTTTAAAAAGCATAAAGCAATGCTAGTTGGGTTTGAACTTAGTTCTTAATTGAATTTGATCTGGTTCCAATTCGGGCATTCAATTAATATCGGGCAACAATTCACTTCCAAAACTTTCGTCCGCACCAAATCCTCCCGCGCTCGGCATCCAGTTCACGCGCGCGCTGCTTCTCCCCCATGGACCCCACTCGACGACGGACGTCATGGTGGCCAGCCTGAACGTGATCAGGCAGCCTTGCTTTCCTTCCTGACCAAGCCTTGTTACAAGTTTCACACAAACAACAACTAGTGCAAGGGGAAGGAAATGGGCTTGCAAAGGCCGATCACGCCGAGCGAACTGTTGCCCTCCGTGTTGCCAAGAATTACCTCTCCTGCCATTCCATCCCACCAACTCGGCAAGGGAAGGGAAGAGAAGCAAATCACCCCCTTCCTCCAACCGCTCGTCTGTCTGTCTCTCGCGTTTCAACTTCAATTCAACAGGAGGGAGGGGAGAAAGCCGCACGCCGCAGCGTGCTCTCCATCCTGCTGCCGCCATGGCGAGAGCTTGGATGTTCCTCGCTCCAGGTCATCCGCGTCGCGCAGCGCAGAGCGCAGGCCAGCAGCACGTCGCGCGCGAGGGAGGCGCACCACGTCGCGGGGGAGGCGCACCACGTCGCGGGGAGGAGGCGCAGGCGCAGCACGCCGTCGGGGGAGGAGGCGCAGCACGCCGTCGGGGAGGAGAGCGCACCACGACGCGGCCGCAGAGGGCTGGTACGCCGCCGCGGTGGCAGAGGCCTTGCACGCCGCCGCGGTGGTAGCAGCCGTGCACGCCGCGCGGACGGAGTTGGAGCGGCTCGTCGAGCGCGTGGACGCGGTCGGCGGCTGCCGATGCGGACAACTTGGATGCTCCGGGGCTCATCATCTCCGTCGAGCCGCCGACGCGGGTCACCTCCATCACCACGCGCCTCGCCCCTCCCCGCCGACCTGCGCCTGGACGCGTACCCCTACGTCATCGCCACCGGGCCGTTCTGCCTCTCGCGCGTTTCGCCACGGCGCCCCACATCGGCGCCGACTTCGCCATGAAGTCTCCCCAGGCGGAACGCGCTCCCCGCACCAACTCGTCCTGCTCCGCTACTTCAGGGAGGCTTGATGGCGAGATGGCGGCGACCGCCTGTGCGCGTACCCGCCCGCCCTCGCTTCCCGCCCGTCCCCGCCTTCCAGAACCCTCGACAGCGTCGGGCTTGTCTGCGACGGCTACGCCAACCGACGCACCTACAACTTCAGAATCGCCGAGCTCGTCGTGGACACGGGAAGCAATCCAAAGCTCTGAACTCGCCATCTTCAGATCCGACACGTGGCAGTGGTTCACAACACCAGCACCACTGAGTTCCCTCTGAAGGACTGGGATCGCTCCCGGCGGTGGGTGCCCCACGGCGCTGTTGCCATCGAGAGCAGTGTCGTGTGGTTCGACCTGTCATGGGGACTACTGTGCTGCGATGTCCAACGAGAGCCGGCCAACCTTTTGAGGTCCAGTTCTACCGCCTACCCCTGCGCTCATGTTCTCCCCGAAGGGCGCAGAGCCACCGAGGACATCCACACGAGACGCTGCATCACACTGAGCGGGGGCATGCTACGATTCGTCGAGATCATCCCCGGCGAAGCAGCGAGAGTGTGTATGTGGACGCTGCTTTTGGGATGGATGGCTATGGATAGCCAACTCCAGCGTGACATTTGAGCAGATCTGGAGCTACGAGAGCTACGCTGCGACCGGGTTGCCACGGGAGATTCCTTGCTCTCGCGGGGTCTGCCCTGACAACCCTGATGTCATCTACTTCGACCTACGGCGCCGCCTCTTCGGTGTCAACATCTCTACGCGCCGAGTCACACAGCACGAGGCTGACGAGCACGAGCTCGTGAATGTGCCTCCTCGCCGTGGGTGGACCTGCAGCCACAGACGGGCTCCAGCCGATTCCTGCTGACTTGGGACCTTGCAGCGCGAAGGTAGTAGAGGTATCGAACTCTGTTGACCAGTTTTTAGTTTCTACTTCCTATTACAGTGACAAGTAACTTTGGGTGTGTTTAGATCCCTAAAAATTGACACGGCAAGACTTTTGTTCTGTTACGATAAATCGTATCCTATCCTATCACACGGTAGGACGTTTATTCCACATCATCCACAATACGCACTCTAGTTGCCAACTTGGTATGAGCCCAAAAATAGCCTTGCCACGGTGCAATCTGTAAGTACATGTTTGATTGATTCCTTAGGATCACTGCACACTTCACAAAATTGTATTTGCTCGATATGTCTCTTGTACAGAATTTGTCTTGTTCGTAAGAATGCATTTAGAACTCGCCACCAAAAAACTTGCACTTTGGGTGGAACATCTAATTTTCCAGATTTTCTTCCAAACACCTTCATCAGATGAGCCTGGCTGTTGGGAAAAACATTCTCAAACTTCAGTTTATGCATAAGCTTATATACTGCTGATCGGACTGAGTATATCCCAGTTCGTTCTAGTTCCCAGGCCCAAAAATCTGAATCACCCTCGTCCTAGCGGCTGCCAAAGAATAGCAGCAGCATCAACTCCGTGAGTGGGAGCCCAAATTAAAGTCTCATTCCATGATCCATCTTCCTGTAGAAATTTAGAAACTAAAATTGGGCTGGGTGTACCTCTTTCTCTAGGAGTGATCGGTCGTGCTCCAAAGAGTGATCCACAATCCACCGGTCATCCCAATTGTTAGTGAGTTTCACCATTCACCACTCGTCGAATCAACCCATGTTGAAGAGGTTTCTGTCCTGCTAGAATAGTCTGCCAGGTAGCACTGGCATGTTTTCTTTCTCTAGTAGCTCTCATGAAATTAGTATCATGGAAGTATCACCCTTTGAGCACCCTTGCACACAATGAGTCTGGTCTTGTGATTAGACTGCCAAACCCTGTTTTCCAAACATCGCTAGGTTGAAAGGCATTCAGCTCCCCAAAAACGTCTTAAGCACTGAACCAAAAACATTCAGCTCCCAGTTGCGCAGCGAATTTCTGCACTCCATGTAGCCGATTCTGCATCTCTCCAACCCCATCACTAGTTCATTTTCTAATAGTGGCCAGCGTCTTACGCACTGAACCAAAAACATTCAGCTCCCCAGTTGCGCAGCGAATTCTCGCACTCCATGTAGCCGATTCTGCATCTCTCCAAGCCCCATCTCCGGCCTGCGGTCATGCATCACGGATTAGAGCCATATGGCTGTCTCGTGCCACATATTTTTCATAACGAAGTTCCTTTTCCTGCGTCTTGTATTCAGAGAATGCTCCAAACATTCGATCACCAATGCACAGTGGTCTGGAGGTTGTAGTTTGAACATGCCAAACCTTGACTTCTCTGAACAAATTCAGAAATGGAGTCAGTGGCCAGCCTATGTCAATCTCACTTTTTATGTTGCAGTCGCGTCTTTGCGCTGATTGTCCCATGTTAGTATTACTTTTTGCTAAGCACATTGTGTTATCCTGAGGTACCACCTTTTTATTTTTCAAACAAGCTGAATTCTGATTTAGAGGGAGGTTTGGTTGGTTATCAACACTGACGAAAAATTTGTGTGCCTTGTGTTGCGTACTGTCATCGTTATCTAACTAACATTTATTCTCTCTGAAGCAGGACGCGTTTTGCGCGTGTTACCGGGCTTTCCAGGATGATGAGGTTTTCCTGACTGATCCCAAGCACTGGAAAGCCGCAAGGATCCCAAGGGCGGGCAAATCCACAAGGCGACTGATGACCAGCACAAGTCATCGTCCGCAAGCAGCGGTAGGCCGAGCAAAGCCATCCAGAATCAAAGAGCCAGGCCGCACTAAGCAGCAAAGGGTCGAAGGGATATGAACTCCCGTGTATTGCTTGTCCTGTCGCTGCCCTTGTTCTAGAAGTTGTGGTTTAACGTGATGGATATGGACTACTTGGAACAATTTGCCTGGCTGACATAAACTTGTGGTTTAACGTGATGGATATGGTGGACTAGTTGGAACAATTTGCCTGGCTGCCATAATCTGCTTGGTGTTTTTCTCTTTTTATTTTCTCTTTATTTCCGGCCTGACACCCTTCCTGTTTCATTGCAACACCAGCATTGTTCATCTTAGGGGATCATCTTATCCTCCCCAAATGTAAATTTTGCCTCTGTATTCGATTTTGCGACATTTTACACAAATTATATTAGCTACTGTGTGGCTCATTTGCACTCCCTCTTTGTGACATTAGGATTACGTGACCCATTTCCTCTTATTTCCGGCTGTTTCCGCCGTCGTCCTTCCACCGCTCGCCATCCCATCTCTCCAGAAGCTCCGCCTCTTCCTTGCGCTCATTTTGAGCCTAGTTGTGTAACCCATCGTCAATCAGTACGCCCGCACGACCCGCTCTTCCCTAACCCCGGCCGGAGCGCCGCCGGAGCTCCGCCGCTGCCGTTCATCCATTCCGGTGAGTCTCCACGTCCAGTCACTTTCAGTGTTTTCGTTCCTCCTTGGTTCCCTGGTCATGATAGACCCGCTACTTTCCGCAACCAACGCCTCGACGCGCCGGAACGCCGCTCGCCGCAGAGTCAGCGCCGTCGTCCGCCCGGTCCGGCCTCACCGCCGGTCACTCTTTTCCGCCGCATCTTGACCCAAACAGCGACGCCCCGTAACCTCAGCGAGCTGCGTAGCCACGATAGTGCCTTCCCTTTTTCACCTTGCATCATCACATGGCGCCGACGCAGCGCCGCCGCCGCGTGGCGCGACAAGCGAGCTCACTGCGGGCCGTCGTAGCTTGTTCATGACCAGCCGCCAAGCACGTAGTATCGGCCGACCACGCTGCCGGGCAGAATATGACCGAAGGCCCCTTTTGTTTTAAAAATTTTGTTTTATTATTTATTTAAATGTGAATGGTACTCAAGTTTGTAAATTTCATGAAATTCAAATTGGTCTCCAAACATTCTGAAACTTTTTGTGTAGCCTCTACGGGATGATTTATACATATAAAAATATGAGATGTTGCAACTCAATAGTTCTTGCATGACTTAAAAATACATTCTTTTAATTGAAAAATGTATCTTCTATGATTTTTAGTAATTATAAAAATCATGAAATTTGTTTTACCATCGCTTTGATGACATGACCTTACCTTAATATTTTGGGGGCATTTGGAGAAATTTGAATTATTTCTTAGTTATTAGTTAATTATTTAATTGCTAAAATGACATGATTAGTGCTTAACAATATTTATTAGAAAATTAATATATTTTTATATGTTGTCACATGAAAATATTTATTATACCAAAATCTGTAGTACTCAAAGAGAATCTATATGTCTCAGAAGTTTTGAGTTTTTACATTTGATATTGTAAATGATGTTACATATTGTATCAACAACTTAATATATAGTTGAAGCTCTCATACTATTTTCTCTGACATCTTAACAACTTCAAACAGAGATATTAATGATGTGACAAGCAGCAGCTACACTGCATTATTATGGTGCTGAACTTTTTATATAATTATTTTGAGCACCTTAGCGTTAAATGAAAAACTTAAAAACCTAGAAAAGTTGTATTATTATGGTGCTGAACTTTTTATATAGCTGTTTTGAGCACCTTAACGACGTCAAATGACTAAAACTAGAAAATTGTAGATCTCGCTCGAGAGCTACAATTTTCATATAAAAGTCATTTTCATCCATGCGAGTATCAAAAAGTTGTTGTCTCCGATCATATTTTGCTCGCTTTCTGAGATGAAGGTCCCTTTTTGGTTTAGTTAGTGGGAAGGTGGCTAACTAAGGCAACTCTATTTTGACTCACTCAATGTGAGCTGAACTCTATTTTCGTATTGTAATGCAGCCTCAGTTGGCTATGTATTACATGGATGTTCTCGTGCTTTTCTCTTGTCCTCTTTTGCATGATATCATGTTTGCCTTTATGCCTATGATGCAACTTCTGTTTTTCTATGCCTATGATGAGACAAATGCTAAACATGATCATAGACTTGTGAGGTACTGGGCATATGCTAAATTTTTGTCCTATAACCCTTGTTTTCATGATTGTCATCGCAATCGCGGGCTGATTCATGCCCTAATGCAATTATTATCATAAAAGATGACTTGATGGTTGGGCTAGATGACAATCATGTGCCTCATGGCCTCCATGATTTATGTTACCGCTTGGCTGCCTAGCTATGTTCCTTATGCTCCAAGTGTAAAAGATAAAATGAAAATGGCGATGAAATGCGAGGCAAACCATTACTTTTCATACTTGTTCTCAAAAACTCACAAATATCTACTTTTGTTCTTTTTGTTCCACTGGTCATAGATGGCTTGGTATGTTGTCTACCAAGACAAGGTTCCTGTGAGGTGTATGAAAACCTAGTGCACAATGCAAATGAATAAGTGAGTGGCTATCCAAACAATTGCCACAAGAAATTTGCAACAAGACATGTCGCAGAGGCCTCCTATTTTCAATTCATTCAAGGTGATGAACATCCACCGTTGAGGATGCCCTCGCCGCTGGTAATAATGCTGCTTTCGCTGGTAATTGTTGTCGCTGGCCTATGCTTCCTACGGTGGTGATCCTTTTGGTGATTATGTTCGACGAATGTGGAATGTTGTCCGGTCAACTCAAACTTGAACTCACGTTGTTGTTTTCAAATGGCGGCATGATGCATATCTTACAAACTGATGTGCACTAATGTTTGTTATTAGCTGAGGCCATTAATTTAGAACTTAACAAACAATTTTCATCTTGTATTGCTCTTGAATTTTGTTGAAGCTGTATTTTGTTTCCTCTTCATTTCTATTATGTTGTTGGCCCATGTGCAGGCTGCGTGCGGTCAAACATGGTTGTCTCACTTGTAGTTGAAGGTAAGTTGCTGCTGGCTGCGCGGCTGTAGCGGGAATCAAACAAAGAAAGTGTGCAGTGTGCTTCAGGCTCTGCGCCGCTGGGTAAATGCAATGCGAAAATGTCAGTGCGCTTGGTCCATTCCACCCGGTACTGTTTGCCTTCGAGCCTGCGTTCCTTCGCCCGTCGGTCTGCGAGCCGCCAAGGATGATCAAACACTCGACTGCTCGCTTCCGCGTGTGTTTTGCTTGTGCGCCATGACGTCGGGTGAGGGCTCTAAAGCGCACGACTCAAAACGAGAATGTAGACGGAATGACGCTAGAGGCCAAAACAGTTCCCGCCGACGAGCAGTATGAGAGGTAGCGCTTCCGGCTTTTTATGCTTGCGGCGTAGGTCAGGTCCATCTATATTTTATAATGGCATATGGTGCAAAGCCGGCGTCGATGTCGGGTGCGTGTGCGCGTGGCAGGAGCGTGAGGAAATGGCGGCTGGAGCGCGATGGGACGGGAACGCAGAGGCGCGGGTGGCTCGATACTGGATGTGCAGTGGATGTAGCGTGCATTCCAGCAAAGCAAAACGCATGCCGCCGAAATGAAGTCAATACCCTGCGATAATAAGCCGCCAATATTGTACCCTTCCTCTTTTATTTTTAGTCTATGTAAAAGCTTGATGCCACCGTGGTGGATACTCTCCTGCTTGTTCATGTATGCTCTCAAAAATACTAATATTTACAATATTCTACGTAGTATATATCAACAAATTAAATGTACAAACTTTTGATGATGAATTTTATGTCGTGCACGTACAGAAAGCCGTTTTCCTATGTAAATATCCTGTAATCTTTAGTTCTCATCATACGCTCAAAGTTAAATACTGAGATTTTCTTTGAGAGCACCATTGTATTACAAATATCTCCGATTGTCTATTTTGATGCAAGTTTCCAACAAAAGAATTAGTTGCTACTAATATGTTTCTTAGGGAGTGGTTGCTGTATGTGTGTCAGCTGTCAACAAAAGAAGAATTCCGCAGCGGGCGGAAACATAAATAATAAAAGCCGTATAAGCCTAAAGCTTAGTAGAACTAGAAAGCAGGCGTGGCCTGCGGCGTGCGCGTGTCAGTACCTCGCCGCCCCCGGACGTGGCCGCCGGCCGCCGCGCCGCACTCGCCTGTGATAGTGCTCACCAGGCGAAGAGAAGGCTGCGGGAAAGAGCGCTGCCACGCCGACCGGGATCAGCCTGCAGCCTCTGACGGCTGGCGGCGTTCTAGTGACATCATCTCTTCTCACCGATGACGGTGCCCGCACGCAGGTAGGTCGCTCGCTCGGCGCCACCTATGGCGCAACCGCTTCCCTCTCAACTTTCGAAGGCTCTGCGTCGCGCCTCACTCGCAGATCCGTATGCTGGCCTCCTTCATGCAGCGTCATCTCTCTCTCCCACGCGCGTCCGCCGCTTCTCCCATCTCTACTGCAAACTCCACTCCGTCTCCAACCGCGGGCCTGAGCGGCTGGCTCCCGGTTCCCCCGAACTCGACAGGCTGCAGGACGGCTTCGGAAGCGCTGGAGCACGTTAATCGGAGTCTCAAAATCAGCGAAGTGCACTCGCTTCTCTTCCCGCCACTTCCAGTGTCGCTACACCTTCAGCCGCTGCACACTTTCATGTGGAGCGATGCCGCCGCCGCGCTTCTTCACTTGCCGCTTCGCGGGCAGCTTCAGGCCTTCGTGAATAGCGTGTCACGCCCTCGAGCGCTACCTCCGTTCCTTTGCTCCAGCCTGCCCTGCCCTGCGTGAGCTGCTGCTCCGCCTCTGCTGCTACGTGGTGACCGCTGATACGCTACCTCGAGTGGTGACGCGTGTCGCGTGGCCTCGCTGTGCTACTGGTGTGCCTGCATTCTGGCTGAAACTATGGTAAAGATGCTGCCAGCTCGTCGTCGTCAAGGACGCGTGTCTAGAAGAGATTGATACTTTTGGGAAAAATAGGATCGACGATGCGGTAATCTCTGCGCGTTACGGTGTGTGCTTCGGGAGTACTCCGTAGTACTAAATTCCTCAAGGTTTCACTCTGGCCACTTCAACTATTCGGGTATATCATGCATTCTCACACTCTGCCCTCTGCCACGCGATTGGCAGAGTATCTACATGTGGTGTTAAGTTCTAAACGCATTGTTGCTATATGCTTTGAATTCAAACTCAGGGACGAAATGGTGGCTGTTAGCCCCTAACGCCCAGACGCGGTGAAGTCGTGCTGGTGCGTGAAGTTGTTCTAGCATTATCTAATGTGAAACTCTGTCCGAAATGTGCTGTAGCACCTCCAATCCAAGTAAGCCTTGCACACACCTCGCTTGGAGGTGCCGTGGCGCATACAGGTGTGCAGATGCAAGTGTATTTTCTTTCGCATTTACTCTATATATAACATCGGCGATTGACCTCACAATGCCAACTTATGCTCACTTTTGTCTCCGTGATGATACAAAGTCTTGAGAGTGGAAAGAAATTGGTTTACATATCAGTGCTTGTATACGTTTCTAGACATCCGCCGCTCTGGCGAAAATTGTGCCAGCGCAAACCATCAGGTGCTACAAAGTCTACAGATGTCGGCGTTGGCCAAGTAACATATACTCCAATGCAAGCAGAGCGCTGGAGTTACTGAGCGTTTTGAGCTAGGATTTCCAAGCCGTCAGCAACAAATGGATCCGAAAGCCAACATATAGCCTCGCCTCGAGGAGTCGGTAAAAGAGAGGCTTCAGTGGGTGCGGGATGTGATTTTGTATCCAGAAACATGTTGTCGGTCATACAGCGCCGGCGAGATGCTTGGAAGTACACTGATTTTGTCCAATAACGGACCCCTTCCAAAGGATTCATTCTTACGCTCTGAAGACAGAAATGAAAAGATATTTTATTTTCAAGTAGGAATGTCTAGCAAAGTTTTAATTTGAGTCAGTTTGACATTTGGTATCTCGTTTTCCCTTGAACACTGTAATTTTCAATTGATTTTGATGTGTATTTTGCTTAATGAAGGGAGAAAGAGCTCTTGAGATATCCATTATTAGTACCATTTCAACCAGCATGTTGTCGTTTATAATGATTGCATCTCTTTAACAATTTGTCATCATTGCAGTTAACAAATATCACCATCTAATCATATAAATACACTTCTTACCGCCCACATTCAATTTTTATCAGAGATTGCATTGTTGCACCTGCACTGGTTGGTTATTTTTGATCAGTAGCCTCTATATGCCCTTATCTTGTTGGCCACAATATTTTGAAGTTGTATGGGGCAGCATTTTATAGTAGCTCGTGTATATACAGTGTGTGTGAAGAAGAAATAGTGGCATGAGTTTCGTCCTATCTCAAATAAGATATAGAAGTAGAGAGTGCGTTTTTAATGTACAAATCTCGTCATTAAGAGGCCTCGAAAATGAAAGAAACACAACACCTCACCGAGGAGGTTGCTAAGCCACTAAGAGTGCCTATGCGTGTCATTGACACTGATGGAATGCAAGGGGATTTGCAAAAGTTTTTCAATAGTGCAAAAGAAATTGACCCACAAACATGAGGTGAGTCTTCTCATTTTGTTACGGTTGGCTTTTTGAAGTCAGAAGGTTACGACTGGCTTTGGAGGAATGGAAAATAGAATAGAAAGGAAGTTGTGCCAGGAAGCAACTATTTCACATCAATGAAATTGGTGCTAGACTTTAATTCTCTGAGCATATTGGCAATTCCTGTGTTTCTAAGCTTGATTGTTGATCTCATATGAAAATCGTGGTGCAGCGCAGCCTTTTTCGGAGGAGGGCTTGTCTGCGTAGGCAGGTAAGACCGACCATGCTCTACTGCTGAACTTGAATTTGCAATAATGCAAGTGAAGAACGGATGTGGTCCTTGGTTATCAGAAGCAAATGAGTATTCTGAATTCAAGACGGGAGAAACCACTGGGTTAATTTTACCATGGACCAACATGGATCTTTTGGGCTTCAAAATTTGGTGCATATTTGCTGACTATTGGTTCCGCCACGACAGCGTCGCCGATCCCCGTCCCTCCTCTGCCGTGGAGGTTGTTTTGTTGTTGACACGATCAGTGGTCAACAAGCCTCTTGAGCTCCTGCAGTGAGGACGCGCGGCGGCGTCAGCGACTAGCGCTGGGGCCGAGTAGACACCGGCGTCATCTCCCGCGTCGGCCCGCTGCAAGCGCAGCATGCCAGCACTGCCGCCTCTGGTCATCGCCCCGGCCGCCCCTGATGCGGTGCGACGGTGCGTCCTAAGCGCGCACCACCGCCTAGTCCCGCGCGTGGTGCACGATAGAAGCAGTGGCTGCCGGCCGGGGAGCATGTCGTGGACGTACCAGAACCGCCATCTGTGCAACCGTACCAGGACGTGAAATGAAGTCTCCCTCGGCGTCCACGCCCATCGCACCGCCGCCAACGCGCCCCCAACGTACCGTACCAGTGTAGGATCTTGTGTGGTCCGCGGGGCCTTCAGGGACTCGAGGCGAACGTCCAATCGAAAGGGATCCTCCGTGACCGTGAGTCAGACTCAGACCAACACTAGCCACAATACATATACGTGTTTTGTTTCATGGTACATGGATTATTTTCAAACAAGCCGAGCCAGTATCGGCACCTTGATCCTTACAGGCAACCAACAACAAATGTGCAATACCAAAAGCCAGCAAAAACCCACCCCCACCAGCAGCAGATGAACCTCTACATAATCTGGACCTCAGAAACATGTGTGCTTGTATTTTCGACACCGCTGAATAATTGTCTTTTCCTCAAATCTGTAACCTACAGATATACTCACCTAAAACAACAACCTCCTCGTTTACCGCTGCCGATCTCGTTTTGGGAAGAAAAACAGGCTCGTGATGAAACTCAGGACCTTCAGGAGCGGTTGCGGGTGGCGGCTGCCTTGGCTTGCTATCCTCGCCCTTCTTCTAGGCTGCAACTGGTTCATTTTTACAGAATGAGAAACACCGGACTTAACCTGTTGGAAACAGAGAGCGTCGCTTGCACTTGTTCAGATTTTGTGGGCGCGCCCGAAAATTGATAGCCAATAACAAGAAATGAGGCATCGATCAATGTATAGTATAATACCTTGGCTGCTTTTGAAGAGTTCATCCAGGACCTCGGACAATGTGGGGTGAGCATGAACCGCTAAACTTGATGTCCTGCATGACACAAACAATTATAAAATCGTTCAAGATCGAACTGCTAGCTATGTAGAAGAGAGTATGACAGAATCCAAGCAACACTCACTTGCACACGAGTTCCTAGGGCGATGGGCATTTGATGCCTCGTGGATGAGATCAGCAGCATGCAAAACCAAAATGTGAACCCCAAGAATTTCACCTGTGTCAGGTCGGTAAATCATCTGCAGTGAGGAGCACATATTGTCAAAATCAGTACATGCAAAATTGCAAAAGCACAGGTGTGAATTATGGAGAAAAACATGGATTTCAAGTAGCAAAACAGAATGACCTTAGCAATCCCGTCTCCTTCATTTTTCTGCCAAAGCTTTAGTGTTAGCCTTAAAGCTAGTCTTCACAACATCTACCTCAAATCCTTCTTTTGTCTGCTCTGCTCTCTGGCTTGGCTGAGAGTTTCAGTAAATTAAGGGGATAAGATGTTGCTTATTTATATCCTTACTTAAGTACAATATTAATTGCAGTCACATGAGCAAAAATATGTCCATTAAGAAAATGGTGTCCAAACTACTCAGCCACAATGAGTCATGTACATTGACTAGCTGAAGGGAGATGCATGAAAGCGACAGGTCTTAACAACTTCAACAACAACAAGATAACTTTACCGCGTCAGACTTCAACCATACTACATCTCACTGGATGCGCGGAAACATACGCTTTCGGGATGCTTTAAATGATTTAGGATAGTGATCCTTTCCAGTAGATTTGCTCAACAACTACATTTGAATAGTGGCTCAAACTATTAGGCAAGAATACACCAATCAGCTTGCTCCAAAACCACAAGAAAACGGAATTCTCGGGTACCTGAAACCTCTCTTTGTGCACTGGCAGCATGGAGCCAGCATGTGAGTTGCCATTGAGCACTCTCCAATGCAGTATAAATTGGGTACGATATGATATATTTAAGTTCTTGCAGAAAAGAAGCCGGCAAGCAATAAAAGTTGTAACATACCACATTGCCATCTCGCATCCATGACTCGCATTACGCTCATCATCAATATCGAGGCACAAAACCACGTTGTGTAACAACGTGATCTGAAAGAAAAGGAAAATAAGCTTCAGCTTTGCTTATATTCTTATATTTTAAAATGTAGCAAATCTGGTAGCTACTAGGTTCAATTGTTCTATACTCACGTTTTTCCAAGCCAAGCCCTTTGGTGAATGTGGCGCCCTTCCTGTGGCGATAAGAGCTGCATCAACCCTACACACGAATTTCCAACCTCCCCCAGTAAGCCATTGTCTTCCAACTTATAAGAATCAAATACGTAGAATTGGAAAGCTAGCAGAAATGCTTTATATGTGCACTCAATGAGATATACAGTGCCACTTGGTCTTGCTTACCATATTGTTTGCTTCTGATTACTCTTTGCATTTGCATGCATGAATTTATGATTTTTGAATATGTTAAATTTATATGGATTCACATTACCACATTCAATTAAAGAAACAATTTACGTAAAAATACAAATGTGTTCTATATAAAATAATATATGTTCTGTTGAAACCGTCAAAGTGTCACACGTGAAGATTGTGTCAATGTCCTAACGGACACACATTTCTGTTTGAATGAAGTAGGAATCATAACATAATATTGATACAAAACATTTATACTACCTGAGTCTTGATTACAATGCTTTTAACAAGTAACTCTTACAGCATTCTGTGCTCAACCAACCATAGATGTGGAGGATCACTATGAAGCATTCACTCAGCGAAGCCACATGCAGCTCTCTAGACAAGATAATGAAAGATTATGTGTGTTTGTACTTCCACCATTATACCATAGCAAAGAGATGGCTGGCAAAAGTAATCCACAAGAACAAAAGCATGTTGCCAAAGATTGAAAGATATCAGAAATGTTACCTCAAGGGTTTCTTTGTGCTCCTTTGTCTTTGCATCAATAAGCTCGATGAGCACAGGTTTTCCATCCTTTGCTGGAAGTAATCTGAAGTGACAAATCCACAGACCATTCAATATACAGATTATTTAACCATGTCAGTCTGGAATAGTTTGAGAAAGCTAGAGCAAAGCTGAACCTTGCTTTAGCGAAAACACCAGTGTGATAGTCAATTTTCCGAGGATTAATAAGAATTCTCTGGGCTAATTTTGCAATTTCAGGGATCAAATCCAGGCATCAGCTGGTCAAAGAGCTTCAACAAAGAAGTAACCTGCCCAATTTCGGGTGAGTAAATTCAGGTGACAATTAACTCACAACAACCATGTTCAACAGGCAACTGCAGATGATGTGTAAGCCTGTAAGGGCATTATCCATCCAGCTTATCTGAATTGTTAATATTTACTTAAGTTCAAAATGCTGGAATCGAATCATATTTGCCACGATAGCAAACAATTAGTGGAGGCTAAGATGACAGAAAATAACCTTTTATATATTTAAAAAGAACACTGTGCAGTTTCATAGTTTCTCTGGTGCTGTGGTTCAATGGTTCTTGGAGAAAAGCAGCCCTAGCAAATAATCTCAAAAGCAAGAGCTTCTAATGTACCTCACTTCCGAGAGCTGTGTATACATCACTGAACTCCAAGTCCAATGTAACCACTTCCAACAATAGCTATCCAGTCTGGAACTGACTCAAGTTTCCAATGCATGATCACTGGTAAATACAGTTTTCCCTGCAAATAATCATCCGACAGAATTTTGTGAGAACAGACACTTAAAACAAGGAACATACACCAAAAATGACAACTAATACACACCACATGTTAGAAATACAGAATGCACCCAATGTTTATATCTCTAATGCGTTAAATTTCACAGGCTTTGTTTGTGATGTGACAAAAATTGCCAGCACAGAATGGTCACATGGATCACATATCCAGTTTCTGCTCTCAAAATATGAGTTCAATACTGAAAAATCTCTAGAAACAGGCATATAACCATATGGATATTCAAGACATAACAAATGGTGCCTTATGCTGCTTTTTGTCCCTAGGTGATTCCAAGATCCAACCTAAATAAATGTAGTGGGATTGGATTCTTGAGTGCTACAACATTATAACATTTGGGTCTTTCTAACAATGATGAAAAGATAGCCAGAGGTGACTTAAACAAATAGACAAACAAACCAGCATTGCGTGTAACACTGAATTAGGAATTGCACTGCATCAATAGCTATGAACCACCAGGAAGTTTTCCAAAAAGCAGAGCAGTGCCGAAGAGTCACGTGCAATAAAAATGGCTGTCATTCACAGCCATATCTATATCCTCCTTGTTCTGGGTATTGAAGTTTAATAGAACTTTTAAAATTTGAAATAAAAGGCTGAGGGCTACTGCCACTCAATTAAGGGTGATTGTACAAAAAGGCACCCCTGGTGCCATAGACTATGGTCCTAGGACCGGAAGCTTGAGGTTAGGCGAGTTGCTACACTAATAATAATGAAGTTTAACAGGGCTAAAATGAATAATAACAAATCTCCAGCATTCACCATAAGTCCATAATTTTCTTAAATTATTGACTTTTCAAAATTCAAAGAGAACTCAAACAGAGAAATATTTACCATCAATCTCAATCCTTTGGGGAACAAAGGAACAGAGCCAGTGGCAATTATGATGTTCCTGGC